>CAWUFW010000135.1:600000-1115000 GCA_963921515.1 Calotriton arnoldi | reverse complement strand
TTTCGTGGCCACGGAAGGGGCGCCCAGTCACGTCAGCTGCCCAGCCACCGGCCCGCACAGCAAGCGTCTTCGCGTGGCCGAGGACATGGATACCGCCGTGGCGGTTCGGGCAACCAGCGTGCGGGTCAGGCCACCACCTCCAACCCGTCCGCGGCCTCCAAGCCCTCCTAGTCCCTCCTTTCCGGTGCACAGCACGCCAGTAGGGGGCAGGGTCCGCCATCACCTTCACCACTGGCGTCCCATCACCTCGGACAGGTGTGTCTTGGACATTGTCCGAAGGGGCTACTCCCTCCTCTTCGAGACCACCCCCCCAGCCATGCCACCTCAATTCCACCGCATGTCAGGGGATCACTTGGTACTTCTGCAGAAGGAAGTCACGGCCCTCTTGGCCAAGAGGGCCATCGAGCATGTTCCGACCCCAGAAGTAGGACGTGGTTGCTACTCCCACTACTTCCTGGTGCCCAAAAGGACAAGGAGGACATGCGTCCTATCTTGGACCTCCGGAACGTCAATCGCTTCCTCCGGAAGGAGAAAGTTCAAGATGCTCACCCTAGCTCAGGTCTTGACTGCCCTCGACCCTGGAGACTGGTTGTTAGCGTTGGACTTGCAGGACGCTTATTTTCACATCCCCGTCCTGCCGGCCCACCGGCGTTACCTGCGGTTCACGGTAGGCCTCGAGCATTTTCAGTTCACCGTGCTCCCCTTTGGCCTTACAAGTGCCCCTCGGGTGTTCACGAAAGTGATGGCGGTGGTCGCAGCTCATCTGCGCCGGGCAGGGGTTCCAGTCATCCCCTACCTCGACGACTGGCTGCTGAAGGCGGGCTTGTCCCAGGCAGTCGTCTCCCACCTCCAGACTACGGCCGAACTCCTGCACTCGCTGGGGTTCTCCATCAATGTGCCGAAGTCGCATCTGGTTCCTTCTCCACAGCTCCTTTTCATCGGAGCAGTTCTGGACACGACGCAGTTTCGGGCCTATCCTCCTGAACGGCGAGTCCGGGATATTCAGGCTATGATTCCGATCTTTCAGCCTTTATCCTGGGTTTCGGTACGGAGGACCCTGAGGCTGCTGGGCCTCATGGCCTCCTGCATCCTGCTGGTCACTCATGCCAGATGGCATATGCGGGCTCTGCAGTGGGACCTGAAGTTCCAGTGGGCGCAGCACCAGGGCAACCTGTCCGATCACGTCCAGATCTCGGAGGGGACTGCAAAACAGTTGCAGTGGTGGCTCTCGAACCGGCAATGGGTCATGGGCAGATCCCTCTCCCTTCCCCAGCCAGAGCACACAGTTGTGACGGACGCGCCCCTTCTGGGATGGGGCGGTCACATGGGAGAGGCGGATATCAGAGGCCTCTGGTCTCCGGCGGAGTCCCGGCTCCATATCAACCTTCTGGAGCTCCGGGCGATCCGACTTGCACTCAAGGCATTCCTTCCCTCTGTCAAAGGGAAGGTAGTGCAGGTGTTCACAGACAACACCACCGCCATGTGGTATTGCAACAAACAGGGCGGGGTGGGGTCGTGGACCCATTCTCAGGAGGCTCTGCGCCTCTGGACATTGCTGGAACATCAGGGCATGTTCCTGATGGTTCAACACCTGGCAGGTTCCCTGAACGCCAGGGCGGACGAACTCAGCCGCAGGTGCATGATGGATCACGAATGGCGTCTTCACTCGGAAGTGGCGCAAGGACTCTTTCTACAGTGGGGAGAGCCTTGGTTAGATCTATTCGCCACCGAAGAGAACGCGCAATGTCATCAGTTCTGCGCGTTGGAATTTCCAAGGCGGCACTCGCTCGGCGACGCTTTTCGTCGCGAGTGGAGTTGCGGTCTGTTGTACGCCTTTCCGCCTTTCTGTCGCAGCAGCAGGGGACGGTCCTCCACCCGAACCTGTCCAGCCTCCACCTGCTTGCGTGGAGATTTAGCGGCGGCAGTTGATTCCTTTCGACTTGCCTCCCGAAGTTTGTGATGTAATTCTGGCAGCCAGGCGTCCCTCCACTAAGGTGGTATACGCCTGCAGGTGGAACAAGTTTGTGGCATGGTGCACAGCAAAGGCTGTGAATCCCCTTTCTGCCCCTCTTTCTGAGGTTCTTCGGTTCCTTCTTTCCCTGGCCCAACAGGGTTCTGCCCTGGGTACCATCAAGGGCTATCTTTGTGCCATCTCGGCCTTCCTCAGGCTTCCTGATCAGCCCTCCCTTTTCAAGTCCCCTGTTGTTAACAGGTTTCTAAAAGGCATTACACACCTCTTCCCTCCTGTTCCGTTTGTGATGCCTCAGTGGGACTTGAACTTGGTTCTTACCTTTCTTATGTGCGCTCCCTTTGAGCCTCTACATAACTGTCCTCTTCGTCTTCTGACTCTGAAGACAGCCTTTCTGGTCGCCATCGCCTCCGCTCGGCGGGTGAGTGAGCTCCAGGCTCTATCATGCAAACCTCCCTTTCTGTCTGTCCATCCAGACAAGGTTGTTCTTCGGACGCGTCCGTCCTTCTTGCCAAAGGTGGTTACTGCCTTCCACATTGGGCAGACCATCACTATGCGCACCTTCTTTCCGCCTCCGCATCCTTCCAGAGAGGAAGAGAGGCTCCACCGTCTGGACCCAAAACGTGCGCTTTCCTTCTATATTAACCGCACACAACACTTCCGGGTGGATGACCAGCTCTTTGTTGGCTACGTGGGCGCCAAAAAAGGTCGGGCGGTGCACAAGAGAACCATTTCCCGCTGGGTAACCTTGTGTATCAAAGCCTGCTATTCTTTGGCTAAGAAGGAGCCTCCTGTTGGGCTGCGTGCCCTTTCCACCAGGGCAACGGCTGCTACCACGGCCTTAGGCCGCGGTGTTCCGCTGCAGGATATCTGTCAGGCAGCTACGTGGGTCTCGCTGCACACGTTTACCAAGCATTACTGCCTTGACAGCGAGGTCCGGAGGGACGGCTTCTTTGGCCGTTCTGTCCTCCGGGACTTCCTTGTCTGATCTTTGTTCGCAGACCCACCACCGGGGTTGGTATTGCTGGGGTATCTATTCTAAGGTAAGGAATCTGTCACTAACGTGTCTCTTTCAGATGCACAAGTTACTAACTTGTGTAACGATATATCTGTAAGAGACAGTAGTTAGTGACAGATTCCTTACCGCCCCACCCATCCTCCCCGTTCTGCAAACTGATTTCTAGGGTTAAGGACAGTCATTTCAGGGCCCTAGTATTTTTCAGACACCTATGTCAGCTTCTTGCATGGCTCTGCGTTCCTGGCGCGGAAAGTCGTGTACAGAACTGACGTCAGCGCGCAGGGGCGGCGTCTAAGTACTGCCCGCGACGTCATCCCGGCGATCACGACGCCGACGACGGACGCAAAGCCGCACGACGCCGCCTACCGGCGCGCAAGGGTACTGCTACGCAAAAACTTTCCGGATCCAGCCTGACGCCTGGGGATATTCTAAGGTAAGGAATCTGTCACTAACTACTGTCTCTTACAGATATATCGTTACACAAGTTAGTAACTTGTGCATATGTGTGTATATATATATATGTGTGCATATATATATATGTGTGTATATATATATATATGTGTGTGTGTATATATATATATGTGTGTATATATGTGTATGTGTGTGTATATATATATATATATATATACCACCAATCCTGTTAATACCAAAATAACAGGCGCTGACTCCGTGGAGATTTGACACAGGAATTTTAATCCAAAACGAAAGCCTTGACGCGTTTCGACGGCAATCCGCCTTGTTCACAACATCAGGCACCATGAAAGTTCTTCAATATATAGAAGAGTCACTCTGCCAGATTGTCACAGCAACCATGCGTCACAGCGGACATAGAAGTTAGACACATGCAGGTAAGAATACACAGTGAATTGAAAGTAATGAAACTGTTATAGAATAAATCTATATATGCACAGATCGTGTGACAAACAAAAATTATAACAATAATTGGCTCTGTAATGTACATTTGAGAAGAAAGGCTTAAATTAAGTCAATCCCTCAGAGCCACATCAAATAGTGTGTGCGCAATTGTTGGCACGGCGCATTACGTCAAAATAATAAAATATCTTGAGTCGCAGGTAACCTAGACTGAGGCACTCTACTACTAGTGTAGTATTAAGGCCAATGTTAACCGTGTGATACGAGGGACCCTCAAACTACGCTGCGTTGCTTGAGTAGTTAGCCGCAGTTGGCCATCAGCAGCGTCGAGGAGGGAGACGGGAATACAGCCCAAGTGGGCATTAATTCGCTTGTGCATTAACTAGGAGTCAGTGCAGGTAGCCAGCTTGAAAGAAAAGAATAGGGAAATCCATATATTAACGTAACGCTAGGTGCCTAAGTGACTAAATATAAGTGAAAATAAAGATAAAACTGTACATTTAGCCCGGGAGTAACCGGGGAAGAAGAGCGTGGAAAAGCAGCAGGGGCCTACAGGTGTACCGATAGTGCTTCATCAGCATTCATCCCAAATGGAATTTTGGAGTTCATAAGGAGGATGTATCTAAACTCCAGCTTCCTGAGTGCTAGTTGTCTATTCCCTCCCCTTGGGTTCTTTAGGACGGTGTCAATTACAAAGTAGGAGAGATCTTTCGCATTGCCCCCATGGCACAGATTATTGTGTATAGCCACAGAGTAGTTTGGGTCGTCATTGGATATCGCCCCGAGATGTTGGAGAATTCTTACGTGTACTGGGTGTATAGTACTGCCCACGTATTTCTTATTGCAGGTACACTGTAGGATGTAGACTGCAAAGTCACTTTTACAGGTGTAGCTTCCTCGAATTTCAAAGGGTGTCTGTCTAAAAGGTGTTAGTACTGTCTTGGTGTTAGCCCCATGTCGGCAGGCTTTACATTTAGGACACCTTTGGAAGCCCTTATGTGTCTTCAGCCAATCTGTGCCCTTTTTAATCATAGGTGAATTACACACTAATTTATTTCGCAATGATTTTGCTCTCCTGAAAGATATAGGGGGGACTCGGGCAATGTTAGGGCCAATGACTGGATCACTTCTGACAGTCTGCCAATTTTTATAAGGGATCTTGCGGAGATTAGTGTGGTATGCATTGTGGCCAGTGATGAGTCTAGGGGTATCTGCTGATACAGCAGTTTTCTTCCTCTTGCTATTGGATTGGCTGAATAGCAAGTCTCTTCTCTTGTATACGTGAGGCTTTGTCCTGAGTTGTTCTAAGTGTTTCAGAGCTATACCCTCGAGACTCAAGCCTCGAGAATAAATCTTTGGTGGCTACCTTTAGACTCTCTGCAGTGCTGCAGTTGCGCTTCATCCGAAGGCACTCCGCATAAGGAATACTTTCCTTGAGTTTGGTGGGATGGAAGCTGCTCGCATGCAAAATAGAATTGCCCGAGGTTGGCTTCCTGTATGTTCTAGAGTGCAATTCATCGTTTTCTACAAAAACTTCTAAATCAAGAAAGTGTATGGATTCTCTACTTGTGGTAAAGGTAAATGACAGATTCAAGTTATTAGCATTGAGATATAATGCAAATCTGCATGCTGACTCTTCAGACCCCTGCCAAAGGAAAAACAAGTCATCGATATACCAGACATACAAAACGACATTTTCAGACATTTCTCTTTTGAAAATGTCCATGAGTACCTGCTCCTCCCACCAGCCCATATGCAGATTCGCATAGCTGGGGGCGAAGCAGGTACCCATGGCTGTGCCCTGTAGTTGTTTGTAGGTAAGTAGATCAAAAATGAAGATGTTGTTATCAAGGCACCATTCTGTCATTTGTAATAGCATTTGTGTGTGCTGATATAAGTGCATGGGTCTCTTGCCAAGGTAGTGTGCCAATGCTCTAAGGCCATCTCTGTGCCTGATACTTGTATAGAGTGCATTGACATCAAGAGTCATAAGTACGTATTGATTTTTCCAGGCCACATTATAAATCTTTGTCAAAAAATCTCCTGTGTCCCTGATGTATGAGGGGAGTTCACATACAAATGGCTGCAGAAAGGAGTCAATATATCTTGAAGTGTTCTCGAATAATCCCCCTATAGCAGATATGATGGGTCTTCCAGGTGGATTGCTTGCATGCTTGTGTATCTTTGGGATAAGATACAATTGTGGCGTAATGGGATAGTCCGTTTTCAGGAATTCAAATTCTGACTTGGAAATTAATCCTGTGCCTCTCCATCCATATAGTGCTGCATGGAACTTCTCCTTGATTCCTTGGATGCTGGTGGGGCTAACACGACAATAGCATTATCTGTATATATATATATATATATATATATATATATATATATATAAACACAGGCAGTAATCCGGTTCCGTCTACTGCAATCAATAGAGCGCACTCTTCGAGCAAAAATATATTCAAAAATTTATTTCACAGTTGCCAGGATGACAGACGCGTTTCGGCACGGTCGCCTTCCTCAGTGTCAACAAAGTAAATTCATCCACATGTCATTTAAATAAAGTTATTCTGATACAAAACAGGAAATCGGTGACAGCGAAAGAGGGAGAACGTGTATCCCTTCCTGCGGAAACTATAGCGGCCATCTTTCCTCATTGTTGTTAATGCAGGCGTGGTAGAAGGTAAGGTTCTATGCTAATGCATGACAATCCCCAAATACCTATCCACCACCTATTGGACCGTCCTGTATACTGCCCTGTATTGGCAATGTGATGAAACTATAATGTTATAGTTTACACCAGTCATGCCCTGAATGGGCAAAGTAATTCATAAGCCACCTGTTGTTCAGCTCGGGCTATGAATTAGCCTATGTGGATCCACATTTCCTCCTCATTGTTTAAACCTTTCGGGGCCTTGCTTTGCAACTGGATTATATATTTTGATTCTAAAATACGAAGTTTTCTGACTCTGTCTCCACCTCTCTCGTCTTTGCTCACCTGATTCAGAAAAAAAATATCTCAGCAAGCTGTTATTGCTATTGTGTTCCAACTCAAAATGCCGAGCAACCGGATAAGTTTGATCTTTATTAGTGATTGCCCGTAAATGTTCCAGACTCCTTTTCTTAGTGGGATGAATAGTGCTCCCCACATATTGCTTCCCACATGGGCATTCTGAGCAGTACACTGCATGGTCTGAATTGCAGTTCAGACACTTTTTGATCTGCATTTTCGATTTGCTTCCTGGTATCGTGTATTCTCTCACTTTTCTACTATTTTTACAGGCTTTGCATCTTGTGTAGGGAAAAAATCCTCTAATTGGATCCTTCCTCCTTGCCTTATCTGTGAAGTGACTTCTAACCAGGTGATCTTTCAGTGAGGTGCCTCTTCTATAGGTGACGAGTGGTGCATCCGATATATGCTTCCCAATGGTATTGTCGGATTTGAGAATGCGCCAGTTCCTTCAGAAGATTTGCTATAATTCTGACGCCTTCTCAGTGTAATCAGTGATTAATCTTAATTTATTATCTCCCCGAGTTTGTTCCTTTTTGTCATTATGTACACCTTCTTTGTCTACAAGTAGCTGACTTCGTGATATGGCATCGCTTCTACTCTCTGCTTTATCTAATATTCCTTTGCAATAACCTCTCTTGAGAAATCTTCTCCTTGCCTGTAGCTTAGCTATGTTATATTCGTTATGTGTGGAACAATTTCTTTTGATTCTCAAGAGTTTCCCGAATGGGATATTATCGATCACACTGCGTGGGTGACAACTCCCCGCCTGGAGAATCGAATAGCCTGCAGTCGGTTTACGATAGAGAGTAGTGTGTAGTGTGTTGTCTTCAACATATACTTTCAGATCTAAGTAAACTACCTGTTTCTTGTCAATACAGCTGGTAAACTTCAAATTAAGGTTGTTATTATTCAGTGCCCTTATATAGTTTTCTGCCTCTTTTTGGGTGCCCCTCCAAATGATGAATAGATCATCTATATAGCATGCCCATAACGCCACGCTTTCCATCCATCTTTCATTTTCACCAGCCCAGGCCACGTGGTTCTCCTTCCAGCCAACGAAAAGATTTGCGTAACTGGGGCGAAGCACGCGCCCATGGCTGTATCCTGTTTTTGTAGGTAGAATTGTCCTGAAAATGTGAAAATGTTGTTATTCAGACAGAATTCAATCAATTCCAATAATAGCTGGTTATGTTCTTAGTATTTCAAAGTCCTCCCTTTCAAAAAGAATCTTATTGCTTTCAAGCCGTTCTCATGCTTAATGCATGTATACAGACTGGTGATGTCCAATGTAATCAGTAACATATCATTTCCCCATTCAATCCCTTCGATAATCCGGAGAAAGTCTTTAGTGTCTCTAATAAAAGAACTCAGGTCCTTCACCATCGGTGCCAGGAAATGGTCTATATAAATTGAGGTATTTTCCAACAAACTCTTCTTAGAGGACACTATTGGGCATCCTGGTGGGAACCATGGTTCCCTCTAAACTGCGCGCCTGAGTGGGCGCGCACACCTAGGTTTCCCTCCGCGCAGACACCTACAATCAGCGCGCACTACAAAGGATTCCACTACATTCAGCAAATACTTCACAGGAGCCTCTGAAGTGCGGCTGATCGTGATGCTGCTACGCTTCCAAATGCATTTCTAAAGACGTGTTTTTCGTCTTTAGAAATGCTAATGGGAGATGTTTAAATACCTGCAAGGCTGTCAAACAGCAGGAGAGAATTCCCAGAGCTTTCTCTGCAGCCCGAGTCCCGTTTGCCAAGTCCACAGACCTCTGGCTCCTCCACCTTTTCTTTTCTCCTTCTCTGTGTGGCTGTGGCGTCACACGTGCTTGTCTGAGGCCTTATCAGTCGGTATGCTGGTTGGTCTCAGTTCAGCAGCCTCTGCTATTTTTGCTGGCCATTCACCTCTGCAGTGACTTGTTAAACGCTCTTCACCAGCGTGATGCACCTTATATCACTGCCTCCCACCAGGCCACCTCATGATTTCTCCAGTTCTTTTCTTTTTTTTGCAGTGTGTGGCGTCACTGGCTTCGGCTGTGGCTTCACATGTGCTTTTACTGTTTGTAAGCTGGTTTCATCCAGTACAGCACCTTCAGCTGTTATTGTTAGTTACATCTGCAGTGACTCCTAAAATGCTCCCTACTGTATGCTACCATTCACATTCGTGTCTCCCGCCTCAAACTGCTCAATATATTACTTTTTAATTCCAACCAGCACTTCTCTAAACTGCCAGGAGCTCTGGCAGCGATTACAGACACAGCAGCAGGGCCAGTTCTAGGGTTTTTGGGGCCCCAGACAGATTAGGAACAAGTGAGTGCCCTTTTCATATCTTTTATTAGTGCAACAGGTTATTGCCAACAGAATACACATGACGAAGTATAAGATGAACAAATAGGGCAAACATTTTAGGCTTAGCAGAGAGTACACTCTAAGTGGCCACTGAAAATACTTAAAAGGTCATCAGGCATTTAGGGGCATTTGGGGAATGATTTCGTAATATTACTTACCTGATTATAAAAACAAAACGTCAAGTACTTTGGAACGTGAGCCAGAAAGCAAGGACTGGCAGCGGACTTCCCAAACAATAGGCCTTTGCCTTTGCCCACAAACCGGTTCACCAAGTTCTCCCACTCACCTCCATTAGAAACTTTGTAAATCAGCATTTTTCAAACAATCATAACCTTTTTTAAAGTATCTTTATTTGAATCAATCAATCAATCAGCATTTGTAGTGTGCAGCGCTGTCACCCCTAAGAATATCTGGGTGCTGGGATGCAAGGCCTCCGTCAAAGAGCCAAGTCTAGAGTTTGTTTCTGAACTCCGCCAGGGAAGGTGTCCTGGGGGGAGGGATGGGTGCTGGGAGGCGGGAAGAGGGAAACGGCTGGAAGAGGGCAGAGACGAGCAGAAAAAAGCAAAACAGAGAGCAAGAAGCGAGCAGAAAAGGCAAAAAGACGGTAAGAAATGAGCAGAAAAGGCAGAAACAGAGGGCAAGAATTGAGCAGAAAAGGCAAAAAGAGGGCAAGAAACGAGCAGAGAAGGCACAAACCAAGGGCAAGAAACGAACTGTGAAGCCAGAAACAGAGGGCACGAAATGGGCAGAAAAGGCGAAAAGAGGGCAAGAAACGAGCATAGAAGGCACAAACATAGGGCAAGAAGTGAGCAGAGAAGGTACAAACAGAGGGCAAGAAACAAGCTGCTTTATTTAACTTTATTATTGCACACGTCTGCCATTTTTAGCCGATAGCATGTTGTATTTTTTCTACTTGTATTTCAATTTATCTTGCAAATGTGGCTCAACTTGTGTATGTGCTGTATTGTGGTTGTGTAAGTTGGTGAATGCAAGAATGAATAAGTGATTTATGGATGCACAAGTGCAAGGATGATTGACAGGGTGCATGTGTGATGACTTAATCAGTGCTTAAACCAATCAGTGACTAAGAAGTAACTTTAAATTAAAAGCAAGTCTTCTTGGCAGTGCCAATGCTTGTTATTTACCTTTAAGTGGTAGCTGATCGACTTGCCTTGTTGCACATCTTATCACTCAGTTACGCACACGCAAGAAAAGTGTGCACACCAACATTCTATTGCCGCACATAAGAAAGAAAAATTAGAGGGAACATTGGTGGGAACTGCATGTCCTTATGTACCTTTGGCAGGTGGTAGAAGGTCGGTAGTTCCGGGTATTCACAGTTCAGGAACCTATAATCTTCCAATTCTAAAATGCCTTTATCTTTCCATTTATTCAGGAGTTCACTGAAAGTGGAGATGCTAACTTCATACCCCTTTCTGGTAATTGGAACATTGCATTTTTCCACCGAAAGTTGTTGAGAGCCTCCTACTGATTTTGGTCTTTGTTGAGGATCACTACTTTCCCTCCCTTGTCTGAGGGCTTTATTATTAGGGAGTCATCCTCTTTTAGATTCATGATAGCCTCCCATTGATCTTTGGAGATGTTACTTTTAATTGCAATTTTTTAACTTCCTCAATCACTGTCTCTTGGAAGGTGTCTATTACATCATGTGGGGTTCGGGGAATGAATCTGGATTTCACCCTCAGAGTGCTTCCATAGCTCTTCTGGGCTATGCCTGTTTCCTCTAGCATACGAACAGTACCACCTTCCATTCTTTCTTGGATGTTTGAATCTTCATCCAATTCATGTAAGGTCCATAGAGTTTCCAGGTCAGTTCCTGTTAGGAGATCCATCAATTCTTTTGTGTCCATGTTCCGATCATCTTTCTTTTTGGGATTATGTAGGTGTATTTTCATTAATTTTAACTTTCTTATAAACTTTTAGAGGTCAATGCGTGTTTGCGTGTAATTAAACTCTGGGGTTGGGCAGAATATCAGAAAGAAACACGTTAGTTATAGATTCCTTACCTTAGAATTACCCCCAGGCGTCAGACTGGATCCGGAAAGTTTTTTCGTCAGCAGTCCCTCTGCACGTCGGAAGGTGGCGTCGGTCAGCACCGCGTCCGTCGTCGGCATCGTGGTCGCCGGGATGACGTCGCGGCAGCAACTTAGACGCCGCCCTCGCGCGCTGACGTCAGTTCTTTCTCCGCGCCAGCCAGCGCAGATCCGGGAAGAGCGGTACCTCAGTCATTTTTTGACTAACTTTTTCTCGACTTTTGTCTTCGACTCCGAAGGTGCACGAGGGATGCCCGGTTTCAAGGCCTGCAGTTCCTGTCATCGCATGATGTCGGTGACGGATCCGCACCGCGTGTATCTTTTTTGCCTGGAGCACGACCACGACCCCAAGTCGTGCTCCGACTGCCTGTCGATGGCGCCGAAGGCTTTGCGGGAGCGGTCCCGAAAGCTGCTTGAGCACCGGCAGTCGGCTCCACGCCTTTCGAGGTCCCTGTTGAGGGACCGGTCGCAGAGCCACCACTATTCCGGTTCGAAGTCTTCGCACTCTGGGTCGGGTAAGTCGAAGCATAAGAAAAAGTCGAAGAAGCATCGTCGCTCTTTGACTTCTCCTGGTCAGTCGGCCGATCCGACGAGGCACGCGGGTGGTGCCCCTCCCGCGGCTCCGCGCGTGGAGCCCGCAGAGTCGACTCTGAGTTTCCCTCCCTTTCCGGGACCCGGAGCGACTCCCGCCCAGCTTCGTACGTTCTACGAGGGGATGCATGCCATCTTTGGGCGGACCGAACTCGCCGGCGTGCCTTCGGGCCCCGCGGACTCGGTTGGGGGGCCCCCTTGGATCCAGGCCTGGATCCGGATCGGCGCCGGTTGACCTCCTTGCGCCTCCACCGGCACCGCTTCCAACGGCACCACTACCGCGCCCGACGCCGATCGGCCTCCTGGCCAGCGTCGTCCCCGGCCTCCATCTTGATGTGGACACGGAGCCGGACCGGCGTCGTCCGACGCTGGATCCGGGCCAGGAGGGGTTTTTGTGCCCGTGTTCACTCCTGGGCCCTCTTTTCTACTTGAGTGGCAGCCAGATGATGAGGAGGAGGACTGGGAGGGGTCTGATCAACTAGGTTCTGACCAGGACTGGAGAGAGGAACTGGGGGATGCCAGTGGTCTCGACACTTCCCCTGACCTTGGCATGTTGTCTCCTCCTACCGTGGCTACGGAGGAGGGAGCGTCGTACGCAGTGGTGTTGCGTAGTGCGGCTGAAGCCCTTAACCTCGAGCTTCCTACGGTGGCGGTCAGGACTAACCTCCTGATAGAGGTGCTTCAACCGGCTATGAGCTCTTCGGAGCCCCTGCTGCTGTTTAATGAGGCCCTCACAGACGTCCTTTTGGGCACGTGGTCCAGGCCCAACACGGGGCTCCCGTGGACAGGATGATTGCCCGACGCCACCGCCTGGCTCCGGGCGACCCCACTTTCCTCTCCCAACACCCCACCCCGGAGAGTTTGGTAGTCCAAGTCTCCACTTCCAAAAGCGCCTTCTCTACCGCTCCACCAGAAAGGGAATCCAAGAAGCTGGACCACCTTGGTAAGAAAATGTTCTCTTACGCCAGCTTAGGACTGCGGTCCGTAAACAACGCATGTCTGGCTATTCAAGCTGATCTGTTAAAGGGTCAGGTGACCCCTCCCAATCTTCATCACCACCTTCTGGCCCATAGGGAACACCAGGGATGAAAAGGGGAACAAAAGTACCCTCCGGCGTCGGATTCGACGTCGGCCGACGTCGATCCGGTTCCATCACGGGGGTGAGGTTGGGGATGGCATCGGTTGGGAGCACGACCGACGCTGGGTGCAACGTCGCCGGGATCGGCACCGGGGAAGGTCGAGTAAGGTCAACTGGCATCGATCCGGATCCAGGCCTGGATCCTCGGGGGTACTCTGGCGCCGGGGCCAGTACCGCCGGCATCGAAGGCCCAGGACCCCAACCGGCTCCGCAGGGCCCAAAGGCGCGCCTGCGGAGTCGGGCTGCCCAAAGATCGAGTGGAGGGCTTCGTAAAATGCACGAAGCTGGGCAGGGGATGCTCCGGCTCCCGGAAACGGAGGGAGGTGCGAAGTCGTCCCAGAAGTAGGCACCGAAGACGGAGCCTTTGAGTGACGACGCTCCGGGTCCCGCGTCGAGTCAGTCGACCTACGGGGAGAAGGCGAAGGGCGCCGGTGCTTCTTTGCCTTCTTCTTGTGCTTCGACTTACCAGAAGACTTGGAGGACTTTGAGTGCGACGAGGTGTGGGGGCACCGCGACCGGTCTCGAGACCTTCCTCTCGAGCGAGACCGGGAACGACACAGAGCTGACTGCCGGGCCTCCAAGAGCTTTCGGGACCGCTCCTGTAAAGACTTTGGATTCATGGCCCGGCAGTCAGAGCACGACTTTGGATCTTGGTCATGCTCCAGGCACCAGAGGCACACGAGGTGCGGGTCCGTCACAGACATCAGTCTGTGACAGACGTCGCAGGGCTTGAAACCAGTCCGACGATGGGACATCCCTCGCGCACCAGGATCGAAGACTCAAAAAAGAAGTCAACAAAAGTCAAAAAAAGCTTAGTCAAAAAGTGACTAAAGGGGTAGCTCTCTCTGGATCTGCGCTAGGCTGGCGCGGAAAAAGAAAGAACTGACGTCAGTGCGCAGGGGCTGCGACTAAATGGGCACCGCGATGTCATCCCAGCGAACACGACACAGACGACGGAGTCGACCGACACTACCTACCGACGTGCAGGGGTACTGCTAAGAAAAAATTCTCCGGATCCAGTCTGATGCCTGGGAGTAATTCTAAGGTAAGGAATCTATAACTAACGGTCTCTTTCAGATAGTGCTAACCATATTATACAAAGTAATTAGTTGGTTTATATTGAGCAACGGCTATCCTCCTTGGTCAATGCTTAGCCAATGACAGGACTGCAACTCTGGTGCTGGTTTCATTGCGGTCGCCTTGTCGTACTGGCACCCCCAATACCATACATCTCAATCTCGGCCCAAATGAAACTTCTCACCCTACTGGGCTTCGGATGCCAGTCACAATGCATAATGGACACTGCTGGCCATGATGTTTTTTTGCAGTCCAAATAGACCCCCACATGGGCTACCATATTTCACCACATCTGGGGCAACCGAGTCTCTGTACCCGCTGTATAGCCCTCGTCACGGCCTCTGAATGTAAAGCCAATATGCGTCCATCAAATGACTGGGTGACCATGAATTTGAATAATTCACGACCTTCACTGGTCGGTAGAGAGATCCATCAGCGGCAGTTCAGCAATATGTCAATAAAATTCATTTTTGAAAGTCCCATCTGCAACCATGAAACTCAGCATGGGTGCATCCGTATTAGCGACCGTAGAGGCTCGTTAGTTATACAACAGCTTCTTAGAAAACGTAACAAGCACTCACAGGGTTCTCAGTCAATTATTAGCAACAGCAGACGTATTTCGGCATAATTGCCTTTCTCCATGCTGAAAAGTGCTAACCATATAGTACAAAGTAATTGGTTGGTTTATATTGAGCAATGGCTATCCTCATTGGTCAGTTCTTAGCCAATAGCAGGACTGCAACATAACATATACAATAAATCAAATTTAAAAAACTATTTATAAACAAATATAATAAAACACTTCCCGTTCAATTCCAGATCAAAAAACAAGCAAGCCACCAATAAATAAAATCTCACATTTTTTATAGTATTACCAAAACAAAAAAAACTTTACTATAAAAATTACAAATAATTTACTGAAAAATAACAAATTATAACACAAAAAGTTTGTTAAAAAGTAACAAAAAATTCAAGGGATATTATATAGACCTATATTTAAACTATATTACAACTATATTAAAAAACAATATTAAACACTTACAAACCATTCATCTTACTTGCGATATACTATGCCACGAAATTCTTGACATCACAATCTTTTTGACACAATATTTGGGTCCAACAATATGTTTACAACTATATTTAAACTATATTACAACTATATTAAAAACCAATATTAAACAACTGCAAACCATTAATCTTACTTGTGATATACTCTGCCATGATATTCTTCACATCACAATCTTTGTGACACAATATTTGGGTCCAACAATATGTTTGCAACAATATTAATTTTGTGTCAATTTTGGTGCAGACTCATGGCACTTCCCGGGCTGGTGTCACAATGCATGATCTAATGCTACCTGCATGAATTTCTTCAAAATTTGCTAGATTTAGTTAATTGCAATGTAATGCTTTAAAATCAGGATTCTACCAGAAAGAGTAATTCATGAGAAACAGTGGTCTTAGAAGGCACACGTGATGCTACAAGTGAATCTGGTCTAAAGGGGTTAACATCAGTCTGGACAGCACTAAGTTAAGGGCGCAAAAGCAGGTTCAAGGAGGGTACTTGCTCTTTGAAAATGAAGAGGAGGGAAGGATATTCCTCTCTAATGAGTGCTACCAAGTGAACTTTTAAGGAGGTACATATTAAGGGAATATGAAAAAAGGGAATGAATGACCCAGCGACAATATTTCTGGCTACATTGAAATTTAGATTTCTGCATTTGTTGTTTTGAGAATAAAACTGAAAATGTAACACCTCTGTTCACGTACATCATGTGGCCCAATGGCAGTTGACTGCTCAGCTGATCAGTTCTTAAGGCAACCCCCAACCTGGCTTGCCTCAAAAGTAGATATACAATATCAATTTCTTCATTAGGTAGACATTGTTGTGATGCTGTCAATTGAGACTAAGACCAAATGTACAAATGATATGATGGCAAGGCTGACTACCTTCTGCTTATACAAAGAGTATCTTTTCTTAAACTTCAGCACCCAAACCAATAGTCAGTACTAAGTTTGTGCTGGTGGGCACCACACACATTTATTTTTCCGCACCAAGATTGTTCAGGTCATCCACAGGCAGCAGGCCAAGTGAAGAAAGAAAATCATAAGTCTGGGGGAATGCTTAATTTGGCAGGTGTTTATTGGTGGTCAGCACCAACAACCATGTTATGGGACTGGCGCAGTTTAAAATGAAAGATGTTTTTACTTGTTTAGTGCACTTACCTGCAAAGGCTGTGAGCTGCTACTGTATTACCAAGATGTCAGTGGCAACAACTGTGCCCTATCACATGCATGACATGCACATAAAGCTCATGAAGTAGAGAAACACCACCTTCTGCTTTTGCCTTGCTGCCCCACACAAAAGAGAATTGCTGGGCACCCTGTCAACCTAATAAATTTGCATGCAATTTTCAGGGACAGAAAAGGCAGCCTGAGCTGGTGAGACCCTTCAGAAATCTCATGACTATAGAAGACTTGAATATGGAAGTCTCTTCTGGGAGACACAGACAGGCCGACAAAGCAAATAAGTAGCCCTTTACCATACCCACTGTACAACTCTACTGAGCCAATGACTGAGCAAACAGTAAGAGGGAGGGAGGTGTGGAGGGGGCCTAAGAAATTGTCTGAACATCATTTGACAAACCTACTCCATCTCCAAGAGAACACCCTTTTGGTGGAATGTCTGGGCACTTAAAATAACCTCCACCACTTCATGAGGAAGATAAAAAGCATTCAGGTGTCCCCGCTCAATTTGTAGGAATGAAGGTGGAGGCTCTGGACTGTGGGGTGCAGCACCTGTTTCTCTGCTTAAGAAAGAATGTTTACCCTGTGAGGGAGACGAAGCAGGGGCACAGAGAAAGGCACACTAAGTCCATATACCATATCGTTCTCGGCCTGTTCGGGGCTAATAATGTGACTTAAGCATGGTCTAAACGAATCTTCTCGCAGCACCTGTGGAATTAAGGGAATGGGAGGAAACGTGTAGTGAAGTGGAAAGTTCCATGTCAACCGAACATTTTCCCAGAACTAGACACTAGATACTGGAGAGCACAGACCTGAGAACAATAGGCATTGCTGCATGAAGCAAATAGATCCACCTGAGGTGTGTCCAAAAAGCAAAGACGTTTTTGGACCCTTGGTTGAAGTTACCACTCATGGTCGACAAGGTCAAGTCACTTAGGCTGTGTGCTCTGACATTCAGAACACCTGGCAGATGGTTGGCAACCAATCAGATCTGGGGCTTCCGTGCCCAAGAACAGAGAATTGCCTCTCAACAGAGAAGATGCAACCTCACTTGTTGATATACCACATCGTGGTCGTGCTGTCAGTGGATGGACTGGCCATGAATGGATGGAAGGAAGGTCTTGAGCGCCAGCTGAATCGCCTACAGCTCTAGCAGACGGAGTTCAAAGGCATCTGATCTCCATTTCCTCTAGACGCACTCTTCAACCTAGAAAGGAAGCGTCCGTTGTCACTGTGGCCACTGCCAGTGGAGGCTGGAAGAACATCCCTTGAACTAGGTTCTCCTCCACACTCTACCATATCTAATGGACTGTAGTGTCCCTTGAGAGAAATATTGAACGTGAGAGCTCTTCGCCATGTTGGAACCACTGCCTGCAGAGGCGTCCCTGGAGAGCTCTCAGATGCCAGTGTTCAAGGGTAACCAGGAGGATGCAGGAAGCCAGCAGACAAAGCAGACGTAAAACCATCAGGACTGGAATGTGCGCTCCATTCTGAAACACCTGAATCATAACTTGAATATCCCTTATTCTCGGAGGGGGAAATGCATGACTCTATGTAGTGTTGAGTACTGCTCCTATGAAGAGGATGCACTGAGAGAGCACCAGTTGAGACTTGCGAATGTTGATGGAAAAGCCCAGGTCGTACGGCACTGTCGATTGCAGGTGAAGCAAATTCATATACAGAAACTTGGCCTTGAGGAGCTAATCATCCAATCACCCAAACACTGGGATTCCTGATCTTCTGAGATGAGCAGCGACGAGTGGCATCACCTTCATGAAGATTCACTGAGCAGAAGTTAAGCTGAATGGGAGGACCGCAAACCAGTAATGCACGATCTCACTATGAAGCGCACGTACTTCCTGTGCAATTGCAGAATTGGTATGTGAAAATATGCATTCTACAGATTGACAGACAACATCCAATCTTTCATTTCCAGCACTAGCAACACCTGAGAAAAGGACAGCATCTTGAACCTATCCTTAGCCAGGAACCAGTTCAAGACTCTAAGGTTTAGGATCAGACAAATTTGAAAGTGCAGAGAGTAGCATACCTGACCCTATTCCTGGTCTGACACCAATTCCACTACCCTTTCCTAGAATAAGACATCTATCTCTGCTTAAAGGATGAGTGGGTGGTCTGCAGAAGAGGGGGAAATCGAGGAAGGAGTGGGGGAGGAGCATGTTGGAAGGGTAGAATATACTCTTTTTCCACGATCTGCAAGATCCATTAGTTTGATGTAATAGTCTCTCATGCTTATTGTAAGGAGGAAACTCATCCTCCAACTGGTGCTTTGTGCTCCAAGAGGGAACTAGGGTTGCTCCCTGTCGTGACTGGAAAGGAAGAAGAGAAGGGGGAAGAAGAGAGGGAGTGATAGGTAAGTCTTGGTCTCTACCCTTACAACCCCAGTAAACAAGGAGTTCTCTTACTGTTCCTGCTGGCCTTGCTGTCTGCCACGAAAGGAGAAACCTCTAGCAAACTCCCAATATTTACTATATTATCTCTAGTATCACTGCTGGGTTTGGAGTTCTAGAGATCTAGCTGTGGTTCTACTATCATTGAATCTCTTGAAGGCCAAATCTGCCTTTTCTTCTAACAGACATGAACTATCAAACAGGAGGTCCATCATGGTTGCTTGAACATCATTGGCGAAACACAACCAGGTGTGAAACCTTAATGCCATGGAAGTGCATGTGGTGCGGAATCAGCAGTGTCCAAACCACGAGGCCACTGTCTGACCATCCCGCTCAAGGTCTGAAAAATGTCCCTCCAGGTGTTATGGTAGATTTTAAAAACCATTTGGGCCATGTCCAACAGGGCATGGGAGTAACGACACATTGAACAGGTGCAATTAAGGGATTAAAGAGCCATACTCCCTATTATGAAAGATTTCTTTCCAAAGTGTTCTTCTGTCTTAGACTTCCTGTCCGATGGAGTGGTAGGAAAATCCCAAGGCGATAAGGAAGAGGAAGGGGACGCTTGGGCCCCCAGGCTCTCAGGGGGTGGGATGTGTTAACAGGAAAGGCAGGTCACCTGGGGCTTGTCTATACCACCTGGCCATCAGTCAACTACAGCAGGGGCTGAGGTTGGCTTTTCCCCGGCTGCCATGAATGGATGAGTGATATCATCCTTGATGGGTAGCAATGGCTCTGATGTCTGGGTAATGAGGTGTAGAACTTCTGTCAAGGTGTTTTATTTTACCTCCAGGGATGGCCAGGGCAATTCCATAACTTATGCTACTTTCTGTAACATGGTATGAAGTGACCTTTGGTAGAAGGAGACCTGTGGGAGAGTAATTCCTATTCATGGAAGGTGTCTAAACCACTGGCTTCTCACAAGGACAAGTATCTGGGGTCCATGGAGACAGCTTGACCATCAACATCATCTGTGTCCTGCATTGGTACCCCTAGAGGATCAGAATACCATCTAAAGACATACCTTTGTTCTTCCACAAGCCTCTGTGCATCAATTCGGGATCTGTGCACATGGACTGGTATTTCCATTACTGGTAGAGGTGTTGAAGACGACGTTGATGGAGTAGGAACTGGCGTGGGTGGCGTTGGTATCGTTGCCGGAGAAGGTCCATCTGGAGCTTGCAGAGACAGAGGATGAGCCTCTCTGATCAATCAAGACCTGAGACGGCGTTGGCCTCTGCGCCAGAACCGAAGAAGTCACTGTCATCAGAGCCAGAGGCAAAGGGATGGGCGGCCCAGTCAGAGAGGGAGAAGAAATTGCTGAGGGAAGACCGGGTGGCAGCATCCCAAATAGTCCACCCATAAGGACCTGGACAGTGGGGCCTGAAGGCGCTTCATTGGCAACCACTGCCCAGCAGCACACCTCAAACATAGCTCTGAGGAACAACACAGGATTTGTCTAAAGAGTAGGAAACTCTGGGCAGGGCTGAGGCCAGACTGTAGGGCCACATGCATTGATGGCTCTGGAGCCGGTGTAGGGTCTGGACGAACTGTAGCTGTCTCCTCTTCTTGGGGTACAAGGACCAGCCCTAGTCCTGAGGTGTAGGGAAACACCACAGTGACTTACCTTTGAAAGTCTGGCGCAGTTCAGATTTGTGCTCTCACTTCTTGTGTTTGTGTCAGGAGGACTTTGACGATGGGGACTTCGTACTAGGGCGATTGTCTTGGGCCCGGGACATAAGAGGCTTGGCCTCACTCTCTTTGATGGCCCTGGGATGCATGCTCCTGCATGACTAACATGACCTTCTCGAACCACAGTCACTAAAGACATAAATAGTGTGGATTAATGATGGCCATCTGTCCATCACAGTGCCTGCTGGGTTTGAAGCCTGACACTGCTACAAGCTCCACCAGAATTGTGGCAATAGTGCGTGAAAAGAAAAGGGAACGGACATCAGGGCGCCAGTGGGGGGGGTGTTTTATAGCTCCAGTGGAATCACAGAGGCATGAGATATTCAAATGGACGGACCTCTTAACGAAGAAAGGCGAAAACTGAGACAAACCGAACGGAAATGGAGACTGCACCAATCATCCACCAGTGCTTAATTTGTACAATATTAAGTGCCAGGGCTCTGACCAGGAGGCCACTGCAGCTTGCACCACCCATCGCCCTTGTCATCTCTGCCAAAACAACTACTAACCATCTCTCTCGCATGTAAATGCGACAGTTCAGATTATTCCAGGTCCCCAAAGCTAAAGGAATGGCTGGGGAGGCAGGTATTAGTAATTTTTTAATGTATATTGTTTTCCTAAACAACTGTTATATTGCTCATCTCTAAATTACATGAGCAGCGCCACCTTGTGGCAGACTGCCCTAAGTGTGGTGTTGACAATTAGGTGCCGAGCACCGGAAACCAATTGCCGGTGCTCAGCACCGGAAAGCTCCGGCTCAAATTAAGCACTGTCATCTCCCCAACTATAACTGCTAAGAAAGACCAGAAACGCCTACAACAAAAGTATTCTGAAATCAAAAAAAGACTTCTTTAGAACGGAACTTGATAACGCCAAAAATAGACCGAGTAAACTTTTCATAATGTTAAACCAACAATCTGACAAAATGGCCAAATCCTCACAAATAGCATTTCAGTCGCAAATAAGCTGTGAGGCATTCTCATCCTTCTTTAAAGCAAAAGCCAACTCTTTGAAGAACAAGCTCAGGACTGCCTCTGATAACCCCACTAACCTAAAGAGTGCACTAGCTGATCATGCATTTCAACCTGTTCAGTGTCTGCCCAAAAATTAAGCTCAATGGTCAACATTCAAGCTATATGACGACAAAGATATTGCCAAAACCTTATTGACTATAAAACCGAAAAACCACTACAATGATCCTCTCCCCATAAAATGTTTGTCTAAAATGAACCATATTCTCATCCCCATTTAGACTAAGTTTATTAATGCTTCGCTATATCAAGGATCCTTAACAGACTGCCTGCCTAAAAACTGGCCAAGTCAACCCCTTGGACCCGAATAACTTTCGACCGGTAACCAACATTCCCATTCTAGCCAAAGTACTGGAAAAATGTGTGCAACAACAACTGAGCCAACACATTACTGAATTCATCCTATTAAATGACTGCCAATCGGGGTTTAGACCAGGTCATTGTACCAAAACAACAATTCTACATTTAGTGGATAACGCCCTACTTGCACTAGACCGTAATGAAACTTGTCTTCTAGTTCTTCTTGACCTTTCGTCTGCATTCAATACTGTAAACCATGTCAAAATACTGACTTGAAAAGAGGATGGGATTATTAGAAACCGTCCTAGAATGGTTTAAATCTTTCTTAGAGAACAGATCACAAAGATTTCTGGTGAATCAAAAACTGTCTTTACCATCACCTAATCAGATAATCAGATTGGAGTACCACATGTATGCAGATTTAGTTTAGTTTTAGTTTTACCATTTACAGAGCGCATGGTTACACCGCCGGTGTGTCCCCGCGCTAGTAGCAGAGTTTCAGATGGCAATGAAATGGCGAGTAAGGCGTGTCACATATTCCAAAGGCATGTATCCGGAGTTCAAGGGGGTTTAATCTGATTTACTGGTGGGGAAAAGCCATGTCTTCAGCTTTTTCCGAAAAGTAGCTTCACAAGGCTCTGTTCTTATGGCAATAGGTAGTGAGTTCCAGTGTTTGGCTGCCAGGTATCTGAAAGAGCGCCCTCCCATCCTAGCCTTCCTTATTCTTGGTACGTATGCTAGCGCCTTTCCTTCGGATCTTAAGTTTCTACTGGGGGTGTATGCTGTTATCATAGTTGGAAGGTACCGTGGACCTTTTTTTTGCCAAGATTCGGTGGCAGTAGCACATTGTCTTATGACACACAGATGTATATTAAGATTGCGTCGCTGGAGGAGATCAAGAAGATGAACCAGGCATTAAAGATGACCGTTCAATGTTTAACAAGCAATCATCTTAAACTAAACTCACAAAAAACTGAATTCCTTTTGATTTCCCCCCTAAAAGCTCTTCGGTAATAAAGGAATGGACAAAGATGATCACTGTGCTAAATTGTACTCCGATACTAGTGGACTCAACCAAAGTCTCTAGGAATTACACTGGATAAGAACATGCAAACCCACATCAACACGATGGAAAAAAATGCCTGCTTCCACCTGAGCTATCTTAGAAAACTGAAACCATTCATCGAAACATCAGACCTTAAAACGGCAGTCCAGGCATTAGTCATCTGGAGGATTGAATACGGATGTACAACTTTATCAGGACTACCCAAGATTTCAGCTCCACTAAAAGCTTGTCTCAATGTGGCCGCAAGTCTCATAACAGGCTCTACAAAATTTGACCACATCACTCAGCATCTGAAGGCTTTAAATTGGCTGCCATACGAAGCAAGAATCCAACTATAGATGGCATGTATCACACACAAAGAGATACACTACAAAACACAAATGTACCTAGCCCAGAAAATTACGATATCTTACGATATTTGGAGGAAGCAGATTTTCTCGGAGATCCAGAGATCTTTTACTGAAAACCCCATTCTTCCACAAGAAGAGAGCTTACAATAGAACGTTCTCTGGAGCTGCACCAAGAATTTGGAATTCGCTTCCTCCAAACATTAGAAGAATCCCGACCACTACAGTATTCAAGAAGGAAGCTAAGATCTTTCTAATGAGCAAATTCCTCCCATAACCAAGAGCAGACCGAACACATCTATGGGCTAATTAGAAACTAACTGACAAACCTTCGATTTTCTATAATCTGCTCTCACCAGAAGATTACGTAAATGCACCATAACAGACCCTTCCAATGTATAGGAGTGAAACTATCTGATCACTCATCCTCAATAATTTTCCTAGATATAGCTCTATAATATATAACCAGACTGTTTGCTACGTACAGTCCATTGTACTAAATACCATATGATGTACTCTTTTGGGACATATATTATTTTAAAATGTCATAAGCTGTAATCTTTAGGACACGTATTATTTTAAAGTAAGATGGTTTCCGTATCATGTCATATGATGTAATCTTTAGGACATGTATTATTTTTAAAGTACAAATGTTTCCACTAAAAAGTTCATATGTATGCTTTGTAGTTTGTTTAAAGGACTCATCTAACTGTCAGAATTATAATGCTACAGAATTGTGAAGCGCTTTGATACCTAATTGGGTCATGTTCACGCTATATAAAACACTGAATAAATAAATAAATAAAATCTGCAAGTAGAAGCATTCACCAGAAACTAAGTTTAGGATTAGTTTGATTTGTACAACTCTGAATATGGGGTTACTAATACTACTCTGTGATTCAGAGGGCATTTTGCAAAATTTATTCTTTCTTGTACACTGGTTTAAATTTGGAAGCCAAAAATGGAGAGAAATTTAATTGAGAAGACAAACGCTCTACTCTTTTGTGTTCCCACACTCCTGATGAAAACAGTACCCCATTTCTGTGGCTTGATATACCAGATGCAACAGGAAAAGCTACAAAACTCAATGTGGAGACATCAAATTGTGAGCTAAAGAACGATGATGGATTCAACCCAGATCTGTGACTGGGGGTGAGTGTCTGAAAAGTTTCAGCGCTCCGTCCATCATCTCCATGTGTTTGCTTTATTCAACATCAAATTCCCACGCCGCGGGTGCTGCTCTCCGTAAGGTGGATTACGGATATGAACACGAACACTGGCAGTAATCTACTGCAATCAATAGAGCGCACTCTTGGAGCAAAAATATATTCAAGAATTCATTCCACAATTGCCAGGATGACAGACGCGTTTCACTGAAAGATCACCTGCTTAGAAGTCACTTCACAGATGGGGCAAGGAGGAAGGATCCAATTAGAGGATTTTTTTCCCTGCACAAGGTGCAAAGCCTGTAAAAATAGTCAAAAAGTGAGGGAATATACGGTACCAGGAAGCAAATCAAAAATGCAGATCAAAAAGTTTCTGAACTGCAATTCAGGCCATATAGTGTGCTGCTTAGAATGCCCATGTGGGAAGCAATATGTGGGGAGCACTATTCATCCCACTAAGAAAAGGATTCTGGAACATTTACGGGCAGTCACTAATAAAGATCAAACCTATCCGGTTGCCCGGCATTTTGAGTTAGAACACAATAGCAATAACAGCTTGCTGAGATTTTTTTGTCTGGACCAGGTGAGCAAAGACGAGAGAAGTGGAGACAGAGTCAGAAAACTTCGTATCTTAGAATCAAAATATATAATCCAGTTGCAAAGCAAGGCCCCGAAAGGTTTAAACATGGAGGAGGAAATGTGGATCCACATCGGCTAATTCATAGCCCGAGCTGAACAACAGGTGGCTTATGAATTACTTTGCCCATTCAGGGCATGACTGGTGTAAACTATAACATTATAGTTTCAGGGGAGTACCGAACCCGTTATCACATTGCCAATACAGGGCGGTATACAAGACGGTCCAATAGGTGGTGGATAGGTATTTGGGGATTGTCATGCATTAGCATAGAAACTTAGCTCTACCACGCCTGCATTGACAACAATGTTAAAAGATGGCCGCTATAATTTCTGCATGAAGGGATACACATTCTCCCTCTTTCGCGGTCACTGATTTCCTGTTTTGTATCAGAATAGCTTAATTTAAATGACATGTGGATACATTTATTTTGTTGACACTGAGGAAGGCGACCGTGCCGAAACGCGTCTGTCATCCTGGCAATTGTGGAATAAATTCTTGAATATATTTTTGCTCCAAGAGTGCGCTCTATTGATTGCAGTAGATGGGACCGGATTACTGCCTGTGTTCATGTTCATATCCCTAATCCACCTTACGGAGAGCGGCACCCGCGGCGTGTGGTGCGCCGGCTGGTGGACTGGAGCTAAGGCATGGGATTGCTGTCAGCCCCGCCAAGTAACCGCTGAATCTAAGCGGCACCCAACTGGGCGAGTTAATCCAGAATAACGGGGACAACGTGTCGCCGAAGTAGACGCAGAGAGTCGATGACGCGAGGAGCCAGGCAGAGCGGAGGCGGAGAGTGTCCTCATAACATTATTGGCAGCCGCGTAGGAGCATAGACTTTAAAAGACATTGTCTTTTCCACACGCCAGTGTTTGGAACATGTTCAGTGACTCAGAAAGGAAGGAGGCAGCGGCGAACATTTTCAGTAAAAACAAACGGGGCAGATCAGATGCAACTAAGGAAAGTGTGGGGGGTAAAAGTGCTCCTAACACACTTAGAAACTTGTATAGCAATCTGGAAAAGGTGTGCGAGAAGGAGATAAGGAAGTGGTGGGAAGCAACAAGTCTGCAAAAGTATTTAGACGTTGATTGCATCCAACGAGGCTTAAGGATTTACACTGTACTTTCCTATGAGAACCCAGATCCGGCATTATTACAGGAATGGGCCGAGTACACGACTGGAGTGGCAAAGGGATGGTCAAAATACTGATTAAGTATGCATGGAGGAGATCAAGATAGTGGAGGCACTGATTAGTGCCGATAAGGATGTAGACAAGAGTGAGGAACTGAAGCAACAGATGAAAAAACGCCTGATTGACTATGAAGCATCAATAAGATATAGGAAGCAAACCAAGTTCTAGAGAGATGAACGGGATTACGAATCAGGATGTATCCTCACGTTCGCGAAGAAATTCGATGGACCCAGAAAGCAATTGAAACTGACAGACCGCCCAAGAGAGTTACAACGTGAAACTTCCGAATCGGAGGTGGAACACTCGGAAGGTGAACAATCGACCAGTGAGAAAGAGGATGATACCAGAGGTAGACCAACGTTTTTTCAGGAGTACGAGTTAATAGGAGAAACCCGGCACCGACCAGCACAAAGAACACATCCCCCCAAAAAAAAAATAGAAGGAAGACCAGGAGGGGCAAAAAACAGAAGGGGGAGACCGCCCAACACCAATAATTACACGCAAACGGGGAGCATGATGGAAAAAGAGGGAGCAAAACAGACAGTGCTGAACCTGTCTAATAGAACTCTGACGGAGAAAGAAATAAAAGTACTGGAATTGGGCTTAACGAACAAGTTACTTACCTTCGGTAACCATATATCTGTAAGAAACATTAGTTAGTTATAGATTCCTTACCTTAGAATTACCCCAAGGCGTCAGACTGGATCCGGAAAGTTTTTTCGTCAGCAGTACCTCTGCGCGTCGGAAGGTGGCGTCGGTCGGCTTCGCGTCCGTCGTCGTGGTCGCCGGGATGACGTCGCGGCAGCTACTTAGACGCCGCCCTCGCGCGCTGACGTCAGTTCTGTACACAACTTTCCGCGCCAGAAACGCAGAGCCATGCAAGACACTGACCACTGGTGCACAAATATAGGGCCCTGAAAGGTAGTCCTTAACCCTAGAAATCAGTTTGCAGAACGGGGAGGATGGGTGGGGCGGTAAGGATCCTATAACTAACTAATGTTTCTTACAGATAGATCGTTAACGAAGGTAAGTAACTTGTTCATCTGAAAGAAACACGTTAGTTATAGATTCCTTACCTTAGAATAGATACCCCAGCAATACCAACCCCGGTGGTGAGTCTGCGAACCAAGATCACACCAGTAAATCCTGGAGAACAGAACGGCCAAAGAACCCGTCTCTCCAGACTCGGCTGTCCAGGCAGTAGTGTTTTGTAAACGTGTGCGGCGATGCCCACGTGGCCGCATGACAGATGTCATTTAGAGGAACTCCTCTACCCAAGGCACTAGTGGCTGCCGTCGCCCTGGTGAAATGGGCGCGTAGCCCGACCGGAGGCTCTTTTTTAGCTAGAGAATAGCATGCCTTAATACACAAAACGACCCATTGAGAAATGGTGCGTTTGTGTATGGCCCGACCCTTCTTTGCGCCCACGTAGGCAACAAAGAGTTGATCATCCACCCGGAACTGTTTTGTGCGGTCCAGATGGAAAGAGAGCGCACGTTTTGGGTCCAGACGGTGGAGCCTCTCTTCCTCCTTTGAAGGATGCGGAGGCGGAAAGAAGGTGGGCAAAGTAATGGTCTGCCCGATGTGGAAGGCAGTGACCACCTTAGGAAGGAAGGATGGACGGGTCCTGAGAACCAACTTGTCCGGATGGACAGACAGGAAAGGAGGTTTGGAAGAAAGGGCCTGGAGCTCACTCCCCCCTTCTAGCAAAAGTGATGGCTACCAGGAAAGCAGTCTTAAGAGTCAAGAGTCTTAAAGGACAGTTATGAAGCGGCTCAAAAGGAGCGCACATTAAATAGGTAAGAACAAGATTCAAGTCCCACTGAGGCATAACGAAGGGTATTGGAGGAAAAAGATGCGTTAAGCCTTTAAAGAAACAGTTAACTACCGGGGACTTGAAAAGAGAAGGTTGATCTGGCAGCCGAAGGAAGGCAGAGATGGCTGAAAGATAGCTCTTGATAGTGCCCAGAGCAGAGCCCTGCTGGGCTAAAGAAAGCAGGAACAAGAGAACTTCAGAAAGAGGGGCAGAAAGGGGATCCACAGCCTTTGCTGTGCACCATGCCACAAACTTGTTCCACCGGCAGGCGTATACTGACTTAGTGGAGGGATGCCTGGCTGCCAAGATTACATCACAGACTTCGGGAGGCAGGTCGAAAGACGTCAACTGCCGCCGCTCAATCTCCACGCAAGGAGGTGGAGGCTGGACAGGTTCGGGTGGAGGACCGTCCCCTGCTGCTGCGACAGAAGCTCCTCCCGAAGAGGCAGTCTGATCGGAGGATCGATAGCCATGTTGAGCAGCTCGGGATACCAGACTCTTCGTGCCCAATCCGGAGCCACAAGAATAACTTGGGCCTGGTCGCGCCTGATCTTCTTCAGCACTCTGGGCAGAAGTGGTATAGGCGGAAAGGCGTACAACAGACCGCAACTCCACTCGCGACGAAAAGCGTTGCCTAGTGAGTGCCGCCTTGGAAATTCCAACGCGCAGAATTGCTGACATTGCGCGTTCTCTTCGGTGGCGGATAGATCTAACCAAGGCTCTCCCCACTGTAGAAAAAGACCTTGCACCACCTCCGAGTGAAGACGCCATTCGTGATCCATCATGCACCTGCGGCTGAGTTCGTCCGCCCTGGCGTTCACAGAACCTGCCAGGTGTTGAACCACCAGGGATATGCCCTGATGTTCCAGCCATGTCCAGAGGCGGAGGGCCTCCTGACATAGGGTCCACGACCCCACCCCGCCCTGTTTGTTGCAGTACCATATGGCGGTGGTGTTGTCCGTGAACACCTGCACTACTCTCCCCCGGACAGAGGGAAGGAATGCTTTCAGTGCAAGACGAATCGCCCTGAGCTCCAGAAGGTTGATGTGGAGCCCGGACTCCGCCGGAGACCAGAGGCCTCTGATCTCTGCCTCTCCCATGTGGCCGCCCCATCCCAGAAGGGATCCGTCACCACAGTGTGGTCTGGTTGGGGAAGGGAGAGGGATCTGCCATTGACCCAATCCTGGTTCGTGAGCCACCACTGCAGTTGACGTGCAGTGCCCTCCGAGATCTGGACGCAATCGGACAGATTCCCCTGATGTTGCGCCCACTGGAACTTCAGGTCCCACTGCAGAGCCCGCATATGCCATCTGGCATGATCGACCAGCAGGATGCAGGAGGCCATGAGAACCCAGCAGCTTCAGAGTCATTCTGACCGAAACCCGGGATAGAGGGTGAAAGATCGGAATCATAGCCTGAATATCCCGGACTCGCTGTTCGGGAGGATAGACCCGAAACTGCGTCGTGTCCAGAACCGCTCCGATGAAGAGGAGCTTCTGAGAGGGAATCAGGTGTGACTTCGGAACATTGATGGAGAACCCCAGCGAATGCAGGAGGTCGGCCGTAGTCTGGAGGTGGGGGACGACTGCCTAGGGCGAGCCCGCCTTCAACAGCCAGTCGCCGAGATAGGGGAAGACTGAAAGCCCTGATCTGCGCAGATGAGCTGCGACCACCACCATCACTTTCGTGAACACCCGAGGGGCGCTGGTAAGGCCAAAGGGGAGCACGGTAAACTGAAAATGCTCGTGGCCTACCGTGAACCGCAGGTAACGCCGGTGGGCCGGCAGGACGGGGATGTGTAAATAAGCGTCCTGCAAGTCCAACGCTACCATTCAGTCTTCCGGGTCGAGGGCAGAAAAGACTTGAGCAAGCGTCAACATCTTGAACTTCTCCTTCCGGAGGAAGCGATTGACGTCCCTGAGGTCTAAGATAGGACGCAGGCACTTGTCCTTCTTGGGGACCAGAAAGTAGTGGGAGTAACAACCACGACCTACTTCTGGGACAGGAACACGCTCAATGGCTCCCTTGGCCAAGAGAGCCGTAACTTCCTGCTGGAGAAGGGCCAGATGATCCTCCGACATGTGGTGGTATCTCGGTGGCATGGCTGGAAGGGTAGTTTCGAAGGGGAGGGAGTAGCCCCTTCAGACTATTTGCAAAACCCACCTGTCCGACGTGATGGTGCACCAGTGGGGGTGGTGATGGCGAATCCTGCCGCCCACTGGCGTTTGATGGGCCTGAAAGGTCGGACTAGGAGGTTTTGGAGGCTGCTGCAGAGGGGAGGTTGGTGGACTGGCCCGCCCACTGGCACCCGGAATCACGACGGTTGTTCCCACGTCCCCGCGAAGGTTGGGTAACTTGCTGCGGCCTGTGGCTCTGGGCGGGAAGTAGCGGGGCACCCCTTCCGTAGCCACGAAAGGGGCAAAAAGCAGACTGCGCAGGGTGGGTGGAGAGGCCCAAGGACTTGGCCGTAGCCCGTGAGTCCTTGAAACGCTCTAGAGCCATCAAAGGGCATGTCCATCAAGGTGTTCTAGACATCCCCTGAAAAGCCAGTGGACCTCATCCAGGCGTAGCGATGAAGCGCCACCGACGTGAAAATAGTTCTACCCAGAGAGTCGGCGGTGTCCAGCCCACAACATACTGTAAACTTCGCTGCATCCCTCCCGGGGGCAACAGCCTGGGAGAGCACTGCCCGGGCCTCCTTCGGACACTGAGGCAGCACCTGCGCCACCGTATCCCACACCAACACCCTTCCCCTGAGAGCTTGGTAGTCAAAGCCTCGTCCTCCAAGGGCGCATCCCTTCTGCTCCCCCAGACAGTGAATCCAAGAATCTGGATCATCTTGGGAAGCGCATGTTTTCTTCCTCCAGCTTGGCACTGCGGTCCGTAAATACCACGTGCCTCTTTGGCCGATACTCCCATACCATCTGGGATACGGTTGCGCAGGTGCTGCCTCAGTGCCCGGAGGAGGCCCGGGCTGTTCTCGCCCAGGCAGTGGCAGATGGGAGAGTCGCAGCCAAATTCACGATAAGATGTGGACTGGATACCACCGACTCACTAGGCAGATCGATTGCCACGTCGGTAGCTCTTTGGCGCTACGCCTGGTTGAGGACGTCTGGCTTTTCGGGGCATGCCCTTTGATGGCCGTCGCCTTTTTGGCGTCAAGGCAGACTCGGCGCTGGAGCATTTTAAGGATTCTCAAGCTACGGCCAGATCCTTGGGCCTTTCAGCATCGTCCCGTCCACCTCAGTCTGTTTTTCGCCCCTTTCGTGGCTACGGAAGGGGCGCCCTACCACGTTCGGCCCACTCCAGCCACTGGTTCACGTAAGCTGCCCAGCCTCTGTGTGGCCGCTGACGTGGGACCCAGCGGCGCAGGTCTGGGAGCCAGTGGGCGAGCCAGTCCACCTTTCCCCCCCTGCAGCGGCCTCCAAACCTTCCTAGTCCGACCTTTCAGGGCCACCAAATGCCAGTGGGCAGCAGGATTCGCCATCACCTCCCCCACTGGCAAAACATCAAGTCGGACAGGTGGGTTTTGCTGATAGTCCGAAGGGGCTACTCCCTCCCCTTCGAGACTACCCCTCCCTCCATGCCACCGTCTTTCGATCGCATGTCGGAGGATCATTTGGCGCTTCTTCGCCAGGAAGTCTCAGCTCTCTTGGCCAAGGGAGCTATCGAGAGGGTTCCTACGCCAGAAGTAGGTCGTGGTTGCTACACCCGCTATTTTCTGGTGCCCAAGAAGGACAAAGGCCTGCGTCCTATCCTGGACCTCGGGGCCCTCAACCGCTTCCTCCGGAAATAAGAAGTTCAAAATGCTAACATTGGCTCAGGTCCTGTCTGCCCTCGACCCTGGAGACTGGATGGTGGTGCTGGACTTGCAGGACGCCTATTTTCACATTCCTGGCCTGCCAGCCCACAGACGTTACCCTGCGGTTCATGGTAGCCCACAAGCATTTTCAGTTCACCGTGCTCCCCTTGGCCTTACCAGTGCCCCTCGGGTGTTCACGAAAGTGATGGTGGTGGTCGCAGCTCATCTGCGCAGATTAGGGGTTCTAGTCTCCCTCTATCTCAACGACTGGCTGTTGAAGGCGGGCTCGCCCCAGGCTGTCGTCTCCCACCTCCAGACTATGGCGGACCTCCTGCATTCGCTGGAGTTCACTATCAATGTGCCGAAGTCACACCTGACACCCTCTCAGATGTTCCCTTTCATCTGAGCTGTTCTGGACACAGTTTCGGCCTATCCTCCCAAGCAGCAAGTCCGGGATATTCGGGTTATGATACCTATGTTTTAGCCTCTATCCCGGATTTCGGTGCGAATGACCCAGAGGCTGCTGGGCCTCATGGCCTCCTACATCCTGCTGGTAGAACATGCCAGATGGCATATGCAGACTCTGCAGTGGGACCTGAAGTTACAGTGGGCACAGCATATGGGGAATCTTCCTGACTATGTCCAGATCTCGGAGGGAACTGCGCAACAACTGCAGTGGTGGCTAACGAACCAAGCTTGGATCAGAGGCAGATCCCGCTCCCTTCCCCAACAAGATACCACAGTGGTGACAGATGTATCACTCCTGGGATGGGGCGGCCATCTGGGAGAGGCGGAGATCAAAGGAGTCTGGTCTCCGGAGGAATCCGGGCTCCATACCAAACTTCTGGAGCTCCGGCCGATCCGCCTGGCACTGAAGGCATTTCTTCCCTCTCTAAAGGGAAAGGTGGTGCAGGTGTTCACGGACAACACCACCCCCATGTGGTACTGCAACAAACAGGGCGGGGTGGGGTCGTGGACCCTATGGCAAGAGGCTCTTCGTCTCTGGACATGGCTGGAATATTAGGGCATGACCCTGGTGGTTCAATACCTGGCAGGTTCGCTGAACGCCAGGGAGGACGAATTCAGCCACCGCTGCCTGGTAGATCACGAATGACGTCTTCACTCGGAGGTGGTGCAAAATCTCTTTCAGTGGTGGGGAGAGCCTTGGTTAGATCTGTTCGCCACCGAAGAGAACACGCAATGTCAGCAATTCTGCGTGTTGGAGTTTCCAAGGCGGCACTCGCTCGGCAACGCTTTTCGTCGCAAGTGGAACTGCGGCCTCCTGTACGCCTTTCTGCCTGTACCACGTCTGCCCAGAGTGCTGAAGAAGATCAAGTGTGACTGGGCCCAAGTTATTCTTGTGGCTCTGGACTGGGCACGAAGAGTCTGGTACCCAGAGCTCCTGAGCATGGCCATCAATCCTCCACTCAGACTGCCTCTTCGGAAGGTTCTTCTGTCGCAGCAGCAGGGCAGGGTTCTTCACTTGAACCTGTCCAGCCTCCACCTCCTTGCGTGGAGATTGAGCAGCGACAGTTGACAGCTTTTGACCTTCCACCGGAAGTCTGTAATGTCATCTTGGCAGCCAGGCGTCCTTCCACTAAAACGGTATACGTCTGTCGATGGAATTAATTTGTGGCATGGTGCACAGCTAAGGCTGCAGGTCCCCTTTCTGCCCCTCTTTCAGAGATTCTTTTGTATATACTTTCTTTGGCCCAGCAGGGCTCTTCCCTGGGCACTCTTAAAGGCTATCTTGCGGCCATCTCTGCTTTCCTTTGGCTACCAGATCAGCCATCTCTGTTTGTAAATCAATTGTAAATCGATTCTTTAAGGGCCTTACTCATCTCTTTCCTCCATTTCCTTTCGTAATGCCACAGTGGGACTTGAACCTTATCATAACTTATCTTATGTGCGCCTCCTTCGAGCCTCTTCACACCTGTCCTCTTAGGCTCCTCACCCTGAAGACAGCTTACCTTGTTGCCATCACCTCTGCTCACAGGGTGAGTGAGCTTCAAGCTCTTTCTTCTGAGTCCCCTTTTTTCTCTGTGCATCCGGACAAAGAGGTGCTTAGGACGAGACCATCGTTCCTTCCAAAAGTGGTTACACCTTTTCACATTGGACAAACCATTACTTTGCCCACCTTTTTCCCACCTCCGCACCCTTCCAAGGAGGAGAGACTCCACCGTCTGGACCCTAAATGTGCGCTGTCCTACCTTGAACCGCACAAACGATTTCCGGGTGGATGATCACCTCTTTGTTGGCTATGTAGGTGCCAAGAAAGGTCAGGCTGTTCACAAGCATACCATTTCTAGATGGGTTGTCCTTTGTATTAAAGTCTGTTATGGTTTGGCGGAAAAGGAACCTCCAGTGGAGCTCCGAGCTCATTCCACCAGAGCTACAGCTGCCACTACTGCTCTTGCACACGGAGTTTCACTCCTTGCACACGTTCACCAGACATTACTGCCTGGACAGCCAAGTCCAGAGGAACTGCTATTTTGCCCGTTCTATCCTCCAGGACTTGCTGGTGTGAACTTGGTTCGCAGACCCTCCTCCGGGGTTGGTATTGCTGGGGTATCTATTCTAAGGTAAGGAATCTATAACTGTCTCTTTCAGATGAACAAGTTACTTACCTTCGGTAACGATGTATCTGTAAGAGACATAGGTTAGTTATAGATTCCCTACCGCCCCACAGAATATATAGTTACCGAAGGTAAGTAACTTGTTTTTTCAGCATGGAGAAAGGCAATTATGCCGAAACGCGTTATATTCCATATAGGTACCCTATATAGGCGCAGGTAACATTGTAACCTTTCACTTATATTCTTCCCTACATTACACACATAACGGTTCTTGGGTACTGACCTTTTACCTAGATATGACACTGCATTCAGAACGCGGTTTTTCCCTGGTTCGATTCTCATACATTATGCATGAGGCTTCTTGGAAGCACAGCAGGACTAACAGTAGGATTACCATCTCCTGTATAATATCTCTGTATAAAGTTCAGGCCCAACGTCATCCTTTAGGCCGACACAGTAACACAGCAAGGTAGGACCCCTGGGGAGACCTATGGGTATATATACATCACATCTTGCTTAGGAAGATAGAGGAGACCAAGACTTCCTGGCTGACACACTGACTAGAGACGCTGCGGTTCCTGCATGCAGACGCTCCAGCTCGCAGTGGTCTAACATCCTTCGCGGGGTGTCCAACTCGAGACCAGGACGGGGTCCCATATTCTCTCATTCTCAGGTAATGGGGTTGACTAGATCCTAGAGGGATTCTTGGCATATCACCTACACAGATGCTAGTTACATTTAGGTACATCTAGTTAGGGAGACATCGTAGGAGTACGCACTTTTTATCATATGTTTTATGTACTTGTATATATTCATGATTTCTGCAAGATGGTAGAACTATACCATCCCTTTACTTTCGTAGTACTGCTAATCTTATATCTCTGCTACTGTCTAATGGTTGTTGCAGCTCATCTATTCTACACTAGAATAACAACTGTTCAATAAATACTTATTGAAAACGCCCAGACTGTTTATTCTGTATATCCCTCTGAGACAAAATAAGTAAGCACGAGTGACTGAGCGACAGGTAGTATATTGTTTCCACAATTCTGAGGGATCAGGGTTGTCATGTTCTGAGGTTGCCAGAATCTATTCTCCCCTTGGTAAGAGGAGATTATAGTGGCACTGTGAGCTAGCTAATATGTAGTGTAGCTCCTATTTCCCTAATAGGCTCTGCGCATTGGAATAATATATCTTATAGGTTTGACATAGGACTAAGGTCAGTATGTCCCTATCGAGTATATTAAACTTAATTACTTGTGCCAGCTAGCTCAGAGGCCACTAGAAACTCCTTGACAACAAGAAGGGAGTAGTTTCTGGCAGCCGCAAAACATGACCAATATGTTTCCCTTTTAGAATCAGAACGTGTCCCAGAGTCGTGGAAACACTAGATCACTATTTCACTCAGCTCAATCGTGCATGCTTAGTTTTCCTCAGAGTTACACAGAAATAATAGACGGGCGTTTTCAATAAAAGATTTATTGAACAGTCTTGTTTCTGGTGTAAGTATAATGTGCTGTTACGATCACAAGACAGTATGCGAGATAAATAATGTACAGGGTGAGCAGTAGAAATAAATAATACTGCGATAGCATTATCTTTTAGTACAAATGCTGTTACATAAATAACAGACTAAAAATGCGAGTACTCATACGATGCGGTGCTAAGCTAGTTCCACCCCAATGTACCTAACCTAGGTGTAGGACGAGGTATGAAGTAGGTGAAGTATTCCTTACTATGGTATACTAAGAGTATATCTGAAAGAGACACGTTAGTGACAGATTCCTTACCTTAGAATATCCCCAGGCGTCAGGCTGGATCCGGAAAGTTTTTGCGTAGCAGTACCCTTGCGCGTCGGTAGGCGGCGTCGTACGGCTCCGCGTCCGTCGTCGGCGTCGTGATCGCCGGGATGACGTCGCGGGCAGTACTTAGACGCCGCCCCTGCGCGCTGACGTCAGTTCTTCTTTTTCCGCGCCAGCAAGCGCAGATCCGGGAAGAGCAGTGCCCTGGTCATTTTTTGACCATACTTTTGGTGAATTTTTCACTGTTTTTTCATACTTTCAAGGTGTCATAGGGATGCCCGGCTTCAAGCGATGCGGCGCCTGTGCGCGGATGATGTCCGTCACCGACCCGCACTGGGAGTGTCTCTTCTGCCTCGGCCGAGGCCACGACACGGAGTCTTGTACCGACTGCCAGGCCCTCCACCCGAAAGCTTTGCGAGAGCGGTCTCGAAAGCTCCTCGAGGCCCGGCATTCGGCTCCGCGGAAGCCCCGGTCGCGTGAGCGGTCCAGGGGTCGATCGCGGAGTCCACACCGGTCGTCGGCGTCGAAGTCTTCTTCGTCCGGTAAGTCGAAACACAAAAAGTCCAAAAAGCATCATCGCTCTAGGACTTCGCCTCGCCGGTCTCGCGACTCGGCTGAGGCCCCTCCCGGCACCGTCCCCGCCCCGCGGACCCGGACATGCCTGTGGAGTCGCCCCCGCCATACCCGCCCTTCCCGGGTTCGGGGCGGATCCGGCCAAAGTGCAGGAATTCCTGTCGGCCATGGCCCGCCTCTTCGGGCCTTCAGGCCCCTCCGGTGCGCCTTCGGGCCCCGCGGGCCCTGATGGGGTTGCTCCGGCGTCGCCGACGGCTCCGGCCCCGGCGTCGCCCGTGCCTCCAGCCTCGATCCCGGCTCCGGCTTCGGCCCCGGCCTCGATCCCGGCTCCACAACCCCCATCGACGCCGGTCGACCTAACGACACCTCCGCCGGCGCCGATGTCTCCGGTGCCGTTCTCGGCGCCGCTCCGGGCGGCGTCGTCCCCCTGTTCCTTCCGGTTCCGGACATGGATCCGGACCGACGTCGCTCGACGCCGGCTCCGGCGCCGATGGGACCTTGGGTCCCAACTGTCCCTCCTCCTCCTTATTTTGAACCAGAGGAGGACCAGTTGGACTGGGAGGGGTCTGATGACCCTCTGACACGACACTGTCAGTATGATCAGGACTGGACAGAGAGTCTAGGGGAGGCCAGTGGTCTGGATACTTCCCCTGACACTGGCATGCTGTCTCCTCCCGTGGCTACGGAGGAGGGAGCCAATTTTGGTACGGTGTTGCGTAGGGCAGCTGGGGCCTTACGTCTCCAACTTCCTACTTTGACGGTCAAGCCTAACATCTTGACAGAGGTGCTTCAGCCGGCAGCCTCCTCTGCGGAGACTGTGCTGCCGTTTAACGACGCCCTCACTGACGTTCTTTGGGCGCCTGGTCCAAGCCCAACACAGGGGCTCCTGTGGATCGGAACGTGTCACGACGCCATCGCCCAGCTCCGGGCGACCCCCTGTTTCTCTCTGTCCACCCCACTCCTGAGAGCTTGGTTGTCCAAGCCTCCGCTTCCCAAACCGCCTTCCCTACCGCTCCTCCGGATAGGGAATCCAAACGCCTGGATCAGTTTGGGAAGAAGGGTTTTTCTTCCTCCAGTGCTGGCTTGCGGTCCGTTAACACCGCTTGTCTTTTGGGCCGATATACCCACTCCCTGTGGGATTCGGTGGTGGATGTTTTGCCCCAGTGTCCTGAGGAGGTCCAGACACTGCTTTCCCCGCGCCATTGCGGAAGGAAGGGATGCGGCTAAATACACAATACGTTGTGGCCTTGACACCGCCGACTCGCTGGGCAGGTCTATTGCAACGACGGTGGCGCTCAGACGCCACGCCTGGCTGAGAACCACTGGTTTTTCAGGGGATGTCCAGAATACTCTCATGGACATGCCCTTTGATGGAGTCGGTCTTTTTGGGTCCAAAGCAGACCATGCGTTGGAGCGCTTTAAGGACTCACGGGCTACTGCCGAGTCCCTGGGCCTTTCTGATACACACGCCCTCCGCTGACTTCTGCTTTTCGCCCCTATCGTGGCCACGGAAGGGGCGCCCCTTCACGTCAGCAGCCCAGCCACCGGCCCGCGCAGCAGGCGTCTTCGCGTGGCCGAGGACGTGGATTCCGCCGTGGCGGATCGGGCAACCAGCGTGCGGGTCAGGCCACCACCTCCAACCCGTCCGTGGCCTCCAAGCCCTCCTAGTCCCTCCTTTCAGGTGCACAGCACGCCAGTAGGGGGCAGGGTCCGCCATCACCTTCCCCACTGGCGTACCGTCACCTCGGACAGGTGGGTCTTGGACATTGTCCGAAGGGGCTACTCCCTCCCCTTCGAGACCACCCCCCCAGCCATGCCACCTCAATTCCACCGCATGTCAGGGGATCACTTGGTGCTTCTACAGAAGGAAGTCGCGGCCCTCTTGACCAAGAGGGCCATCGAGCGTGTTCCGACCCCAGAAGTAGGGCGTGGTTGCTACTCCCACTACTTTCTGGTGCCCAAAAGGACAAGGAGGACATGCGTCCTATCTTGGACCTCCGGAACGTCAATCGCTTCCTCCGGAAGGAGAAGTTCAAGATGCTCACCCTAGCTCAGGTCTTGACTGCCCTCGACCCTGGAGACTGGTTGGTAGCGTTGGACTTGCAGGACGCATATTTCCACATCCCCGTCCTGCCGGCCCACCGGCGTTACCTTCGGTTCACGGTAGGCCCCGAGCATTTTCAGTTCACCGTGCTCCCCTTTGGCCTTACCAGTGCCCCTCGGGTGTTCACGAAAGTGATGGCGGTGGTCGCAGCTCATCTGCGCCGGGCAGGGGTTTCAGTCTTCCCCTACCTCGACGACTGGCTGCTGAAGGCGGGCTCGTCCCAGGCAGTCGTCTCCCACCTCCAGACTACGGCCGAACTCCTGCACTCGCTGGGGTTCTCCATCAATGTGCCGAAGTCGCATCTGATTCCTTCTCCACAGCTCCTTTTCATCGGAGCGGTTCTGGACACGACGCAGTTTCGGGCCTATCCTCCCGAACGGCGAGTCCGGGATATTCAGGCTATGATTCCGATCTTTCAGCCTTTATCCTGGGTTTCGGTACGGATGACCCTGAGGCTGCTGGGCCTCATGGCCTCCTGCATCCTGCTGGTCAATCATGCCAGATGGCATATGCGGGCTCTGCAGTGGGACCTGAAGTTCCAGTGGGCGCAGCACCAGGGCAACCTGTCCGATCACGTCCAGATCTCGGAGGGGACTGCAAGACAGTTGCAGTGGTGGCTCTCGAACCGGCAATGGGTCATGGGCAGATCCCTCTCCCTTCCCCAGCCAGAGCACACAGTTGTGACGGACGCGTCCCTTCTGGGATGGGGCGGTCACATGGGAGAGGCGGAGATCAGAGGCCTCTGGTCTCCGGCGGAGTCCCGGCTCCATATCAACCTTCTGGAGCTCCGGGCGATCCGACTTGCACTCAAGGCATTCCTTCCCTCTGTCAAAGGGAAGGTAGTGCAGGTGTTCACAGACAACACCACCGCCATGTGGTACTGCAACAAACAGGGCGGGGTGGGGTCTTGGACCCTTTGTCAGGAGGCTCTGCGCCTCTGGACATGGCTGGAACATCAGGGCATGTTCCTGATGGTTCAACACCTGGCAGGTTCCTTGAACGCCAGGGCGGACGAACTCAGCCGCAGGTGCATGATGGATCACGAATGGCGTCTTCACTCGGTAGTGGCGCAAGGACTCTTTCTACAATGGGGAGAGCCTTGGTTAGATCTATTCGCCACCGAAGAGAACGCGCAATGTCATCAGTTCTGCGCGTTGGAATTTCCAAGGCGGCACTCGCTCGGAGACGCTTTTCGTCACGAGTGGAGTTGCGGTCTGTTGTACGCCTTTCCGCCTATACCACTTCTACCCAGAGTGTTGAAGAAGATTCGGCACGACCGGGCACAAGTCATTCTTGTGGCTCCGGACTGGGCTCGAAGAGTTTGGTATCCCGAGCTACTCAATATGAGCGTAGATCCCCGATCCGTCTGCCTCTTCGGGAGGATCTTCTGTCGCAGCAGCAGGGGACGGTCCTCCACCCGAACCTGTCCAGTCTACACCTGCTTGCATGGAGATTGAGCGGCGGCAGTTGATTCCTTTCGACTTGCCTCCCGAAGTTTGTGATGTAATTCTGGCAGCCAGGTGTCCCTCCACTAAGGTGGTATACGCCTGCAGGTGGAACAAATTTGTGGCATGGTGCACAGCAAAGGCTGTGAATCCCCTTTCTGCCCCTCTTTCTGAGGTCCTTCTGTTCCTTCTCTCTCTGGCCCAACAGGGTTCTGCCCTGGGTACCATCAAGGGTTATCTTTGTGCTATCTCGGCCTTCCTCAGGCTCCCTGATCAGCCCTCCCTTTTCAAGTCCCCTGTTGTTAACAGGTTCTTAAAAGGCATTACTCACCTCTTTCCTCCTGTTCCGTTTGTGATGCCTCAGTGGGACTTGAACTTGGTTCTTACCTTTTAATGTGCGCTCCCTTTGAGCCTCTACATAACTGTCCTCTTCGTCTTCTGACTCTGAAGACAGCCTTTCTGGTGGCCATCACCTCCGCTCGGCGGGTGAGTGAGCTCCAGGCTCTATCTTGCAAACCTCCCTTTCTGTCTGTTCATCCAGACAAGGTTGTTCTTCGGACGCGTCCGTCCTTCTTGCCAAAGGTGGTTACTGCTTTCCATATTGGGCAGACCATCACTTTGCCCACCTTCTTTCCGCCTCCGCATCCTTCCAGAGAGGAAGAGAGGCTCCACCGTCTGGACCCAAAACGTGCGCTCTCCTTCTATATTGACCGCACAAAACACTTCCGGGTGGATGACCAGCTCTTTGTTGGCTACGTGGGCGCCAAAAAGGTCGGGCGGTGCACAAGAGGACCATCTCCCGCTGGGTTACCTTGTGCATCAAGACCTGCTATTCTTTGGCGAAGAAGGAGCCTCCTGTTGGGCTGCGTGCCCATTCCACAAGGGCAACGGCTGCTACCACGGCCTTGGGCCGCGGTGTTCCGCTGCCGGTTATTTGTCAGGCAGCTACGTGGGCCTCGCTGCACACGTTTACAAAGCATTACTGCCTTGACAGTCAGGTCCGGAGGGACGGCTTCTTTGGCCGTTCTGTCCTCCAGGACTTCCTTGTCTGATCTTTGTTCGCAGACCCACCACCGGGTTGGTATTGCTGGGGTATCTATTCTAAGGTAAGGAATCTGTCACTAACGTGTCTCTTTCAGATGCACAAGTTACTAACTTGTGTAACGATATATCTGTAAGAGACAGTAGTTAGTGACAGATTCCTTACCGCCCACCCATCCTCCCCGTTCTGCGAACTGATTTCTAGGGTTAAGGACATCCCTTTCAGGGCCCTAGTATTTTTCAGACACCTATGTCAGCTTCTTGCATGGCTCTGCGTTCCTGGCGCGGAAAGTCGTGTACAGAACTGACGTCAGCGCGCAGGGGCGGCGTCTAAGTACTGCCCGCGACGTCATCCCGGCGATCACGACGCCGACGACGGACGCGGAGCCGCACGACGCCGCCTACCGACGCGCAAGGGTACTGCTACGCAAAAACTTTCCGGATCCAGCCTGACGCCTGGGGATATTCTAAGGTAAGGAATCTGTCACTAACTACTGTCTCTTACAGATATATCGTTACACAAGTTAGTAACTTGTGCGTTAAGTCTAGTATGCCTAGTATGCCAAGAGTCCCTCTAGGTTCATATCAGCTCCATACCTGAAGAATGAGAGAGGTTGGAATCTCTTTGCCAGACTCGAACTCCAACACCCCGCAAGGGAAGTCAGATCACTGGAAGCGGGACTCTCTGCGTGCAGGGATGACAGCGTCTTCTCAGTGCGTCAGGCCGGGATACGGGCTCCTCTGAAGTCGAGGTCTCCTCTGATTTACAGGGGCTATGGAAGGTATATTTATACCTGAGAGTACCTTAGGAATGTTAGCATTGACGTGAATTGGACAGCGAAAGACGTCATGGATGAACCCCTAAGGAATAATGGTTCATGCATAATAGATGAGGCCTTGAAGAAATCAATAGTCCTGGGCTAGGGAAACTCCCGCAGCCTAAGGGTCTGTTCTTCATGAACTCGTTGTGACGTTAGGGTGGACGGATGTCAGAGACCATGCCTGTATTTGGAGTGCACGGTTTAATGCCTAAATAAGGCCTGGGATTCTATGCCTATATAAGGGCAGGGCGAATTGTGCCTATATAAGGACATGATATTGGAAAGCCCGTTATGGACACCCTAAGCGGAATACAACACCCACTCCACTTTCGTGTATACGATAATACATAAATGCTAAACATTTAAAATGGTAAACATAAAAATGGAGTACCGCATATTTCTAAAATATTTCATAAAACCATTTAAAAAGGCATTTAAAAACAAAACCTATTAGAATGCAAAAAGGTACTGTACATTCAAGCATTGCTTATCATTTCAGGCATAAAGTTCGAAAATAAATGCAATTGGAATGAAATAAGCAGTAATATTTATATGTGACAGAAAATGATCGATAAGTTGTTCAAAAATCAAAGTCATTGCATGTCAGGAAAATTAAATGAACTGTTTTTAGACACATAAGATGACTAAATGTCTTTGGAAGGACCGCCAAGTCTGTACTATAAGGCTAGTTCTACTTTAAGCAGATTGAAGTTCCATTTTCCTTCGAAAAATGGGAAAAAGTTCAATTTTTGGTAGAGTTCCAAGTTTTTGAAAAATGAAGGCCAAATTGTTGCTGTATTTCTGGAACACTGTATGCTGAATCAGAGTCAGTTTACGGGTCTGGTGTAAACATTAGATCATCTATTTCTATAGACAAAACATCATCCACTGTAGTTGGTGTGAGTTGGAACACCTCGTGAAGCAGGTTAATCGCACAGAGATGTGAAGCATTGCTTTCAATTGTCGCAATGTTCGCGTCCGTTGTTACCTGTGTGCCCGTAGTTCTTTCTCGTACCTCAGCAGCTGCCGGAAGCGTCTGTGAGATCTCAATGAATGCTGTCATCAGGAAAGGAAGCCGCTGGGGACAACACATAGCATGGGCCGTTATCTGGTCCAGCAGAGTATCGACGACCGTTGGCGCATCCGATGGAAATGTTAGACAGGTGTCCAACACGCATTCTACACCGCATAGCAGGCATCGTAGAACAGGTAAGATGCAATCTTGCCAGATTGGTCTGAATGACAGGAACCATGTGGTATTAAGGTCCCGTAGACGATTTATGCCCAAAAGCTGTACTATTTGCTCACGACACTTTCGTTCAAGGAGAGCTTTCTCCATGTCGCTCGGAGTGATGTCGGCGAATTGGCTGGCCATAGCGCAATAGCAGGAAGAGAAATAGAATTCCGGCAACAAGTGCTAGAATTAATGGTATGCCACCAAACACCGAATGTGCAAAGTTCGGGATGATTCCGAGTATTGCCTGGAAAAGTGCTAACAGACCCGAGCAGATGCCCTTAAATACATGTATAATTCCTGTTGTATCAGACATGTTGAAAATTCGTCCTATCATTTCCACGAAATGTATAGGGCAGTTTGTACGTATTAAAGTCTGTATCTCAGCCGAAGTCCTTGCAATTTGCAGATCATAGGTTTCTTTGGCCGAGGTCAAAGGCACTGTTTGTTGTAAAAGCATGACTTTCATTCTGCTTAAAGTATCAAATCTTATAAAAGAGACGTTCAGCAAAGGCCATAGAGGCGACTCCCTGACTGTGTCTATTGGGGCAAACAATACTTGCATACAGCAAGTGACCCTGGAGTTGACCGTTACTAGATATGGGATACCTGGCAGCATGCCACAGCAACTCTGATCATTCAACATGAGGTAACTCCCATTAGAAAGTTGTCCGAACGTTGGATTAATCACAGCAGCTGGTGTACCCTGCTGATGGCAAGACAAATTTGCCACGGAACCATTACAAGCCCCGTACAAGGAAATGTCCTGACATACAAGTGAACCGCTTAGTGCACGTTTACAGTTTTTACCGCTTAAAAACACTTCACGATCCCCGCTCCAACATCTATATGTATACGGTAAAGCCCAAGATGTCTTAATGTATTCCTTACCCAACCTTTCATATTTGCCTGCTTGCATTTGTCTGAGGCAATACTGAAACTGAAAAGTAGTCACAGGTAGTGTGATTTTGCCATGAATAAGCCATTCTGTAGCTGGTTTTTCTGCCACTGTGAATGGTAGCTTTTCCAGTTTTTCAATGCTCAGCACTGTATACTTTGCTCCTCTTTGTGCCATTTCGATCTGTTTATCAGTTAGATTGTATTCTGCAAACAGAGCCGTTGTGTTGATGAAACGCTCAAGGCACATAGCCCGCTCGCAATGATTGCAGCGTCCAGCTTAATAACATAATAGAACGTAATTGAGATTGGCCTTGTTGTAACATCGCCAAATCTTGTTCTAGTATGTCGATAGCAGAGGATACAATGCCGTCCAGTGAATAAATTCTGGAGGACAGAGTTGTTAACCCATTGTCGACCACAGAGAGTGATTTCTCTAAATTAATACGATCAAGTTCATGTATTCGTTCTGCGGCCTCTATCTGTGACACCTTCCATGCTTCATTGTATGCAGCATAGATGCCGGCACATATGAAACGTTTTTGACGCGGTTTTCTTGGTCCAAGCAAGAAATCCCTAAGATCTGCGTCTTTTGCAAGTAAGGATAAGTGTTGTTTCACATCCTGTAGTGTAGATGTATGCAGCCAATCGAGGCATAATTTCCCTACACTGTATGTTGTTACTACCCCCGGATGTTGTCTTTGGACGTATCTTGGGTCTGGCCTATGAATGGTAAAACCCTGAGTTTTATTCAGGAATCTTTCCTGACAGTTATTCGTGTCTGTGGGCCAGATCAACCATTTTTTCAAATCAGTATTAGATCTGTTGAGTTGTAGTATATTGTCAACTGTCACCACTGCCTGTGTTTCATTATTTTTTGCAGGAGTTGGTACAGAAGGTGTGTTCATCTCTTTGATCTTGGCTAATCCAAGACAAGATGTTTGTTGGATAGTTTCATTCAAAAACATTATTTGTTCAGGGATGATGCAGGCTCTAAATAAAGCTTCTATCCCCTGTACTTGTCATTCTTTAGTACCCCACAACGTTTTTGTGTCTATTGTGTCTTTCCAAAAGTCGAAACCCTGTCTAGACAGTTGGGCATTAAATAATGCAGAATAAATCTGTTTTGTATTCGTTAACATAATTTTCATACCTGTCTTGTTTATATTTTTATAGTAAAACATTTCTGGATCAGATGTATTGTAACCTGAAAAATATGGAAACTTACTGGCAAATGTTTTTGAACTACCTTTAGGTGGTGTAGGACAATGTTCCCATTGGTTAAACATAAACACATTTCTTGGATATGCAGATTTATGCAAATAATGATGACCATAGTGGTTATTACAATACAGTTGTTCATAGTCTGATGAACCCTCTAAATATTCATTTTTAGAAAATGTAGCAGATTTTTCTAGGTCAAACATAATGTCAGTCACAGTTTCAAAGTCCCAATCATCAGAAAAGGTACTGGACGTGATTAGATCACTTAGTGAAATTTTAAACAAATGTGGAATGTTCAATTCTTCCGTCATACCGAATATATCAAAATCTGTTTTGTCCCACACTATACCATCGTGTATAGGAACAGCTGTGATGTTCACTGATGACAAGTCTCTTGCTTCACGATGGGAAGATTTATGAGGTTTCAAAAGTATGTTCACGTCTTTGTTTTCAGTGTTCGCATGGATGTATCTGCCACTAATAAGCACGCTCACAGTTGTAACCAAAGCTAGCCAGAGCAGGAAAACAAAAAGTCCAGATATAATCCAGAGTTCAATCCATGGAGAAACCAAATAAGTCTTTTTCAGAGAGTGAAGAAAGTCTTGTATTTGCTGCTTGAATTTGAATGATGCTGGCGTCGTTTCAGGTTCACTTGGATCTTCTGAGAACGTATCAAAGTTTATGAAATAGCCAGAAGCAGTTCTATCAATTGTTGGAATAGCATCAGGATTTGTAGAAATCACTGGAACCAGTTCATCACGTGCCACATTGGTGTAGACAGGTGTATTTGGATGAACTGTTACTTGTTCTTCAAGAGGGATGATTTCCATAGCATTGTTGCTTAGTCCTTCATCTGTTTCAGCTGAAGTCTCGATTGTTATCAGTCTTTCAGTATGAACCTCTTGGATAGTAGCGAGAGGAGTGCGTTTGCTACTAGGTCGGAGTCCACGAGGCCTACTATTTAGTATTGGCCACATACTGTGGTTTGATGAGGTCGATGGACACAAATCTTTTCTCCTTTCTTCCAGCAAGGGGCGGCAGTAGTACTGTTCTTGTTCCTTGAACTGCTAGGACAGGTACTGGTTGTCTGTAAGAAGGTCCAAATTCCTTCTTGTCCGCAATTTTTTCTCTGACTAAATCCCCAACTTTTGGAATCCAGACAGGCCTTGCTGGGACAGCCGGTTGATCCCCAGTGGTGGTTGGCTGTAGGAACACGTTGCTTTGTTTCGTTCTTAATTTGTTTAAGTCCTGTAAAACAGCCAAACGATCTTTGATATCAAAGGGTTTATTTTCCACCACTGTGCCTACGTTTTCTAAGTCTGGTACCCACATTCTTGTCCCAAATAGGACCTCATATGGAGTGACCCCCCTAGAGAACTTCTTGGCATGTTGTTTAGTGCACGTTGAACTCCACTAAGGTGTTTGACCCACCCGTCACCCGAGCCTAATACTCTAGCTGTTATAGACTGCTTTATGTCCCGGTTTTTCCTTTCCACAACCGAATTTCCCTCAGGATGGAATGGAGAGGAGTACCGCAATGCAACGCCCAGACTGGCCATGGCGTCTTTGTAAGCCCGAGAGCTAAACGCAGGACCCTGGTCAGAATGTAGCGTGCCTATTGCGTATATGCCGATAAAGACTCGCAAATCTTTTATAACAGTTCGAGCGTCAGCTGAGCGCTGAGGCCATAACCATAGGAACCTAGAGCATGAATCCACTGCAACCATGATATATTTATAATTACCGTCCCTGTGCAAGGGACCGCAGTGGTCCAGGTAAACACAAGCTAATGGTTTGTCTGAAATTAACAGGGGTGTCTGCGCAGGACGTTTCACTGTGGAGACTTTCATCTGTTGGCATATATCACATTCTAAAACATAGTTCTTTGTTTGTTTTCTAATGCCAGGCCACCAATATCTTTGCTTGAGTAAAGATACTGTTGCAGAAACACCTGCATGGGCAGAAGCTATCCCTTCATGTGCTGCTAGGATTAGTCCTAATCTGCGTTCCTTGTTTGGAATTACCCTATCCCCCACTCCAGGGATTCGAGCAAAAGGAACGTTGTTCGCATCAATTACATAAGAGTACTTGAGTGGAAACTTTTTTGGTAACGCTGCACTGCTGTCTTTGCTTGAAGCATTGACAGCCAACATTATCTCACTGTCTATTTTTGTTTTTGAACGAGTGATCGCAGCTACGGAAGACGTTTGCACAGCCCCCTTTGCTGCTTCGTCACCCAATGAATTCCCTGCAACGTGAACGCCATCACGTTGATGACTCAGTGTGTGGATCACGTGAACTACTTGTTCCCAAAGCATTTTATGCTTTATTGTGCCACCTTTCGCATCTCTGAAACCATTTTCAAGCCAGTTTTGTATATATTCATTATACGACTGCACACAGTAAAAGGAATCGCACACGATTAGTGTGGGGAATTCTCGATCTGTACTTTCAAGTGCCAGTTTGAATGCTTGTAGTTCAGCTCGCTGAGCTGTACAATCTCCTAGAGACTGCGTTTTTGTGACCATAGGTCTGAAGATGCCATTTCGCATGCGACCTTTAACGATAGCACACGCTGCACTGTAAGCTTGCTTACCCCCTATTGCGGGTTGTGCGGATCCGTCAGTGTAAATTATGAATTCGTACTGATCGAGAGGCAGAATTTCAGTAGGCAGGGGACATTCATGTTCATACTGCACGAATGCTTGTGTTTTTAAATCTGGATCAAAAACATATTCAACATCTGTTGCAGCAAGAGAATTAACCCATTGTATCCATCTAGGATGCAATGCTTTAGCATTTGGAATGCTTGCTTTTGTAACCGCTTCTAAAGCAGGTACTGGGGTTACGACAATAATGCGTTTCCCTTGGGCTAAGGCTCTTTCTTTTGCTACAGCGGTTTGAACTGCTGTTAGAATTTTTTCAGTAGAACTGAAGCGCATTTCCGCTTGTGTGTACAAGTGTGATTTATACGCTATTGGTATTTTTTCACCCTCATTGAAAGTTAAGTAGGTGAATCCGCATTGACCCGAAATTATTCGGATCACCAAATTGCGTTCACTTACGCGTGTTTGTAAGTGATTTGTTGCTAACATGTTAGCTTGTAGTGAACGCAAGATTTCTGTGTGTTCTTGTGTCCAGTTTCTGATCGAAAAATCAGGTTTGATTAATGCGTAGAGAGGTCTAACCCTTTCTGCGTAGTTTAGAATGTATGTTCTTCCAAAATTTAAGAAACCCAGGATGGATTGTAAGTTTTTAGCGTTTTTGGAGGTTGGAGCAGCGCACACTTTTCTAAAAAGTTAGCTGCCAAGCTCTTGCCTTCACTTGAAAGCTCATATCCTAGAAATAGGACATTGAGATGGGCAATTCTGGACTTCTTAAAGTTGAATTTGTAACCCTCAGAGGCGAATCCCAGTATAATGGTGCTCACCCTGTTCAAGTGCCTATCTAGGTCATCGTCTGTCAGATAGATGTCATCGACATAGGACAATGCCTCATTGTCATAAATTTGTAGTAACTCCATTACCCTCGCTGAGAATAAACCTGGGCTATTCTTGAACCCTTGTGAGAGTTGACAAAAGTGACGCTGGGTCCCCATTATGGAGAATGCTGTTAAGTACCTGCTTTCAGGTGCTATGTTTTGACAAAAGAAACCATTTGAGATGTCTAATGTTGTTTTATATTTTTTACGCACAATGTTATTCATTAATGCTGTGCTATGTGCATTTTGCACTGCAAAAGTTTTAGAACAAGTGTTTAGGTGTCTGTAGTCCAAAACTAGACGATATGTTTTGTCTGGTTTGGAGACAGGAAACAAAGGATTGTTCATTGAGGAGGTGCATGTTTCAATCTTCCCTTGGTATTCAAGTTGATCTAAGATCTCCCTGACCTGTTTTTTAGCTTCTTGCTTTATTGGGTACTGCCTTTGTGCAGTAGGTTCATGTTTCAGATGTATTTTATGTTGAGGTGAGTCCTCAACCCATCCTACATGATTTTTATATAATGCTGGGGCCTGGGCTACTGCCCATTTCCTGGCATATGTATATTTTAGATTTATTGGAATATGGTTGGAGAAGGCATGCATAATAATGTCCTCGCCATGTGGGCACTCCCTGACAAATTGTGGTGGCCAGTCCTTTTCTGCTAGAAGTATGTCATAGCCCTTTGATAGTCTTTCCCAAAAAAGTGCTTTCACCTGACTAGGTTTGTCTCCCTCCATCCGGAGTGTTATTTCAAATAACCTTTGTGGAGTACTAACCCTGGTGTCTACAGTCTCTACTTTAATGTATTCATTCAAGTCCACTATCTCCAGAAGTTCCCTCAGGTTCTGGCGAACTATTGTGACTTCTGCTGCACTGTCCAGCATGGTCTGAGCCCATTCTCCGTTCTTGAGTTGTGTTCTCAGTATTCTCGGCATGTCTAATCTTTAGACCTGCTACTTTCTTTTTGGAGAATTGAGGTTTTGCTTTAGTTTTTGGAGCGTGTTTGTCGTCTTTCGATGTCACGCGTTCTTCTCTGTGTTCCGTCCGTCCTCTTCTTTCCGAAGTCTGTGGTGAGATCTGAAAGGGACGAGAGGAACGTGTATCAGTATCATGATACCTGTCAGGTTTTCTCAAATTATCCATATTCCTGAGGTTATACCTCCTTTCAGAGGGCTCCTTTTGAGGAGACCTACCTCGGGATTGAGAACGTTTCTCGTTTGATTTTTGTTTAGTAGACTCCCACTTCTTTTTAGAAGATGTAGGAGTTTGTTTTATTGAGTCCTTCTCAGGACTTTCAGATAGTTTCGGCTTCACTGGTCTTCCACCCAAACTATCTCTGCCTAATTCTGCATAAGATTGTTCTATAATTCTGGGTAGCTCAGTTTGATGTTCTGTAACATCGAATTCCCTCAATTTTTGGCGGATCGCAACTGCTGCTGCCTCTCCTTTAATATTAGATAATATTATTGTTGAGACCTGGTCGAAATTTTTCAGTAATTTCATACCTAAATTTAGAGCAGGCTCTGCCCCGTATTCGTTTTGAATTTGTTTGAGGACATCAGGTATTACCGCAATTGACGGAATGCCATGTGTTTTAGTGTAGATGGCAGCAAAGACTGAGCCCCAAGTGGTGCAGTCTTCCAGTTGTGGTGTGATCCCCATTGGTAAACTGATTGTTAGGATTCTGTGTTTCTCATGCGGGCTAGTATTTGGAAATACTGCTTCGATTTGAGTAATTTTTTGAGCTATCCAAAACGGAATTTGCTCACGTTTTGTGGGCATTTTACCCATGACTGAGTTGAGAGTCTGTGGTGTAATTTTTAGTGTATTCCCCTGTTTGGGAGTTGGATTTGGATATGTTAATGGTGGCCGGACTGTAAAAGTCCGCATGACATATTGGACCAATTGTCTGTAAATTTTTATTAACTCTTTTATTTGAGTATGTAATTCCTCATCTGTCATTATATCCAGTTCAGGATGAGGTGTGTAGCCGGCTAAAATCGGCCATGTTGCTCCTGGTCTACCTAGTGGACCGAGCCTGGTAATGTTTTTGTGATGTTTTAGGGGCCTTTAAACCAGAGCTGATGCTCCTGGTATGTTAATGGAATTTCAATATCCTCGAAAGGAATGTATTCCTCTGGTAGATCATCTTCTTTGTAGAAGTGAAATGTTTGTGATGTTGGATTGCATTCAGGAAGTAGTACCCATGAATAGAATACCTCTGTCTGAAAGGATTCATGTGCCTCTATCACGAAAACTGCTCTACCTCCTCTTGGCGATAGGCCATGTTTTATAAGTTTTAGAGTTATGGCTCTTCTTAAGTTTTGAGGGATGTGTACAACACCCTCCTCAGTTTCATTTAAACCTGTAAGGTTAAAAACTGCTGCTTGGGCTTGATCAGCCGCAGCTCCACCGTTTTCGGTGTTATTGTCTCCGTCAGGCATTTTGTTTTTTGAAAAATGTAGAACAAGTTTCAAGGAAACAAAGATAAGGTGCACAATATTTTGGAACACTGTATCCTTCAACGTTGAGCAAACCAAACAGCTAATATATAGGGTACTTCCCTATGTAGCCTTGGTGGATACTAAACCCTGCCCACTCCAGACGTCTTTTGGACTATATGGGTAGGGGTCTTTGAGAGAAAATAGCACGGCTGAGTTACTCCGTATCTAACGTTGAATTACCGCCTTACCAAACCGTTGAGCGCCATGTAGTGTAGCTCCTATTTCCCTAAAAGGCTCTGCGCATTGGAATAATATATCCTATAGGTTTGACATAGGACTAAGGTCAGTATGTCCCTATCGAGTATATTAAACTTAATTACTTGTGCCAGCTAGCTCAGAGGCCACTAGAAACTCCTTGACAACAAGAAGGGAGTAGTTTCTGGCAGCCGCAAAACATGACCAATATGTTTCCCTTTTAGAATCAGAACGTGTCCCAGAGTCGTGGAAACACTAGATAACTATTTCACTCAGCTCAATCGTGCATGCTTAGTTTTCCTCAGAGTTACACAGAAATAATAGACGGGCGTTTTCAATAAAAGATTTATTGAACAGTCTTGTTTCTGGTGTAAGTATAATGTGCTGTTACGATCACAAGACAGTATGCGAGATAAATAATGTACAGGGTGAGCAGTAGAAATAAATAATACTGCGATAGCATTATCTTTTAGTACAAATGCTGTTACATAAATAACACAGACTAAAAATGCGAGTACTCATACGATGCGGTGCTAAGCTAGTTCTACCCCAATGTACCTAACCTAGGTGTAGGACGAGGTATGAAGTAGGTGAAGTATTCCTTACTATGGTATACTAAGAGTATGTTAAGTCTAGTATGCCTAGTATGCCAAGAGTCCCTCTAGGTTCTTATCAGCTCCATACCTGAAGAATGAGAGAGGTTGGAATCTCTTTGCCAGACTCGAACTCCAACACCCCGCAAGGGAAGTCAGATCACTGGAAGCGGGACTCTCTGCGTGCAGGGATGACAGCGTCTTCTCAGTGCGTCAGGCCGGGATACAAGCTCCTCTGAAGTCGAGGTCTCCTCTGATTTACAGGGGCTAGGGAAGGTATATTTATACCTGAGAGTACCTTAGGAATGTTAGCATTGACGTGAATTGGACAGCGAAAGACGTCATGGATGAACCCCTAAGGAATAATGGTTCATGCATAATAGATGAGGCCTTGAAGAAATCAATAGTCCTGGGCTAGGGAAACTCCAGCAGCCTAAGGGTCTGTTCTTCATGAACTCGTTGTGACGTTAGGGTGGACGGATGTCAGACCATGCCTGTATGTGGAGTGCAAGGTTTTATGCCTAAATAAGGCCTGGGATTCTATGCCTATATAAGGGCAGGGCGAATTGTGCCTATATAAGGACATGATATTGGAAAGCCCGTTATGGATACCCTAAGCGGAATACAACAAATACAGATAGGCTAACGTATTCAGTGGGGGTGCACGGAATCAGTCTGCCACCAATCCCACAGTTTGTTATCCAAACGCGCAGATCCTGTATAGGTTATATAGGAACTACTCGACATGGCGCCCAATGTTGGTTGGGTACTTATTTAACAGTAGAGTCTGAGTAGTTCAGTCGTGCTATTCTCAGAGACCCCTACTCACAAAACACCAACGACGTCTGGAGTGGGTGGGCACAAACTCCGCCACAGCTGAGTAGGCGAAAGATCCTATTTATTGGCTGTTGGTTAATCAAGCTTGAAGGACACAGTGTTTCTAAAATTGTGCATAACACCTTATCTTGGTTCCCTTGAAAAACTATTTTTTTCAGTGTTCTAAGAACGATGACTAACCAGGTCTTAGATCCACTTCAACAAGAACTGCCCCTCACAGACGAGGAAGATACAGACGCAATACAAATTGCACCAAATTTTAGAAATACAGTCACCCTGAAACTGCTAGAGCATGTTTTATCATCTAGGGGTGGCATAGTAGTTTTCGTGATTGAGGCACACGAATCAAACAAAACAGAGGTATTTTATTCGTGGGTTACATTCCCAGCAGCAAATGCAAGAACAAAAACATTTCACTCCTACACAGAAGGAGATGCACCAGCGGAATACTGTCAGTTTGAGGACATAAAGGTTCCGCTCACGTACCAGGAACACTTATACTGGTTTAAAGGCGCCCTACCCCATATCAGAAGAAGAGTGAGACTTGGCCCGCTCGGAAGAGAAGGGGCAACATGGCCAATATTAGCGGCCTACACACCACACCCTGACATTGAAACAGTGCCACCAGGAGACTTACTCACACAACACAAAGATTTAATAAAAATATACAGAAACTTGACGCAATTCGTCATGAGGACACTTACAGTTCAACCAGCAATAGTTGCAACTAATGAAAATCAAATTCAGGGTACAGCAACTAAACTCACACCACAAACATTACACACAGTTATAGGCAAAATGCCCACAAAACGTGAACAAATGCCATTCTGGGTAGCTCAGAAAATAACTCCGCTAGAGGCAGTATTTCCGAATACTACCCCGTATGAAAAACACAGAATGCTAACAATCTGCTTGCCCATGGGGATAACTCCACAAGTAGAGGATTGCACCACTTGGGGTACAGTCTTTGCTGCCATTTATACCAGAACTCATTAGCAGTAGTACCTGATGTATTGAGACAAATACAAAATGAGTACGGAGCAGAGCCTGCCCTAAACTTAGGGATGAAGTTACTAGGTAACTATGCCCAGGTATCAGCCATAATATTAGCTAATATTAAAGGGGAAGCGGCTTCAGTGGCTATCCGCCAACGCCTAAGGGAGTTCAGTCCTTTAGAACAACAACACAAACTACCCAAAATAATTGAAACTACTGCATATGCAGAATTAGGCAGAGACAGTTTGGGTGGGAAAGCTTTAAAACCACAACTGATGGGCAGTCCTGAAAAGGACACTTCCAAGCAGATACCTACTTCTACGAAGAAGTGGGACAATAAAAAACAACAAAACTTTAAAGGAAACCGATCTCAATTCAGAGGTAGATCTCCTCCACAGGAGCCCTCCGAAAAGAGGTATAACCTAAGGAATAGGGATAACATTAGGAAACCTGACAGGTATCAGGATACTGATACACGTTCCTCTCGTTTCTTTCAGGGTTCATCGAAAAACTCAGAGAGGGAAGGACGGTCAGACAGACAAGAAGAGCGTACAAAGTCCAGAGACAAGCAGCACACTCAAGATTACACTTCTAAAAAAGAAGAAAAACCAAAGCAAAAGCCACAGTTCAAAAAGAAGAAGGTTGCAGGTCTAAAGATTAGACATGCTCAGAATTCTGAGGACTCGACTACTGAACGGGGAATGGGCTCTGACGATGGTAGACAGTGCGGCAGAAGTAACAATAGCTCGCCAGAACCTGAAGGAATTTCTGGTGACAGCGGACTTGAATGATTATATCACGGTAGAAACACCCGATACTAGGGTAAGTGTCCCACATAAAGTATATGAAATAACGCTCCAAATGGAGGGGGACAAATGTAGAACAGTGAGAGGTCTCTTTTGGGAGAACCTGCCGTTTGGCTATGATATTTTATTAGCTGAACAAGATTGGCCGCCAGCATTCGTCATGGATTGCCCTAAAGGAGAAACAGTAATTCTTCCGGCATTCTCTGACCATATTCCCAGGCATTTGCAACACACATATGTGCAGGAGTGGGCGGTAGCCCAGGCTCCGGCATTATACAAAAACCATGTTGGATGGGATGAGGATTCAACCCACCACATAATTCATTTAGAAAATACTCTGACTTCACAGAGGCAGTATCCAATAAAGCAAGAAGCTAAAAAACAGGTCAGGGAGATCTTAGATCAACTTGAATACCAAGGGGTGATCGAAAATTGCACCTCATCAATGAACAATCCTTTGTTTCCTGTCATGAAACCTGACAATTCATATTGTTTAGTTTTAGATTATAGACATTTAAACACTTGCACTAAGAAATTTGCAGTTCAAAATGCACACAGTGCCGCATTGATGAATAACATTGTGCGGAAAAAATATAAAACAACACTTGATATCTCAAATGGATTTTTCTGCCAAAATATAGTGCCTGAGAGCAGGTATCTAATAGCATTCTCAGCACTAGGTTCCCAGTGTCAATTTTGTCGACTCCCCCAAGGGTATAAGAACAGCCCAGGGTTGTTTTCTGCCAGAGTAGCTGAGTTACTTCAATATGTGGATGAAGAGGCATTGTCCTATGTGGATGATATATATCTAACGGACGATGACCTAGAGTTACACTTGAACAGAGTGAATACCATCATTTTGGGATTTGCATCTGAGGGCTACAAATTGAACTTTAAAAAATCAAAAATTGTCCACCTCAGTGTCCTGTTTTTAGGATATGAGCTTTCAAGTGAAGGAAAAAGCCTGGCAGCCAATTTTTTAGAAAAATGCGCGCTGCTCCAACCTCCAAAATCATTGAAAAATTTACAGTCAATTCTGGGATTCCTAAATTTTGGTATAACATACATTTTGGATTACGCAGAAAGAGTAAAACCTTTCTACGAGTTAATAAAACCTGATTTTTCAGTTAAACAATGGACACAGGAAGATACAGATACACTTTGTTCCTTACGAGCTGATATGATCGCTTCCAAACACTTACAGACACGCGTAAATGTACGCAACCTGGTGATCCGTATAGTTGCGGGTCAATCTGGGTACACCTATCTAACATATAATGAAGGTGAGACAGTATCAATTGCATACAAATCACATTTGTACGCAAATGCTGAGATGTGCTTCGCATCTACAGAAAAGATTCTGACAGCAGTACAGACTGCTGTAGTGAGAGAAAGAGCACTGGCTCAGGGTAAACGAATAATAGTAGTGACTCCGGTTCCAGCCTTAGAGGCTGCGACAAAGGCAAGCGTTCCTAATGCTATAAAGCTTTACACCCGAGATGGATACAATGGGCTAATTCACTCACTGCATCAGATGTAGAATACAGGTACGACCCAAATTCTTTTTTTATTATTTGTTTATTGAATAGCTTGCAATACAATACACAAGCTCCTCATGAGAGCCATCATCATCAACATAGCATGGATCAATACAAGCATTTTTAGTTATGAAAATTGAATCAATAATGTATATTACGAAACATAGAACAACCAACTCCTGAAGAGTCAACAAACTCCCCCTCCCCCCGCCTCCACCTTCCCCCCTGCACTTTAAGAGAAGTGACACCGTACAGTCATGGGGTCTTGAACATTATAGACACACATGTAAGATAACTCAAATATGTAGTTCCAATTGCATTAATACCCAATAAGGCACAAAAAAGAACACGTCATATCACAAATCGGGATGACTCAACAAATACATAGTCAGTGGGGCCCAGAAATCTTTGGGCCAAGAGGTCTCAGGCAGATCCTCCGCATAGGCCTCCAGCTGCTCCCTACAGTAAGTTAAGTCTCGGATCCATTTCCGAACCTTGGGTGAGACCTTTGCGCCGCAGCATTGTGCTACCGCTCGCTTGGCCAGTAGTGTGGCAACAGCAACCAGTTGCCGGTTACCAGGTTTCAGGGATTTCACGTTACCCAGCAGGCAAACCTCTGGTACACATCGCACGCGTTCCAACACAACATCCGTCAACACACTCGCAACTCTGGCCCAGTAGGCAGCTATCCCTGCGCACTGCCACGATAGGTGTAAAAAGTTGGCATCAGCTTGTCCACACCGCACACAACAAGCAGTATCACGCAGTCCGAATCTCCGCAATTGCATTGGAGTATAATATAACTGGTGTAAAAATTTAAAATGAATGATACGGAGATTACAGTTAGCCGTGAGGCGCCCAGTTAGTGTACAACAGAATTTCCAATGATCAGGTAACAATGTGTATCCCAGCGCAGAATTCCATTTAAGATATGAAGGGTCCTCCGGCTCCCTCTCACGTAGGGGTGCAGCATACAGTTTAGTGATTAGACCCTTACGCTCCTCTCCAGCCAGCACCGCCTGCAGTACTCGCAATGTCCGTGGCTCAGCCGGATAATTGGGGTAAATATCTCTGACCGCTTGTCGCACCCTCACATATGTAAAGCACAGCATCGCACCATGAGCCCGACCTGCCTGCAAGTCTTGCAGCGAGCGGAACTGGCCCTGCGCAAATTGCGCCTGAGCGCACAAATAGTATAGACGCATGCCAGGTGCCTCGAAGCCACCACGGTCAAATAGCTGTACAAGAGTATCCCAGCTACAGCGCGGCTTCTTGCCACCCCAGACAAATGACAATAGGGCCGATTGTAGCACCTTAAAAAGAGAGATATTCAGGCGAATAGGAATATTTACAAACAAATATAGTAATTTGGGTAAAATAGACATTTTTGTCACCGCAATGCGATCAGCAAGCGACAGGGGCAGCCGGGCCCAGCGCTCAGCCTTATCTGTAATCTGTGTAATAGTACGACCATAGTTCATAGAGATTACCCGATCAGGGTCCCTATGTAACCACACCCCCAGGTATTTCACCGGGTCCCGGGTCCAGGTGAGAGGGAAATCCAGCTCAACCTCACAAGTGCCAGCCGTCAGTGGAAACACTGTCGACTTAGCCCAGTTGATCCCTAAGCCGGAGTAGCTTTCGAATTTAACAGACTCGCGGAGCAATTCCGGAAGGTAGGTTGCTGGCTCGCGGACATATAATAACATGTCGTCCGCATAAAGTGAGACCGCGAGCGGTCGCTGCCTGAAACGCAGTGCAGCCGATGCATGCAGCTGGCGAAGCTTGCAAGCGAGAGGCTCCAATGCCAATGCAAAAGCATCGGTGACAGGGGGCAGCCCTGCCGCGTGCCCCTACCAATAGGAAAGGCCGACGACACCCAACCATTGACACGAACTCTGGCAACAGGCTCGGTATACAGAACCCTGATCCACTGAAGAAAAAACGGGGGGAGTCCCATTCTTGTGAGTACAGTGAACATATAATCCCATTGAAGGGAATCAAATGCTTTTGCTGCGTCAAGCAGCACCGCCACGTCCTGAAAATCTGAGTCAAAATAATGTAGGGTGGCAAAGAGTGTGCGCAAATTATGCATGGTAGACCGGGCAGGCACAAACCCTGACTGGTCAGGGGGCACCAGCAGGGGAACCAGAAGCTGTAGCCGGAGAGCGATCATCTTTGCCAAAATCTTCGCGTCAATGTTAATAATTGAAAGGGGCCGATAGGAGTCACAATGGTTAGATGCCTTATCAGGCTTTAACAGCATAACCAAGAGGGCTTCCTTCAAAGAGGGCGGGAGACGACCAGTATCATACGCCTCCGCGTAGACCTCAAGGAGTCTGGGGGCCAAATCATCCACAAAGGTCTTATAAAACTCACTAGGGAGCCCGTCCAATCCCGCCGCTTTACATGTGGGGAGGGACATAATAGCAAGCTTTACGTCCTCCACATCAAAAGGTTGAGTAAGATATTCCCTAAGGTCTAAGGACAGCCAACCAAGAGCAACATCATCCAAATATGAGTGTATGTCTTCCGGCTGTACCACGGCCTTATTTTCGTATAGTCTAGTATAGAAATCAAGTATGGTCCCACTAATCTCAGATGTGGTGTAATGAGCCTCCCCCGCATCATCAAGCATCTCTGTGCTATATTCCTGACTGCGTGGAGCAGCTAACTTCTGTGCAAGTGTGCGGCTGGGCCTTCCCCCCTCACCGTAATATCTAGCCTTACTACGTCTGGACCTATGAACCATCTCTTGATCGACAGTGTCGTTATGTTCGGTAACTAGCTCCCGGATCACAGATAATGTCGCTGGAGAAGGGTCCTTCTCATAGGCACGTTCTAAAGTAGAAATTTCCGCAGCTTGTTTGTGAATCCTATGTCTCAAATCTCTCAAGACGCCTGCCTGCGCCCCCATACAAATTCCCCAAATAGTTAACTTAAATGCTTCCCACATGACGCCAGCGCTGTCAACCGAGCCCTCATTCTCCCTAAAAAAATTGTGAATGGCCTCACCGACCGTGTGCCTAAAGACTGAGTCAGTTAATGAGGATGGCTGCAACCGCCACGTGAACGGAGGTCGCTCGCATGCAGGAACCTGCAGCTCCAGGAGTACAGGAGAATGATCCAACAGCGTCCGAGCCATATGGCGCACCCCAACTGCCCAAGTACACACAGCCGCAGTGACAAGCCAGAAATCCAGGCGGGACCAAGTCCCATGTACAGAGGAAACAAAGGTGCTCTCGCGCACCCCAGGATGTTGCAAACGCCACACATCATGCAAACGTCCTGCATCCATCAGTCCCAGCAATGTCTCAGAAGCCTGCTTAGGTCGTGTCATCTCACTACCCATACGGTCAACAGCAACATTCAGACAAATATTAAAGTCACCACCCCAGAGTATCTCCGCATCTGGAAAGCCCAAGATGCGGCGCCAGACATCCGCTAAGAAAGCTGGATCATCGATATTTGGTCCATACACATTCACCAAAAGCACACCCGCTCCACTCAGCTGACCATGTACCAGCGCAATCCGGCCTAAGTCATCCGTCTCAGTTCGTGTAACCGTAATGGGACCCCTCGCTTAACCAGAATCATCACTCCCCGAGCATAGCTGGAATATGAGGACGCCACTCGCACCCCTGCCCATCGACCACCTACATTGTTTTCCGACAATTTGGTGAGGTGAGTTTCCTGTAATTAGGCTATCTGGACGTCCATCCTGTCTAAATAAGCTAATACAGACCGAATCTTTTTGGGGGTGTTTAGGCCGCGAACATTCCAGGTTAGGAACCGCACTTTACTACTCATTGAGTCAATATAGTTTTAAAAAACCTGACAGTTGGATATGTCAGAGACAATCAATCCATTTGTAGAGCGCGCTACTCACCCGTGAGGGTCTCAAGGCGCTGGGGGGGTCGGGGTGCTGCTACTGCTCGAACAACCAGGTCTTGAGAAGTCTCCTGAAGGTCAGCAGGTCCACCTGCTGACCTGCTGAAGCATCAACAGTGTCCACCTGCACAAGTGCAAGCAAAGAGATGAATACCACAAAACCAAAAATAGAAAGTGCCGGTCATCCCCCCTCACCCTCCACCCCCCATTCCCCCTCCCACTTCAGCGTCCCCAACTCGCCAAAGCCATCCCGACCCTCACCAGCCCATCCCCACCCTCACCAGCCCATCCCCAACTAGGAAAAAAAAAGGCAATACGTAGATGGGGTACTCCCATTGGGGGATGTCAGAGTGCTACTAGCCTCCTATCAGGTAGGAGGTGGCTGAGCATAAACTATTATCTGTGCCTGGTAAAAGAAATACTATCAGGTAAACCACATTGCAAAGAAAGCGTGCATATATAAGAAAGCATCAACAGTGTCCACCTGCACAAGGAGAAAATCAAGGAAGACATATAAGAGTCATATCATTACACAGGACAAAAAATGGCGGCCCAAAAAAAAGCTTCGTGGCAGGGCGAATTATTTAAGCCCGCCCCACAGTCCTACTGTTCCTCATTATCCGATGGTATCCGGGATTCGCGTCGCCTCCTCTTCAGATACTTTGCATGCTCCAGAGCCGCCTTGGGATTGGTGAAAACTTTTGAGTCTCCATCAGGGCCTATCCGCAGGCGGGCAGGGTATAACATGGCATAAGGAACCCCCTCGGATTGTAAAAACTTTTTGACAGCCACAAACTCCCTTCGCGCAGCCTGCACAGAAACAGTAAAATCAGGGAAGGACGAGAGTGTGTTGCCTTGATATTCAATAGTGCCCTTATCTCTAGCCATGCGCAAAATGACATCACGGTCCCTATAATTCAACACCCGTGCAATAATGGGGCGGGGTGGAGCGCCCGGGACCGGCCTAGCTGCGAGGGAGCGATGAGCCCGCTCAATAATAAACATAGTAGAAAGCTGATCAGTACCAAAAATATCCTTGATCAAGTTTTCAACAAATGTCTCCATTTTGCCCACATCTGTTGATTCCGGCAGCCCCGTAATTCAAATGTTATTACGCCAGGAGCGGGCTTCCAAGTCCTCATTCTTGGCTTGGATAAGGGAGAGAACCTTCTCCATATTAAGTGTTTTCCCAGCAACATCGCTCAGACCATCCTCCATCGCAGACACACGCTGCTCGACTTCCCCCATGCGGGTGTTTTGCTTTTCAAGCTGCGCTGACATGTGGTCCAGGCGGTGATTCACAGCCGCCATTGTACCCTCTATAGACTGGAGGCTACGCTGCATGGCCAGCAATGTTGTCTCGATAGTGGAGGGCCCCCCATCCTGGGCATCTGCCTCTGAATCCGAGGCTGCCTTTTGTGGAGTCTTGGTGGGTTTGCGCGCCTCAAACGTGAGGCGAGGTTGGGATTTATCGGTCCTCCCCATATTGTCCGCAATCTGAGCCAATCTATCTGAAAGGGGAGTGTAGATAAAGAGGACACCCCCCAAACGGACACCACTAAGGCCACGAGATCCGTGTAGAGAGGGCACGTGCTGCAACCAGCTCAGCGAAGCCAGTGGCGTACCCAGAGAAGAAGTGCTCCCGCCTGTACACCACACCAGGAGGGTCAAGAGAGCGAGAACACCACCACAGACAGAAATACTAACAATGGCCCTCCTTTACAAAGTGACACGTGGCGAAGGCCCACTGCAGTGGTATATCCAACAAACACAGCGTATCCTGGATATAGGTGCCACAGCAGCTCCAGGGGACTGCAGCGAAGCAATGCACAAGGGGGCCACAGCAAGGATAGTCCAGCAGCAAGGCCCAGGCCAGGACAACCCCACCACAGCACAGATATAAACTCGACAAGGTGCACAAAGGGCAGGCCCCAGCAGTCTCAGGGTGAACGCTATCAGCGTAGCTCCTCCAGTTGTAGTGCACAGCCAGGGGTCTGCATGTATAGGACAGGACACCAGTCACAGAGGTAAAGGAAGTCCAACGAGACCCCCAATAGACCACCAAACAGCTCCCTGGACAGCACACAGAGAGGAGAGAGCAGCCAGCCAAAGAGAAAGATCCGCATCGATCACATCTCGTTCCCACAGCAGGCAGCCAGCATGTTACAGGCGGAGGTGGAAGCAAGCCGGTAAGCCGCAGCGTGGCACACATGCAGTTCCAGACCCCAAGCGATATAGTAGGGACAGTCCAAAGCACTCGGCCTCAGTGCAAGATAGGGCCAAGGTAGGTGGAGCTCCACCGGGACACCAAGCAGGGTATCGGCCACAAAGGCGGGCGGGCTCGCAGCATCATGTAGCTGAGCCCAGGCCCGCACCCGCCTCTGCAGAAACAGGCCCGAATCAGGCCGTGCCCTACTCACCACCACCAGCGCCGGGAGCACAGGGACCGCCGCCAGTCACCTCCGCCGCTCACACAGGGAGGCCCGGTTAGAGAAGCATCCTCGTCGCCGCCGGCCGTGGATCCGTTCCCGCCGTCAGGGGCTCAGCACACCACCACCACCCGGACCGGTGAGTCTCGGCGGTCCGTCGTCCACCTCACCGGAGCCGTAGGCAGTAGGCGAACTCCCGCCGACCGCGGGGGGTGTAAACTTCAATTTGTGGCCGCCGATCTCAGGGCCCCACAGGAGCCGCCATTTTGCAGGCGCGCGGCTGGGACCAAGTGCGCTCGGGTTGCAGCGGTTGCAGCCAGCTAAGGCAGTCAAAAAGTACTCCGATGCAGGCAGGATAACTTTGCACGCAGGATGCAAGCTTCAGAACACCTAGATGTCGGGTTTCACAGGCGGATAATGGTCGGATATGTGCGCAGCTGGGCAGAGCCTCACTAGGGTGCGGCCATCTTGCCGTGCGCCCTCTAGCGCCCCAGGTACGACCCAAATTTAAAGACACAAGCATTTCTGCAATACGAGCAACAATATCCTCTACCAAACGAAATAATGCCTCTAGATCAGTATGAATATATAATTTACACTGACGGATCTGCTCAACCGGCCATAGGAAGTAAGCAACAATATAGCGCAGCATGCGCAATCGTTAAAGGTTGCATGCGGGATGGAAAGTTACACCCAAGTTGCACAAAAACGCAGTCTCTAGGAGACTGCTCGGCACAGCTGGCAGAGTTAAAAGCGCTGATACTGGCACTGGTGAATACGGATCGAGAATTCCCCACATTAATTGTGTGCAATTCCTTTTACTGTGTGCAGTCATATAATGAATATTTGCAGCACTGGGTTCAAAGACGCAAAAGGTGGCACAATTAAGCATAAAATGCTATGGGAACAGGTAGTGGAGTTGAAAACCGAACTACCGAGGGCTCACGTGATACATACACTGAGTCATCAGTGTGATGGCGTTCACGTTGAAGGGAATTCATTGGCTGATGAAGCTGCAAAGGGGGCTGTACGCACGGCTTCTGTAGCTGCAATCACTCATTCTAGAACGAGAATAGATGGTGAGATTATAGTAGCTATCAATGCTTTTCGCAAAAACAGCAGAGCAGTACCAAAAAGGTTTCCACTCAAGTACTCCTGCAAGTTAGATGCCAATAACATTCCATTCGCTCAGATTCCTGGAGTGGGGGATAGAGTAATTCCAAACATGGATCGTAGGTTAGGTTTATTTCTAGCAGCACACGAAGGGATAGGTTCTGCACATACAGGAGTTACGGCGACTGTTTCTTTGTTGAAACAACGCTACTGGTGGCCTGGACTAATGAAGCAGACTAAAGACTATGTCTTGAAATGCGAAATCTGCCAGCAGATGAAAGGTTCCACCGTAACACGTCCAGCACAGGCACCGCTGTTAATATCTGACAAACCACTAGCGTGTGTTTATTTGGACCACTGCGGCCCCTTACAAAGAGATGGGGCTTACAGGTATATCATGGTTGCAGTGGATTCCTGCTCAAGATTCCTATGTGTGGGGCCCGAAAGCTCGGCTGACGTTCGAACTGTTATCAAAGATTTGCGAGTCTTTATAGGGACATATGCAATTGGCACATTACATTCTGACCAGGGCCCTGTGTTTAGCTCTCGGGCTGACAAGCAGGCCATGCGCGGATTGGGTGTAGCATTGCGGTACTCATCTCCGTACCATCCCGAGGGAAATTCGGTTGTGGAGAGAAAAAACTGGGACTTAAAGCAATCTTTACCAGCTAGAGTATTAGGCACGGGTGAAAGTTGGGTAAAACAACTGTATAGAGTCCAGCAAGCTTTGAACAACATGCCAAGAAGTTCTCTAGGGGGGATCACTCCATAGGAGGTCCTATGTGGGACAAGAATGTGGGTACCTGATCTTGATTGTGAAGGCACAGTGGCGGATGAAAAGTCTTTTGACATCCATGATCGTTTGGCTGTTTTACAGGATCTAAATGAAACCAGCACACAACAAAGAAATGTCCACCTGAAGCAGACCGCCACTGGGGAAGTCAAATCAGTCACTGCAAGACCTGTCTGGATTCCAAAAGTCGGGGATCTGCTCAGAAAAAAAATAGCGGACAAGAAAGAATTTGGGCCATCATACAGAAAGCCTGTACCGGTCCTAGCAATTGAAGGAACAAGAACTGTACTTCTACCGCCTCTTGCCGGGAAAAAGGAGAAAAGATTTGTCTTAATCGACCTAATCAATCTACACTATGTGGCCGATACTGAGTAGTAGGCCACGTGGACTCCAAAGTAGCAGACACCCTCCTCTCGCTACAATCCAAGAAGTTCAAACTGAAAGACTCATCAAGTTCGAAGAGTCCCCTGCACGAAATGAAGGACTATGCAACAATGCTATGGAACTCGTTCCTCTTGAACCCGAAGTTCAATTTCAAAATCGAACTCAAAATGAAAGACAACTCGCTATTCGACCAAATACAGATGTCTACGTCAACATGCCTCGACAAGAACAAACTACGATTTCCACAAACCCTGATGCACTACCAACAATTGATCAAACTGCTTCTGGCTACTTCATAAACTTTGATACATTTTCTTTGGATCCAAGCGAACCGGAAACGACACCAGCCAAAAAATCACGCAAGCAGCAAGTAAAAGACTTTCTGAACTTTCTTAAAAAGACTTACCTGGTGTCACCATGGGTAGAACTATGGGTAATCACCGGGATACTTTTCTTTCTTTTCTGGGTAGGCTTGGTAATAGTTTTTAGTATGCTTGTTAATGGAAGATACCTTCGACAAAGCTCTGCAGCCCAAAAGGTGAACTTACTTTTAAAACCACACCTATCATCTCATCGAGAACAAAGAGACTTGTCATCAGTGAACATTACAGCAGTTCCTATACCTGATGGTATAGTTTGGGACAAGGTTGATTTCGATATATTTGGCCCGACCAAAATTTTAAGAATTCCTCATTTAATTAAAATATCGTTGAGTGATATCATTACCTCAAGTACATTTTCCGATGATTGGGATTTTGAAACTGTTAATAACATCTTGTCTGATTTGGAAAAATCTGCTGCATTTTCTAATAGTGAAACATTGGAAAGCACATCAGATTTCGAAAGTATGTATTGTTATCAATACTATGGTCATAACTTTCTGCATAAATCTGCAAATCCTAGACCTGTGTTCACATACCACCAGTGGGAACATTGTCCTACGCCGCCGAAAGGCAGTTAAAAAACATTTACGCAAAAGTTTCCTTATTTTTCAGGGTTTAATATGTCTGACCCAGCCTCATATTATTATAAGGTTGCACCAACATCAGCACAGAAAAATATGTTTACAAACACCAAACAGATTTACTCTGCTTCCTTTATTACCCAGTTGTCTGAACAAGGTTTCGACTTATGGAAAGACATCATAGACTTAAAATCAGTCTGGGGTACTAGGGAATGGCAAGTTCAGGGAACAGAAGCTTTGTTTAGAGCATGCCTCATTCCTCAGCAAATCATGTTTTTGAACGAGACAGTGCAACAGACGTCTTGTCTTGGACTAGCCAAGAACAAAGACTTGAACACACCTCGGATGCCGACTCCATCACACACCGAGGGTAACATAACATCACAGGAAGAGATTATAATAGATTACATTATACAATACCACAGATCAGACCCCGATTGGAAAAAGTGGTTGATTTGGCCCACAGACACTAATAGTTGTCAGGCAAGATTCATGGGTAAAGCCGAAGGGTTTAGCATTCATAGGCCAGATCCACGTTATGTACAGAGACAACATCCAGGGGTAGTGACATCATACAGTGTTGGGAAGTTGTGCCTTGATTGGCTAAAAACCTCAACACTCACAAAGGTGAAACAACATTTATCCTTACTATCACAGGATGTGGATCTCGGGGATTTTTTTATTGGGTCCCAGGCAACCACGTCAGAAACGTTTCTATTATGCTGTCTACAATGAAATATGGAAAATATCACAACAAGAGGCCGCAGAGAGGTTACGTGAAATAGACCGTATAAATCTAGAAAAATCTCTAGCTGTGGTGGACAATGGGTTAACTACATTGACCTCCAGGATATCTTCCTTAGGCAACATTGTATCTTCTGCGATAGACATACTAGAACAAGATTTGGCCATATTACAACACAGGCAATCACAGTTACGTTCTATTATGTTATTAAGCTGGACGCTGCAATCTTTGCGTGCAGGCTACGTGCCTTGGCGTTATATCAACAGTACGTCTCTGTTTTCTGAATACAATAACAGATAACAGATAGAAATGGCACAAAGGGGAGCAAAATATACAATGCTGCGTATCGAAAAACTGGATAGATTAGCATTCACAGTGGCAGAATCACCATCCACTGAATGGCTAATCCATGGCCACATAACTCTACCAGTCACTACTTTTCAGTTTCAGTATTGCCTTGAACAAAAGCAAGTAGGCAGATATGATGATATGGGTAAGGAATACATTAAGGAATCATGGGTATTACCATACAGATTTCGATGCCGGAGTGGGGATCGAGAAGTGTTTCTGAGCGGTACAAACTGTGAGAACGCTTTAAGTGGATCACTCATATGCCAGGACATAATGCTGCACGGGGCTTGTAATGTTTCTGTGGCGAACCTGTCCTGCCATTTGAGGGGTGCCCCAGCTGGTGTGATTACTCCAGCATTCGGGCTAGTTTCGAATGGGAGTTACTTGATGCTGAACAGTCAAGGCTGCTGTGGCATGCTCCCTGGCATCGCATATCTGGTAACCGTGAGCTCCAGGGTTACTTGTTGTATGCAAGTATTGTTTCCATCGACACATACAGCCAGGGAGGCGCCGTTATGGCCTTCACTGAATGTTTCTTTAATACGGTTTGATACTCTAAGCGGAATGAAAGCCATGCTTCTACAGAAGTCTGTGCCCTTAACCTCCGCTCGAGAGACTTGCTCTCCAGATCGCTTGGTCCTCGGCAGAGATACAGGCGCTCATTCATACAAACTGCCCTTTCCATTTCGCAGAAATGGTAAATCGTATCTTTAACATGTCTGATACGACCGGCATTGTCCACCTATTTAAGACCATAGATTCTGGACTTCTGAGCACCTTTCAGACGGTACTTGGAGTTACCCCAAACTTCATACACTACGTGTTTGGAAGCATCTTTGAAGGACCTCCGCTCATCCTGTTCTTAGCAGCAGGTATCCTGATTGTTTTATATTTGCTACGCAATGGACGTCCCAGTCACCAAGGACATGGAAAAAGCAGTCCTGGAGCGTAAATACCGTGATCGCATGGTACAGCATCTGGGCACTCCTCGCCTAAGAGAACTAAGTGCATCTTGGTTCTTGTCATTTCGACCAGTCTGGATGGACTGCATCTTACCCGTCCTCCGATGCCTGTTTTGCGGAGAAGAATGCGTGTTAGACCTGTGTTTGACACTCCCATCATGTGCGCAACCGGACGTGAATGCGTTACTGGACCCGATAACGGCCCATGTTCTGCAGTGTCCTCAGCGTATTCCAATGTTGATGGCATTCCTTGAGCCACCGCAGGTAGTAACTGCACCTGTTGGTATGAACACCGGCTCCTCCACTGACACCCAGGCTTTGGACGGCGCACAGGCTGCCCCAGCACCGGCTGCGGACAGCGTGGAACATCATCTGTGCTCAATCGACATACTCTGCGAGGTGTTACAGGGGCCGTCTACAGCGGAAGCAAGTAACGGAAATGTTGCGTCTACCAGCCAGGACACACAAACATTTGACTCATTTGGCTCGTCTTGTGCTGGGAAGAAATTCGCCCTTTTTTTTTTTTAATAAGCTCAAATTTGGAACTCAAAAACAAAAATTCGCATTCCTTTCATTTTTTGGGCATACATTGCTTTTTAATGCTTATACTGCTTCGGACTATAATTATGGACACTTTAGAGCTATGGCTTGCATTATTTTTAAACATTTTTTAAAGTTTTATACATTTTAGAGGTTTTTTAAACATTTTTAGCATAATCAATGTTTTTATAAATCTATATCAATATGCGTTAGCCTAGTAGTACGGTAATAAGTTGCATATGTTGTCCAGTCGGAAGAGGAGTGGGTGTTATATTCCATATAGGTATCCTATATAGGCGCAGGTAACATTGTAACCTTTCACCTATATTCTTCCCTACATTACACACATAACGGTTCTTGGGTACTGACCTTTTACCTAGATATGACACTACATTCAGAACGCGGATTTTTCCCTGGTTCGATTCTCATACATTATGCATGAGGCTTCTTGGAAGCACAGCAGGACTAACAGTAGGATTACCATCTCCTGTATAATATCTCTGTATAAAGTTCAGGCCCAACGTCATCCTTTAGGCCGACACAGTAACACAGCAAGGTAGGACCCCTGGGGAGACCTATGGGTATATATACAACACATCTTGCTTAGGAAGATAGAGGAGACTGAGACTTCCCGGCTGACACACTGACCAGAGAAGCTGAGGTTCCTGCATGCAGACGCTCCAGCTCGCAGTGGTCTAACACCCCTCGCGGGGTGTCCAACTCGAGACCAGGATGGGGTCCCATATTCTCTCATTTTCAGGTAATGGGGTTGACTAGATCCTAGAGGGATTCTTGGCATATCACCTACACAGATGCTAGGAACATTTAGGTACATCTAGTTAGGGAGACATCGTAGGAGTACGCACTTTTTTATCATGTGTTTTATGTAGTTGTATATATTCATGATTTCTGCAAGATGGTAGAACTATACCATCCCTTTACTTTCGTAGTACTACTAATCATATATCTCTGCTACTGTCTAATGGTTGTTGCAGCTCATCTATTCTACACGAGAATAACAACTGTTCAATAAATACTTATTGAAAACGCCCAGACTGTTTATTCTGTGTATCCCTCTGAGACAAAATAAGTAAGCACGAGTGACTGAGCGAAAGGTAGTATATTGTTTCCACGATTCTGAGGGATCAGAGTTGTCTTGTTCTGAGGTTGCCAGAATCTATTCTCCCCTTGGTAAGAGGAGAATATAGTGGCACTGTGAGCTAGCTAATACAGATAGGCTATCGTATCCGGTGGGGGTGCACGGAATCGGTCTGCCACCAATCCCACAGTTTATCCAAACGCGCAGATCCTGTATAGGAACTACACGACAGCGTCTGCTGTTGCTAATAAATTAACTGAGAATCCAGTGAGTGCTCCGTACCTTTTTCTAAGAAGTTGTTGTGCAACTAACAAGCCTTTACCCTCGCTAACACGGATGTTCCTGTCCTGAGTTCGGTGGTTGCTGGTGGGTTAATTTTATTATGTAAATTATTTGTAAATTCTTTAATAGATTTTTTCAAATGTAATTCATTTTTAATTTATCTGGTTAATTTGACAATTAATGATGTAAATTTCTTTTTTTTTTTTAACCTATTTTTTATATTCATTGAATGTGTTATGTCTTAGTATTTTTATGCAATACTTTTGTATTCTAATTTATTATTATTGTGTACTATTTTTTTCTATTTTTATTTTTTGTGGTTTGTTGGGGTTTTAGCATAGGGTGAAAAGTGTTTTAAAATGTGTTTTAATGTTTCTAATTCATAATTATTTTTGTATTTTATTTATAATCCTACTTTTTAATGTTGTAATATTGCTTTTATTTATTTAAGATAGAATTGTTAATGTATTTGTTAATGTATTTGTTAAACTATATATCTGAAAGAGACACGTTAGTGATAGTTCCTTACCTTAGAATATCCCCAGGCGTCAGGCTGGATCCGGAAAGTTTTGCGTAGCAGTACCCTTGCGCGTCGGTAGGCGGCGTCGTGCGGCTCCGCGTCCGTCGTCGGCGTCGTGATCGCCGGGATGACGTCGCGGGCAGTACTTAGGCGCCGCCCTGCGCGCTGACGTCAGTTCTTCTTTTTCCGCGCCAGCAAGCGCAGATCCGGGAAGAGCAGTGCCCTGGTCAATTTTTGACCATAATTTTTGGTGATTTTTTCACTGTTTTTTCCAACTTTAAGGTGTCGTAGGGATGCCCGGCTTCAAGCGATGCGGCGCCTGTGCGCGGATGATGTCCGTCACCGACCCGCATTGGGAGTGTCTCTTCTGCCTCGGCCGAGGCCACGACACCGAGTCTTGTCCCGAATGCCAGGCCCTCAACCCGAAAGCTTTGCGAGAGCGGTCTCGAAAGCTCCTCGAGGCCCGGCATTCGGCTCCACGGAGGCCCCGGTCGCGTGAGAGGTCCAGGGGTCGCTCGCGGAGTGCACACCGGTCGTCGGCGTCGAAGTCTTCTTCGTCCGGTAAGTCTAAGCACAAGAAGTCCAAGAAGCATCGTCGCTCTCGGACTTCGCCTCGCCGGTCTCGCGACTCGGCTGAGGCCCCTCCCGGCACCGTCCCCGCCCCCGCGGCCCCGGACTTGCCTGTGGAGTCGCCCCGCCATACCCGCCCTTCCCGGGTTCGGGGCGGATCCGGCCAAGGTACAGGAGTTCCTGTCGGCCATGGCCCGCCTCTTCGGGCCTTCAGGCCCCTCCGGTGCGCCTTCGGGCCCCGCGGGCCCTGATAAGGTTGCTCCGGCGTCGCCGGCGGCTCCGGCCCCGGCGTCGCCCGTGCCTCCAGCCTCGATCCCGGCTCCGGCTTCGGCCCCGGCCTCGATCCCGGCTCCACAACCCCCATCGACGCCGGTCGACCTCACAACACCTCCGCCGGCGCCGATGTCTCCGGTGCCGTTCTCGACGCCGCCCTGGGCTCCGGGCGGCGTCGTCCCCCAGTTCCTTCCGGCTCCGGACATGGACCCGGAGCGACGCCGCTCGACGCCGGCTCCGGCGCCGATGGGACCTTGGGTCCCAAATGTCCCTCCTCCTCCTTATTTTGAACCAGAGGAGGACCAGGAGGACTGGGAGGGGTCTGATGACCCTCTGACGCGCAACTGTCAGTATGATGAGGACTGGACAGAGAGTCTAGGGGAGGCCAGTGGTCTGGATACTTCCCCTGACACTGGCATGCTGTCTCCTCCCGTGGCTACGGAGGAGGGGGCCAATTTTGGTACGGTGTTGCGTAGGGCTGCTGGGGCCTTACGTCTCCAGCTCCCTACTTTGACGGTCAAGCCTAACATCTTGACAGAGGTGCTTCAGCCGGCAGCCTCCTCTGCGGAGACTGTGCTGCCGTTTAACGACGCCCTCACTGACGTTCTTTGGGCGCCTGGTCCAAGCCCAACACAGGGGCTCCTGTGGATCGGAACGTGTCACGACGCCATCGCCCCGCTCCGGGCGACCCCCTGTTTCTTTCTGTCCACCCCACTCCTGAGAGCTTGGTTGTCCAAGCCTCCGCTTCCCAAACCGCCTTCCCTACCGCTCCTCCGGATAGGGAATCCAAACGCCTGGATCAGTTTGGGAAGAAAGGTTTTTCTTCCTCCAGTGCTGGCTTGCGGTACGTTAACACCGCTTGTCTTTTGGGCCGATATACCCACTCCCTGTGGGATTCGGTGGCGGATGTTTTGCCCCAGTGCCCTGAGGAGGTCCAGGCACTGCTTTCCCGCGCCATTGCGGAAGGAAGGGATGCGGCCAAATACACTATCCGTTGTGGCCTTGACACCGCCGACTCGCTGGGCAGGTCGATTGCAACGACGGTGGCGCTCCGACGCCACGCCTGGCTGAGAACCACTGGTTTTTCAGGGGATGTCCAGAATACTCTCATGGACATGCCCTTTGATGGAGTCGGTCTTTTTGGGTCCAAAGCAGACCATGCGTTGGAGCGCTTTAAGGACTCACGGGCTACTGCCAAGTCCCTGGGCCTTTCTGCTACACGCCCTCCGCTGCCTTTCTGCTTTTCGCCCCTATCGTGGCCACGGTAGGGGCGCCCCTTCACGTCAGCAGCCCAGCCACCGGCCCGCGCAGCAGGCGTCTTCGCGTGGCCAAGGACGTGGATTCCGCCGTGGCGGATCGGGCAACCAGCGTGCGGGTCAGGCCACCACCTCCAACCCGTCCGCGGCCTCCAAGCCCTCCTAGTCCCTCCTTTCAGGTGCACGGCACACCAGTAGGGGGCAGGGTCCGCCATCACCTTCCCCACTGGCGCACCATCACCTCGGACAGGTGGGTCTTGGACATTGTCCGAAGGGGCTACTCCCTCCCCTTCGAGACCACCCCCCAGCCATGCCACCTCAATTCCACCGCATGTCAGGGGATCACTTGGTGCTTCTACAGAAGGAAGTCACGGCCCTCTTGACCAAGAGGGCCATCGAGCATGTTCCGACCCCAGAAGTAGGGCGTGGTTGCTACTCCCACTACTTTCTGGTGCCCAAAAAGGACAAGGAGGACATGCGTCCTATCTTGGACCTCCGGAACGTCAATCGCTTCCTCCGGAAGGAGAAGTTCAAGATGCTCACCCTAGCTCAGGTCTTGACTGCCCTCGACCCTGGAGACTGGTTGGTAGCGTTGGACTTGCAGGACGCGTATTTCCACATCCCCGTCCTGCCGGCCCACCGGCGTTACCTTCGGTTCACGGTAGGCCCCGAGCATTTTCAGTTCACCGTGCTCCCCTTTGGCCTTACCAGTGCCCCTCGGGTGTTCACGAAAGTGATGGCGGTGGTCGCAGCTCATCTGCGCCGGGCAGGGGTTTCAGTCTTCCCCTACCTCGAGGACTGGCTGCTGAAGGCGGGCTCGTCCCAGGCAGTCGTCTCCCACCTCCAGACTACGGCCGAACTCCTGCACTCGCTGGGGTTCTCCATCAATGTGCCGAAGTCGCATCTAATTCCTTCTCCACAGCTCCTTTTCATCGGAGCAGTTCTGGACACGACGCAGTTTCGGGCCTATCCTCCCGAACGGCGAGTCCGGGATATTCAGGCTATGATTCCGATCTTTCGGCCTTTATCCTGGGTTTCGGTACGGATGACCCTGAGGCTGCTGGGCCTCATGGCCTCCTGCATCCTGCTGGTCAATCATGCCAGATGGCATATGCGGGCTCTGCAGTGGGACCTGAAGTTCCAGTGGGCGCAGCACCAGGGCAACCTGTCCGATCACGTCCAGATCTCGGAGGGGACTGCAAAACAGTTGCAGTGGTGGCTCTCGAACCGGCAATGGGTCATGGGCAGATCCCTCTCCCTTCCCCAGCCAGAGCATACAGTTGTGACGGACGCGTCCCTTCTGGGATGGGGCGGTCACATGGGAGAGGCGGAGATCAGAGGCCTCTGGTCTCCGGCGGAGTCCCGGCTCCATATCAACCTTCTGGAGCTCCGGGCGATCCGGCTTGCACTCAAGGCATTCCTTCCCTCTGTCAAAGGGAAGGTAGTGCAGGTGTTCACAGACAACACCACCGCCATGTGGTACTGCAACAAACAGGGCGGGGTGGGGTCTTGGACCCTTTGTCAGGAGGCTCTGCGCCTCTGGACATGGCTGGAACATCAGGGCATGTTCCTGATGGTTCAACACCTGGCAGGTTCTCTGAACGCCAGGGCGGACGAACTCAGCCGCAGGTGCATGATGGATCACGAATGGCGTCTTCACTCGGAAGTGGCGCAAGGACTCTTTCTACAGTGGGGAGAGCCTTGGTTAGATCTATTCGCCACCGAAGAGAACGCGCAATGTCATCAGTTCTGCGCGTTGGAATTTCCAAGGCGGCACTCGCTCGGCGACGCTTTTCGTCGCGAGTGGAGTTGCGGTCTGTTGTACGCCTTTCCGCCTATACCACTTCTACCCAGAGTGTTGAAGAAGATTCGGCACAACCGGGCCCAAGTCATTCTTGTGGCTCCGGACTGGGCTCGAAGAGTTTGGTATCCCGAGCTACTCAGTATGAGCATAGATCCCCCGATCCGTCTGCCTCTTCGGGAGGATCTTCTGTCGCAGCAGCAGGGGACGGTCCTCCACCCGAATCTGTCCAGTCTACACCTGCTTGCGTGGAGATTGAGCGGCGGCAGTTGATTCCTTTCGACTTGCCTCCCGAAGTTTGTGATGTGATTCTGGCAGCCAGGCGTCCCTCCACTAAGGTGGTATACGCCTGCAGGTGGAACAAATTTGTGGCATGGTGCACAGCAAAGGCTGTGGATCCCCTTTCTGCCCCTCTTTCTGAGGTCCTTCTGTTCCTTCTCTCTCTGGCCCAACAGGGTTCTGCCCTGGGTACCATCAAGGGTTATCTTTGTGCTATCTCGGCCTTCCTCAGGCTCCCTGATCAGCCCTCCCTTTTCAAGTCCCCTGTTGTTAACAGGTTCTTAAAAGGCATTACTCACCTCTTCCCTCCTGTTCCGTTTGTAATGCCTCAGTGGGACTTGAACTTGGTTCTTACCTTTTTAATGTGCGCTCCCTTTGAGCCTCTGCATAACTGTCCTCTTCGTCTTCTGACTCTGAAGACTGCCTTTCTGGTGGCCATCACCTCCGCTCGGCGGGTGAGTGAGCTCCAGGCTCTATCTTGCAAACCTCCCTTTCTGTCTGTTCATCCAGACAAGGTTGTTCTTCGGACGCGTCCGTCCTTCTTGCCAAAGGTGGTTACTGCTTTCCACATTGGGCAGACCATCACTTTGCCCACCTTCTTTCCGCCTCCGCATCCTTCCAGAGAGGAAGAGAGGCTCCACCGTCTGGACCCAAAACGTGCGCTCTCCTTCTATATCGACCGCACAAAACACTTCCGGGTGGATGACCAGCTCTTTGTTGGCTACGTGGGCGCCAAAAAGGTCGGGTGGTGCACAAGAGGACCGTCTCCCGCTGGGTTACCTTGTGCATCAAGACCTGCTATTCTTTGGCCAAGAAGGAGCCTCCTGTTGGGCTGCGTGCCCATTCCACCAGGGCAACGGCTGCTACCACGGCCTTGGGCCGCGGTGTTCCGCTGCCGGTTATCTGTCAGGCAGCTACGTGGGCCTCGCTGCACACGTTTACTAAGCATTACTGCCTTGACAGTCAGGTCCGGAGGGACGGCTTCTTTGGCCGTTCTGTCCTCCAGGACTTCCTTGTCTGATCTTTGTTCGCAGACCCACCACCGGGGTTGGTATTGCTGGGGTATCTATTCTAAGGTAAGGAATCTATCACTAACGTGTCTCTTTCAGATGCACAAGTTACTAACTTGTGTAACGATATATCTGTAAGAGACAGTAGTTAGTGATAGATTCCTACCGCCCACCCATCCTCCCCGTTCTGCGAACTGATTTCTAGGGTTAAGGACATCCCTTTCAGGGCCCTAGTATTTTTCAGACACCTGTGTCAGCTTCTTGCATGGCTCTGCGTTCCTGGCGCGGAAAGTCGTGTACAGAACTGACGTCAGCGCGCAGGGGCGGCGCTTAAGTACTGCCCGCGACGTCATCCCGGCGATCACGACGCCGACGACGGACGCGGAGCCGCACGACGCCGCCTACCGACGCGCAAGGGTACTGCTACGCAAAACTTTCCGGATCCAGCCTGACGCCTGGGGATATTCTAAGGTAAGGAATCTATCACTAACTACTGTCTCTTACAGATATATCGTTACACAAGTTAGTAACTTGTGCTTTTGTTTTTTATCTATTTTTAGTTAGGAGTTGTTTTTAGATATGATTGCTAATAGTAAATGTGAACCATCCCAACAACTTCCCTACTGTAGCTCAGATTTGAGTGGGAATAGTATGTCGGACTCCTCCAACACTTTCCTACTATTGCTTAGTTTGGAGGGGTCAAATTTTCCATTGACACTCCAAAGTCAAATTGTCTCTCAACTGTTGCTTAGGTTGGAGTGGGAATAGGAAATCTGACCCCTCCAAAGTAAAACACTTTCCCTACTTTTGCTTAGGTTTTTTGGAGAGACAGATTTAATTTTGTCACTCTGAGGACCAATACTCTTCATACTGTTGCTTATGTTGGAGAGGGAGTTGTAAATATGTGAAGGCCATGTTTTGTCTTTTGTGCCTGCATATCTGTGATACATCTCCTACATCAAACATTCCAAAACATTTTTATCTCCCAGAAAGTACAAGATGTAAGTAAGGTTGACGTGCGAACATTTTGTAGTGCTCACAATTAGTTTATGTTGCTTTGTTTTAAACGATTCCAGATCTATATGCCCAGGTTTGCTACTTACTGCCTTCTTCAGTATTTGCTTAAAACTTCCATAAGGCAGGTTGCTTTTCCAAAAAGGTGTCATTTGGAGCTATGGTATTATTGTGTCTCTGACTAAGTGCTATGGGGTGTTTTCCTCATGAATTGGCAAAGGAATCCTTTAAAAGAATCCATGTCAGCATGTTTGAGTTTGAACCAATACCTTAGTGCTGTATTTAATGCCAGGATTTGCTCAAGTAAAATAAATTCCAGATCTTGAATGAGTCTGGCAATCTAAATATTGTTTTTTAGGTCTCGCTTACGCAGCGCGCAAGCGCTGCTTTGGAGTGACCTCTTGGAATCACTCCAGACTTTCTTGGAAACTCGTGCATGTTCTGCACTGTTTCCAATGAGCACTCGTGCATGTACGGCGTTTACCTTGCGGGAGCGAGCAGCGGTGCCATCTGTTTGCAATTATCGCGCTCGCGCTTTGGAAACAGATGGCGCCGCTGCTCGCTGCCGCAAGGTAAACGCTGTACATGGACTGAGCCTCATACCCGAAAGTCCAGAGTGCGCGTCAATTTAACTTTCGCGGCCGCGGGGCTGCGCTTGTCTTTCAGCGCTTGTTCCCCCTGCTGTGGTAAGCCCGCTGCAACTCAAAACTTAAACGCTTTTGAAAGAAGTGATCTGGGATGGTGTTAAACAGCAGAAGCAGCGTTTCACAAAAAACTTGCCGAAATCCGTGTAATTCTTTCCTCGTAGTTACCCATGCCTGTCCCCCTGCTGTGGTTTCCTTAATGGAATTGCCGCTACCCCCTCCGCCCCCTCTCCTATACAGTACCGGCCAATGCATTGGAGCCACAAGAGGTAAGCCCGCTGCAACTGGAAACTTAAACGCTTTTGAAAGAAGTGATCTGGGATGGGGTTAAACAGGCAGAAGCAGCGTTTCATAGAAAACTTGCCAAAATCTGTGTCATTCTTTCCTCGTAGTTATCCATGCCTGTCCCGCAGGAGAGTAAAGCAGGGGTTGCATTCTTCGCTTGTTTCTCTGTACGGTTTATTCCGTGGAATGCGCAGATGTGTTTCTGTCCTCCCTAACTTCCCTCTAGTAACAGAGGCACGCTTTAACATGGGGATTGAAGCATAAACGAAAAGTCCCCCCAGACCCCACCCCAAAACAGCTACTGCTAAAGGAACCCCCCCCCCCCCAAAAACCAACTTCAGTTAAAGGATACCTGCCCCTGCACGAACTGCATAGTGTAAAGTGCGAAGTGCGTGTTGGGGTGGGGAAGGTTGGGGTGGTGCTGTGCTTGTAATCGCTGCTCAGATATATATTGCCATTATTATCGCTTAATTCCCCTGCTATGTTGTGTGGTATTTGTGTAGCGCTGTGATGCTTGCGAGCGGTGCAAGCACTTTGCAACCACCTTTCAATATGGCGGCTATTTTCATCTGTTAAAGTGGTTCTATTATTGGCGCCTATTATCTCTAGCTTCGCGGGCCCTTTATTTATCAGGCCAGCCCCCACATGCCCTGTAAGGTGGATGCAGCGGCACATCACTCTAATTCGGAGGGGAGCTGCCTGCACGTTGTTGCGCGTTCCTAAGGTGCGTGTGCCACGGCATTTTGTTTTTAAACCTGGTGATTCCATTACGTCTTCTACACGAGTACGTGTAGGTTTTTTTCTCATTTTTATTATTTGTTTGGTGTTCTGCTGTTGTGAGCAGTACAAGGGAGTGACCCTGTAATTTTATTGCCAGGCTAGTGTGCTACAAAATGGTAAAAACTGGTAAAGTAGAACATTCTTTGCTCTCTTGCGTGTCTATATGTGTGTCTAGGTGCGAGTGTGTATGTATGTGTGTCTGTAAGTGTGTGTATAAGTGCGTGTGTCTGCCTCTCTCCTTGTCTATAATTCTGTCTGCCTGTGTATCTGCGTGTCTCAGTGAGATTGTGAATGAGTGTGTGTGGTTTGCGAGCGTGTGCAGCTGCCTCTCTGCATGTGTGTCTGCCTGTGTGCGTTTGCGTGTGGAAGAGGCTGTGTAACTGCCAAATGGTCCTTTCAGAGCACAGCCGCGGGACCTTCCTTTGTTGTTCCAAATCTGGAGCACACAGCACCCGGGGCTGCCAACGCCGACCTCCTTGTGCAATAAGTTGTAATAATTTCATCGAAAAGCCTGGGCAGCTGTTTGATTTACGTTCAGTCCGTGGTGCCCTGTTTACCAAGTCTCCTTATCTAAATATCTACCCAGAGAAACTGGTGCTTCATACATGAGCTTCCTTTCTACCGAAAGTTTTCACTCCATTTCACATAGGCCAAGCCATCACTTTGCCTACTTTTTATGCTCCTTCTCATCCCTCCAAGGAAGAGGAGCGACTTCACCGTCTGGACCCAAAAAGAGCATTATTGTTTTACCTTGACCGCACTAAAGAGTTGTGTGTGGACGGCCAACTATTCTTGGGGTATGTTGGAGCATAGAAAGGACGGGAACTGGAGGCAAGATGGCGGCCGCTTAGAGGCCGAGTGCAGCACTAGCGACGCTATCCTGGGTTAAGTTTCGAAGCAAAGACCCCTATAGGATCGTGGAATGTAGGTGACTGCATAAAAAGGGACTCAGGAAAATATTTTTCGGATTATCCTATGCTGGGATCACAGAACCCCCGTAAAAGACTCTGCACGCTGGTTGCAAGAATCGGGCTCCGGATTATCAGGCGCTCTATCTTCAAGGCTCTCTCTTACCTGGCGAGCCGGGGATCCCGGAGTAGCGGAGGAATGGCGCCGAAATCGGCGGCATATGCCGCAGGCGCTAAAGCAGCAGCAATGCGAAAGCTACGTGGTGAGCCGCCCGCGAGCTCAGCGGCGCTGGAACAGAACAACCCGGAGCAGGCACTGAACGACCTGCAGCAGTCACGCACGCCGGAGCAGCCGAGGAGGGGGAGAGGCGGGGCATCTGGAAAGAATCGTCCAGCTGGCCCCTCGGTAGCTGACATGCTGATGCGTGGTAAGGAGCAGCATACGGAGGCAGCAGGGTCGGCAGCAGTGCGTATAGTAGCTCCAAATACAGAGGAAAATGCCAGAAGGAAACAGAATGAGGAGGTGAGCCCGGGCAGACCTATTGAAATATCTCAGAGCCTGAAAACTAACTTGGTTGCTGGGGATCTTAAGGATACTGTTCCATCTGCTATAGAGCCCCCCGTAGTGACAATGATATCGGTCCTGAGGGGAACGTCCCTCTGGGAGATAAGGTGGGGGGGGACAGCACAGCAGCTCTCCCTTTTGTATCACGGAATATAGAAGCAAATAGCAAGACCATTGATACTTTGAATATGGCCTCTATCTCTGAAGGAGTAATAGATGGTAAGGAGCTACAGCAACCCGCCCCAATATTGGGGAGTAATGATGCAATGTGGGGAGTGGATCTCCTAGGGGATAAGGTTAGACTTGATCTCGATAAGGATAAAGAGCCCAGTGACTGTTTTTTTTCTGTCTCCGAAGGGGCTGAATGGTCTGATGATGATCGGAGCTCATCATTAGGGGGCAGTAACTTGGATTCAGACCTGGAGGATAGTGATCTAGATCTCCCCACAATAACCAAGAAGTCTAATGTGCAGTCAGATGTACATGGCATACAAGGTCGAGGAAGAAAGGACCTGAGATGGGATTACTCATCCGCTACCCCGCTCTCTGGTAAACCCTCTTCGGGAGCTGATTCCACCCCCCCTATACTGGAGGTTATACACCAGGCCATCCTCTCTCACAGGGAAGAAACACGTCAGGACAGCCGTAAGGCGCAGGCCGCCATGAGAAAAATGCAAGGGGTCGTCAGGAAGCTCTCCAAGGCATGTTTTAATGTAGGTGAGAGAGCGACGAACCTGGAGGAAAGAATAGTTGCGACTGAGGCAGAAGCAGCCAGCGCATCAACTCAGGTAGAGGCTCAAAGCTCACAGATCAAGGACATTCAGTGGAAGCTGGAGGAATTTGAGAACAGGCAGAGGAGGAACAACCTCAGGGTATTGGGGGTGCCAGAGGGAGTGGAAGGGTCGGAAGCTAGGGTATATATTATCGAATTGTTTAAGTCCGCCTTTCCCGAGCTGACAGAATGGAACTGGACTGTGGAAATACAAAGAGCACATCGCACTCCGTTTAAACGACGTGTCCCAGCTAGAGAGGGGGACAAACCACGAGCAATTCTGGTGTTCCTAGGGAATTTTTACTGCGGCAGGCTATTTCAGAAAAGGCCAGACCTGAAACTAAGAGATCTAGTGGGGGGAGTCTCATTTTTTGTTCGCCCTGACTTCTGCCACTCAACGGTAGAAAGACGCTCTAGGCTGAGACAGCTAATAAAACCATTCCAGGAAAAGAACATCCAGGTTTATCTGATTAACCCGGCACAACTTAAGGTGATCCATGGGGGACAGACACTCTATTTTTCTTCTGAGATAAAAGCCAGAGAATATTTGGACGCTGTGGATAAATAAAGCTGGGGTCTGAATTGAAGAAAGGGTGAGGGGGAAAAAGAAGAAGCAAGGTTATGTTTGATAGGATAAAGGGGGTAAGAGGTAGCTATGGTAGGTAGTTTTAGAAGGACCCAGGTCGCTAATGCTACATACATCACATGCACAGACTTAGGTCTGAGCGCCTCACAAGGGTGGTGGGAATGGGGGAGGCGGGGGGTGGATGGGGGTTGGATGGGGTGGGGGTAGAGAGGGGTGGGAAGGATGGGGGAAAAATTGAAAAGAGGGAAAGTACCTGGTGTTATGTTTTTTGTGATTTTTTTGGTGATTTAGGGCTTGTGGTATATAAACAGATGATTGGGCTGGTTCAGAAGAGAAATGCTATCTTAGTAGGGCTAAATGGGGAAACTTAAGATATGTACCCTTAACATTGGGGGTTTAAATAATTGGAGGAAGAGGCAAATGATGGGGTATTTTGTAAGGTCGAACCATATTGATGTTTTATGTTTACAGGAGACCCATCTACCATGGGCAAAAAAACATTTATTGAGGATAAGTGGTTTTGAGTTGCTGGCCTGCTCCTCACAGACCTCTACAGTTAGAGGGGTGGCAATACTGGCTAGATCTGTGCTGGGAGGGGCTAAGCGTCATTTGGCAGATTCCCATGGGAGGTGGGCACTGGTGGAACATGATCTAAGGTTTACAATATGTACAATTTATGGCTCCAATCAGGATGACCCGGAGATATTTGAATGTCTTGAAGTTGAATTATTGAATTGGCCGAGACCTATTATAGTATGCGGAGATTTGAATATCTCTGCTGATTTTATAAATAATACTGTTTATGTAGGCCGTAAGCCCAGGGTATTTCGAGCATTGACCTCAGTATGGGAATCACATGGTTTGGTAGATGTCTGGGGTTGTAAGGAGCCTAATGACCCGGGCTTTACGTATTATTCATGCCCCTTCAAGAAATATACGAAGCTGGATTATTTTCTGGTCTCTGCATCAGAATTAGAGAAAGTTAGTATTATTAAACTCCCGAAAGTGCTGTCTGATCACAGTCCATTAAAGCTGGAGTATGAGATAGATATTTTAAATAAAAAACACTCAAGGTGGACTTTCGAGAGGAAGCTTCTAGCTTACCCCAAATTTTTAGAACATCTGAGGAAGTGGACCCAAGATTACTTTGATGCAAATCGCTTATAGCTCATCCAGAAATAATGTCTGGGACGCGTTCAAGGCAGCCTTGAGAGGCGAGACGATCAGCTTCTCGGCTAGGCTAAAGCAAGAGGCTCGCCGAGAAAATGAGAGATTGGTCTGCCAACTAGTAGAAGCAGAGGAACAACATATAAAGGATATTGGGCAAGGGTGCGAGGCCGCAGGGAGTCAACAAAAGATTCTCATTATAAAAGCAGAGCTGTATAAGTGGTTAGCTCAGAAGGCAGCCGATGAGTATCACACACATAGGGGCAAGATGTATGAGACGGGAGAGCAGGCAGGCAAGCTATTAGCACTTCGGATCAGGCAAGAAAGCAGTAGAAATATAATATCAAAAATACAAGAGGAGGGTCGGGACTATACGGAGCCAGCCGATCTATTGGAAGTTTTTAAAAACTTTTATCAAACATTGTATAAAGAAGTGGGTGGTCCAGAGGGTGTTAGTCTAGGGTTTGAAGATATAGGCCCCCAGTTGGATAATTTGGATAGAGAAATGCTGGATAATGATCTGGTAATAGAGGAAGAAATAGGAGCACTGCAGGAGTTAGCAGCAGGAAAGGCTGCGGGCCGGATAGTATACCACTTGAAGTATATAAGAGTATCCAGAACGAGATTGCCCCAATGCTACTGGATTTATTTAATGGTATAATATGTTCCGGTCAAATCCCTGAATCTTAGAAGGAAACAAATATTATTGTGTTCCACAAGAAAGGGAAGCCTAGGGAGAACCCCGGTTCATATCGTCCAATATCACTCATCAATACGGACACCAAGATCTATGCTAAGGTTTTGGCTAGAAGGCTGGGAAGGGTCATAGGCGGTCTGGTATCCCCGTGGCAGCATGGGTTTATCCCAGGTCGAGGGACAACTGACCACATCAGGCGGGCCATTTCACTTTTTGATGTGCAAGCTGCCACGGGGGGGCGGATGGCCTTGATCCTTCTAGACGCAGAAAAGGCCTTTGATCGCGTCACGGGGAAGTATTTGTGGGGGATATTGGAACAAAGGGGATTTGGCCCTAAAATAATGGGGGCTATTAGGGCCATGTATTCTGATCCAAAGGCCAGAATCCAGATAATGGGAGGCAGCTCGGAAAAAGTGCATATTTCTAGAGGGACACGTCAGGGTTGTCCCTGTTCACCAATTCTTTTCGCCCTGTACATAGACCCTCTGGTACGGAAATTATTAGGATGCAATGAAATTAAACCGGTAGTTTTTAATCGATATGAGACTAAGTTGCTGACGATCTGGCCATAATTACACCAGAACCAGATACGGCATTGATAGCTATTACAGGGATTGCAGGCGAATTTGGACATTGTTCGGGGTATCTGCTGAATGAAAGTAAAACTCAGATAATCTGTACTAAAAATATTAAAAGGCAGGATGTAAGGTATTCTGATTCAGCGGTTTATTTGGGAGTTAGGATAGGCTCGGCAACAGATACCACTGTAAAAGATAACTTTACCCCATTACTAAAAACAATGGCAACTGACCTTAAAAGAATAGATGCCTTACATCTGTCTATAATAGGGAGAGCAAATGTACTTAAAATGACCATGCTTCCCAAGTTACTACATCTCTTTCGCTCTATCCCGTTTATGATTGATGAAGGCCTAATAAAGTCAATAGAGGTAGTTTTTATTAACTTTATCTGGCAGTATGGTAAAATCAGGCGCTCCATGAGATATTTGTCTCTCCCACAAGAAAAAGGAGGGCTTGCAATCCCTAATAATACATTTTACCAGTGGGCCTGTTTGTTAAGTCAGATGGCGATTTTATTTGATTCAGCCTCAAACCTATCGGATACTCCACTCTGTAACAATAACCCTCCTTCCATTTTTGAATTATTATTGGGTAGAGAAGCTCTGGGGCTTCTGCTACGGAAAACCGATAGGCGTTACTATAAGAAAATGCGGTATAAGGTTTTAGATGGTGTTTGGGAGGTTTGGAAACAGGTGCAAAAAGTCCTAACAATCCCTAAAATTAGTTATTATACACCGGTTTGGAACTGCAGTATGTTTCCTCAATTTAGTAACGATAGGATATGGAGGCTCTGGGAGCAGCAAGGAATTAAAAGAATAGGTGATATATATGAGGGGGTAGTTTGATGAGATTTGAGGATATTCAGCAGAGATTTGGTATCCCAGATAATTTAGGCTTTAAGTTTCTTCAGATCCAGGATACTCTGAAGGGAATCAGACCACGGATTATTCCTGGGGGCAGAATTGATATATTGGACTATTTATTAGGTGGTGGAATAAGGATTAAAATGATATATAGGTCTCTGTTATCAGGGACTCAGGATGATTTGGAGAAATTTGAAGCTGCATGGGTAACGAAACTTGGGGACCCAGATGTTGACATAGATAAAGCATTGCAACTCGCGGGGAAACTTTTTCGCTCCACGAATTTGAGAGCCCAACACTATAAGACCCTTTTTTAATTTATATTTTACACCAGCTAAATTATTTATGTGGGGTAAAAAGGAGGACGATAGATGTCTGCGGTGTTTGGGAGGCCCTGCTGACCTGCTGCATATGTTTTATCATTGTAGTAAATTAAGTGCAATTCAAGGAGAAATTGGGAAATTTTGGGAGGGGCTGCTAGGAGTTAAGATCACCCTATCCCCTACCCTAATGATGATGGGATTTGATAGTAACTTGAGGCTCAATAAGGAAAAAGAAGCATTTGTATTTATATCTGTGGCGGTCCTCCGGATATTGCTTGCGGCAGGATGGAAGGATACGGTAGCACCATCCTTCCAGATGTGGGTGGCTAGACTTCTTGGGATTCATAATATTGAATCTTCCCTATATATGCACCGGGGTAGGAAAATGAGGGAATTAGGAATGATTATTTGGGCTCCCATGAAGCGATGGAGGGACGGTTGTTTGGAGGAAGCTCTTGAGTGATTCCCATATTTATTAGTTCCGATGGGTGATGGATGGTTATTTTTATCTCTGTATGGACGTATCAGCCCAGTTTTACTATGTAACAATGAAATATTTCCTAATTTTTATCTGTTTTAGAAACTCATGCCCGAACGTATTTTTTTTTTTTTTTAAATTTATTTATTAAGAGCTTGCACTTACAATATACATGCTCCATTCGGGAGCCGCAATATCCTGAAATGCAAGGATCGACACGTGCAATTTTTCAAGTGATAGAAAATATCAGCAATACAACTGAATTGAACAATAGCTCAAGGAGCAAACAGCCCGCCCCACCCACCCAACCCACCTCCCCCCGGCACTTACAAGGATATAGCATCTTGTAAACTAAATATCGTGGGTAATGAAATGCATATTGACATCGGTTCCAAAGAATAAAAGAAACCACACAATATTGAGAGAGACAACGAGAAGTCCCATTCTACAGCGTCATGACCATAGACCCCAACGTAATAGCAGCAGCGTACAATCACAGATCAGGTTGGCTCAACAAATACGTTGTCAGCGGGGCCCAGAAGTCTTTGGGACGGGAGGATTCGGGCAGGTCCTCAGCGTATATCTCCAATTGTTCCCTACAGTAGGTCAAGTCCCGGATCCACCTGCTCACCGTAGGGAGAGTCTTGGCGCCCCAACATTGTGCCACCGCTCGCTTTGCCATAAGGGTGGCTATTGCAACCAGCCGCCGGTTGCTCGGTTTTAATGATATCACATCTCCTAGCAGACACACCTCCGGGGCACACCGCACACGTTCAAGCACTACAGCCGTCAGCACAGTCGCCACCTTGGTCCAAAAGGCTGCCACCCCTGCACACTGCCAGGCAAGATGTAGAAAATCAGCATCCACTTGCCCACACCGAACACAACAGGATGTTTCACGCAAGCCAAATTTCCATAATTGCACAGGGGTATAATATACTTGGTGCAAGAATTTAAAATGAATTATACGAAGATTACAGTTAGCAGTAAGACGTCCAGTTAGTTTACAGCAAGATTGCCAATGGTCAGGTGGCAGAGTATAGCCCAATGCAATATTCCATTTGAGATAAGAGGGGTGCTCCCCTGGCTCCATCTCACGTTGTGATGCGGCATACAATTTAGTGATCAATCCCTTGCGTTCCTCGCCAGCGAGCACCGCCTGCAGTGCCCGCAGCGGACGTGGTTCATCTGGGTAATCGGGATAGACTGCCCTGACAGCTTGTCGCACCCTGACGTACGTAAAGTTTAACATCATATCCTGGGCTCGGCCAGCCTGCACATCAGGTAATGTCCGAAAAGACCCCTGTTTATACAGATCACCCAGTTTCAGTACGCCGGCAGACTTCAGAGTATGCAGAGCCAAGCTTTCCTGTGTCGCAGTAATGCCCGGGTGTGCCGCCAGTGGTAGCTGTGGGGCATAAAGGTAGGGTAACTGCGCCCTCTTAGCGAGAGCCTGCCAGGCCCATGCCGTACATAACACCGGATTGATCTCAGCTCTAGGACCCCCGCAGCCACCCTTAAGCACTGCTGCGACTAGTGGCAAAGGGAATATGGCATCGGCTTCTACCGCTGTGTGAGGCAAAAACCTTTGGGGAAAGAACCAGTAGTGCGCAAAATGCGCCTGTGCGCATAAATAGTAGAGGCGCATATCCGGAGCTTCGAAGCCTCCCCGTTCAAAAGGTTGTGCAAGTGTATCCCAGCTACAATGGGGTTTTTTACCCCCCCAGACAAAGGACAGCAAAACCGACTGCAGCGCCTTAAAGATGGAGATATTCAGACGAATGGGAATATTTACGAAGAGATATAGCAGCTTGGGCAAAATGGTCATTTTCGTCACCGCTATGCGGTCAGCAAGCGATAAAGGCAGCCGGGCCCAGACTTCAGCTTTGTTTGTTAATTGCGAAATAGTACGGCCATAGTTCATCGAGATAACGAGCGCAGGGTCCCTGTGTAACCAAACACCTAGGTATTTAACCGGGTCCTGTGTCCAGGCCAGTGGGAAATCCAGCTCGAATTCACGAGTGCCTGTCGTCAGAGATATCACTGTGGACTTGGCCCAGTTGATCCCCAGTCCCGAGAAGCCCTCGAATCTGACATACTCACGTAGTATCCCATGCAGGTAGGTTGCAGGTTCGCGGACATACAACAGCATGTCATCCGCATATAGGGAGACAATGAGCGGACGCTGCCGGAAACGTAAAGCAGCCGCTGCGTGAAGCTGGCGTAGCTTACACGCAAGAGGCTCCAAGGCCAGAGCAAAAAGCATTGGTGAGAGAGGACAGCCCTGCCTGGTACCTCTGCGAATGGGAAAGGTAGAGGACACCCATCCATTGACACGGACCCTAGCCGCCGGCCCATTATAGAGTATTCTGATCCATTTAAGGAAAAAGGGAGGGAAGCCCATTCTAGTAAGGACTTCGAACATATACTCCCAGTGAAGGGAATCGAAAGCCTTCGCGGCATCGAGCAACACAGCTACCGCCTGGAAGTCGGAGTCGAAGTAGTGGAGAGTAGTAAAAAGCGTGCGTAGGTTGTGAGTGGTGGAGCGAGCAGGGACAAAGCCAGATTGGTCTGGGAGCACCAGTAGGGGAACCAGCGGCTGTATCCGAAGAGCAATCATTTTAGCCAAGATCTTGGTGTCAATATTGATGATTGAAAGGGGCCTGTAGGAATCACAGCGGTTGGACGCCTTGTCTGGTTTCAATAGCATAACCAGGAGAGCCTCCCGAAGGGTGGGTGGGAGGCAACCAGTTTTGTACGCCTCTGCATAGACAGCCAGCAGACGAGGAGCCAAAGCATCGGCGAAGAGCTTATAGAACTCACTGGGGAGTCCATCGAGGCCAGCCGATTTGCATGTGGGGAGGGACATAATGGCGAGCTTCACGTCCTCCACATCGAAGGGCTGCGTAATATACTCCCTATGGCCAGAAGACAGCCATCCCAGGGCCACGTCGTCTAGGTAAGAATGCAAATCTTCCTGCCGTACTTCAGTGTTGTTGTCATAGAGGGCAGCATAAAATTTAAGTATAGTCTCGCTAATATCTGCAGTTGTATACTGCGCCTCCCCTGCCTCATTAAGTATTTCAGTGATATGCTCCTGTCTACGGGGTGCAGCCAGCTTCCAAGCGAGTGAACGGCTAGGCCTGCCCCCTCACCATAGTAGCGGGCTTTGCTGCGCCTGGACCTATGGAGCAACTCCTGATCAACTGTATTGTTGTGGTCAGTGACCAACTCCCTAATTGCGGACAACGTCGCCGGGGATGGGTCCGCGTCGTAGGCTCGTTCCAACTGGGAAATCTCACCAGCTAGTTTGTTAATCCGACGACGGAGATCTCTAAGGACGCCTGCCTGCGCACCCATGCAAACCCCCCTAATAGTGACTTTAAAAGCCTCCCAGAGGACCCCGGCGCTGTCAACAGACCCCTCGTTTTCCCTGAAAAAATCATGGATGGCTTCCCCAATTGTATGCCGGAAGACAGAATCAGTTAAAGAGGATGGTTGCAGCCGCCAAGCAAACTGAGGTTTTGCACATGCAGGGACCTGCACCTCTAGGAGTACAGGGGAGTGATCAGAGAGTGTCCGGGCCATATGTTGGATATCAGTTGTCCAGTTACAAACCGCTTTAGTAGTTAACCAATAATCCAGGCGAGACCAAGTCCCATGAACAGTAGAAACGAACGGGCTCTCACTCGCATCAGGATGCCGCAATCGCCACACATCGCTCAAGCATCCTGCATCCATCAGTCCCAGGAGCATTTCGGAGGCCTGTCGAGGCCTAGACCCCCCACTCCCCTTACGATCAAGCGAGGCATCCAGACAAACATTAAAATCACCGCCCCACACAATCTCCACCTCTGGAAAGCCCGTGATACGGCGCCAAACATCAGAGAAAAAGGCTGGGTCATCAACGTTCGGTCCGTACACATTCACCAGCAACACTTCAGCGCCACCCAGCCGCCCATGCACCAGGACCAACCGGCCCACGTCGTCTGTTTCGGTGCGGATAATGGAGAAGGGAACCCCACGTTTAACCAAAATCATGGCCCCCCGTGCATAGTTAGAGTAGGAGGAGGATACGCGTACCGCCGCCCATCTGCCCCCCACCTTCTTCTCGGACACGGTTGTGAGATGTGTTTCCTGTAGGTAGGCGACCTGCACATCAAGTCTGTCGAGATAAGCAAAGACAGAGCGAATCTTTTGGGGGTATTCAAACCTCGGACATTCCAACTGAGGAACCGCACTTTACCACTCATTTGGACCTGCACTACGTGAGATACCTGATAGTTGGAACCATAGACCATACATATTCAAACAGACAATTGGAGCGATGCTACATCCCATCCAGAAATTGTAAGTGCCAAAAACCCCCACCAGTCCCCAGAACCCAAAACCCCCTCCCACTTCAGCGTCCCCAACTCGCCAAAGCCATCCCAACCCATTATTACCCATCCCAAACATAGAACAGAGAGAGCAAAGTACACATGGGGTTCACCCATTGGGGGCGTCAGAGAACTACTAACCCCCTAACGAGTAGGAGGTGGCCGAGCCAAGTGCTACTGTGCCTGAACTAGAGGCGCACCGTACATTGCAATAGGCTGATAGGCAATATGCATAGACAGGGAATCAAAGAGCGCCCACCTGCATAGAGAAGTGGGCAGTCATACATTGCACAAAAAAAAACCATTACGCTTCTACAGAGCATGAGAAGGATTGCCCAAACATGCAAGTTATACATCAAAATTACTGGTCCTCAGTCCCAGATAACGTGGGAGATTCATGGCGCCGTCTCTTCAAGTGTTTGGCATGATCCAACGCAGCCCTAGGATTGGTGAAAATCTTGTGGTCCCCGTCCGGTCCTATTTTTAAGCGGGCGGGATAGAGCATAGCGTAAGGGACCCCTTCGGATTGCAGAAACTTTTTACAGCCCCAAACTCTCGCCTCGCCGCCTGCACCGCAACAGTAAAATCAGGGAAAAAGGAGAGTGTGTTCCCCTGGTGGTCAATTGTTCCCTTATCCCTTGCCATACGCAAGATGGCGTCGCGGTCCCTGTAGTTGAGAACCCTTGCGATGACAGGACGCGGCGGGGCACCAGGGGGCGGGCGAGCTGCGAGGGAGCGGTGAGCCCGCTCGATAATAAACATGGGGGACAATTGTCCAGCGCCAAAAATATCCGTTATCAAAGTCTCAATGAAGGTCTCCATTTTACCCACATTCGTGGACTCTGGCAGCCCCGTGATTCGAAGGTTGTTCCGTCTGGAACGAGCTTCCAAATCTTCATTCTTGGATTGAATAAGGGCAAGAACCTTTTCCATGTTCAAGGTTTTACCTGCAATGTCGCTTAGGCCATCCTCCGCAGCAGACACTCTTTGTTCAACCTCCCCCATCCGTGCGTTTTGTTTTTCAAATTGGGACGACATGTGATCTAGACGCTGATTCACTGATGCCATTGAACCCTCTATGGACTGGAGGCTACGCTGCATGGCAAGGAGCGTGGTCTCGAGGGTAGAAGATCCACCATCCTGGGCATCAGCTTCGGAGTCCGCCGCCGCCTTTTGCGAAGACTTAGAGGACTTGCGCGCCTCAAACGTGAGGCGAGGTTGAGACTTGTCAGTGTGACCCATATTCACCACAGGCAGAGGCGGCAGAGCCCTGAAAAGGAGATGGGAGGATGCAAGGGCCCCCGAGCATATGACCCTGCTCCGAGAAGCAGGAGTGCGTGAAGTGGAGGTACAAGGTGTCTCGCCTGGCTACATGCACCCGCCTACCCCGGCCTTTGGAGAGGACCAACTGTGAGCACTGTGCAAGCGGTATGGCGACACCAGGACAACCGGGGGACCCACAGCTCCAGCCCGCAAGGAGCACCTTGGGCGAAGGGCTACCCGCAACACCACAGCGAGATCACAAGCGCCTACAGTCCATTAGGCCCAAACAGTGAGGAGCGCCCAGAGACAAATCGCGAATCAAGAAGCAGGGGCCAAGTCCCAAGTGAGAGGATAGTCAGTGGGGCCTCAGGGGGGACCCAGTCGAGGCAGCAGGCAACGCGCAGCTTGTAGAAGGTGTCCCCACTCAAGGGGAGACAGGGGGACACACACCAGCATTCCGATGAGAGCTTCACCAGTCGGGAGAGGTAAGTATCTGCAGCACTCGTCGCCTTGAATTCACCGATGCACAGGCAGCAAGCAGATGTCTATTAGGCAGATCACTCCCGTTGAACCATCAGCACGACCCCGACGGAGGTCCGCGGGCCCACAGAACCATGCAGCCACACAGTCAAGCGGCTCCTCCACGACCACCCGCGCACCCCAGTACCCGGCAGCCGCGCCCAGGCCGCAAACCGCACCTGGCCCGCGCCCGCCTCCACCAGCACGGGCCCAGCGCAGATCGCGCCCCACTCACCGCCTCCAGCACCAGGGGCACAAGGGCCGTCCTCCGCCGCCGTCCGCTCAGGTCCGTCAGGGCCGCACGCCGCCACACTTTGACAGGGCCCTCCGCTTCCAGGGGCCCGCGGCAGCGCCCACCCATCCAGCGATCACCAGGGATCCACCATCCGCGCCCTCAGCGTCGCTAGCACCGAGCGTGCCGCCGCCGACTCCGTGGAAGGACAAGGAGGTCACCGCGCTCAGGGCCCCGCCGGCGCCGCCATGTTGAAGCCGGAGGGCTGCCGATTAGAGTGGCCAGGAACCCGCACCTGCGGGCGGCAAAGGCAATAAAATCCCCTCAGCCGATGCAGGGGGAGTTCAGCAACAGGAAGCGCCCCTTCATGCCGCAGGATTATGAGTATGTCAGGCGGATAATTGGCGGATTAGGGCTCAGCCGGGCAGAGCCTCACACAGGTGCGGCCATCTTGCCTTGCGCCCTCTAGCGCCCCATGCCCGAACGTATTTATTGTATAATGTATTATATGATCTATGTATAGTGGATTTTTAGTAATATTGCAATGTATTCTGTATTTATTATTAAGTATACCAGGTAATTTTCTCACAATAAAAAAAAAAAAAAAAAAGAAAGGACGGGAAGTACAGAAGAGGACCATCTTGCAATGGATCATACTCTATCAAAATCTGAATTGCAATCCCCAGCACACGTTTTTCTATTTCAAAGACATGACAGCAGTAACATGCGAAAGTACATGCAATTACAAAAAACACAGTAATGAGATTCTTCCTTTCTTTTATTCTTTTCCTCTTTTTTTCTTTTTTATTTCGTACAAGTTCTTAGCCAGCCAACACGTGGTTCGTCGCTACATTGGGAATATAGACCGGCGACTTTTTCAAGGCTCAATAGTTCCTTGTCCTGATCTTTTTCCAATGTGGTGATCATTCCAACCCACATGGTACGTAGGCGAATATATTCGTATGGTACGCTACTCGCTTTAATATTCGTCCAATTTCATAACTGACTTTCCTGGTCTGTCGTCCTGTGAGCTATCGCAACGTCCGTATCAACGTTCGAGTTCCGGTGCCTCGAGTACGAGCTAGCCAAGCAGCAGCATGGGCTTCCCTGCACATGTTTACCAAGCACTACTGCCTAGACAGTCAGGTCCGTAGGGATGAGCATTTTGCCCATTCGGTCCTGCAAGACTTCCACGTGTGAAATGTGTCCACAGACCCACCTTTGGGGAGGTATTGGCTGAGGGATCTGCTGCTAAAAGTATCTTTCCGATGAACAAGTTACTTACCTTCGGTAAAGCCTTATCTGATAGACTATCTAGCCGCAGATTCATTACCGACCCACCCAACCTCCCCACTCTGCAAATTGATTTCTAGGGACAGGGCTTTCCCCTTTCAGTTTTCCACACCAGTGGTCAGTGTACTTTGTGGATCAGCACTTCTGGCGTGAAAAGTTAGGAAAATTAATGGACGCCTGGTTGGTGCCTATACAGGTGCCGCAGACTTAACCTCCGGCGAGTATGATGCCAACGACGTGATCTACCGACTCGGAGGGGAACAGCCTACAGAAAATTTCCTGATACAGTCTGATGCCTGGGGATAATTTTAAGGTAAGGAATCTGCGGTTAGATAGTCTCTACCAGATACAACTTTACCAAAGGTAAGTTTACTACACAAAACACCAAGGCAGAGTTGCCAAATTGTGAATGCACATCCTATCCACACCATTTGTCGGAAAATAATTCTCAATAACTAAGTAAATTTTGGTGCTCTCCAGCCATTAGGCCTCCCTCCGCCTTCAGAAGACCAAACTGGCTCTCCAAAGAGATAGCAATCCCTTGTGAGATCCCCAAATATGTTACGCATATACCGAGGCACTTCTCCAATCAGTCCCAGTCTATATATAAGGCAGTGACCATCCTCATGAGAAAGAAGAAGTCCAAAAGATGTTCTTTGTTTCTTTAAATGTATCCTTTATTCTCTTGCCATAATCCACTTATACGCAACAGGCAGCCGACACGTGTTTCGTCCGAATGGACTTTCTCAAGGCTAGTACTGAGAATTTTTCTTAGTCTTCTGTCTAAACCAATTCGTAGCTCCAAGTCGGAGAGTTTAAAACATAAGCATATGGGTGCAGGTAGTAGCAGACCTGTAATACCGAGTCTGTTCGTAATTACACCAGCTATCGTAATTAAAAGTAGAGTCAAGCCTTGATAAGCCTGCACGATTGACGGCTCTATCCCCGTCCTAGTCTCAACGCTGAAAGCACCGCCACTCTACCAGATACAACTTTACCAAAGGTAAGTAACTTGTTCAACAGTAAGCTATTACTTCGTTTGGTAGGAAAAAAATATTCTGCAACATATGAGAACATTTGTGTCAGTATTTTTTCTTTGTTTATATAATGGGCAATGTTTCGATTATGTAGCACACAACTAATTTATTTTTTTATCCTCAGGGATAACTATACTTTGCAAATCAATCCCAACTCTGGACTTTGCAATGAAGACCATCTTTCTTATTTCAAATTCATTGGTCGTGTTGCTGGGATGGCAGTTTACCATGGAAAACTGTTGGATGGTAGGTGGTAATTACTGTTCTTAGAGCTGTACTTTCAAAGAATTTTGGTGAATGAACAAACTTAGAGTTATTTTCACAAACAATTACTCAAATGTACTTTAGATGCCATGTGTGCAAATGTGCATAATGGAACACCCCTTGTGTAACACTTGTTTCCTCATCCCCGCACAAAGTACTGAATAGATCACTCAGGCCTAATCGGGTCCTGGTAGGCATACTAGTCTGTTGTCCCTTCCAAAGCTCCTTAGCATCAAAAGTATGGGTGTGCACATCAAGGTCACTGTGGCCCTGAAGTCATCACTAGTGATCTCCTTCATGGATGTAGTTTCTTCTGATGATTGGGGAACTAGAACCACTCATTGCCCACAGCCGGGTCCCTTGTTACCGCCCATCCCTTGTTTAGCCCATTGGGATGGCACCCCCTCCCTCTGAAAGTCATTTAGCAAAGTGGCCTCACTGTCTGGCCGTGGTGCTCTCAGGCACTGTTAGCCACTAGCAGGCAGAGAGAATTCTGGGTTTTTCTCCTGGTGTGATTATTCAATTCAGTGATCTTTTCTAGTAAAGAGAGAAAGATGCTTGGCTGGCTCCTCTTCTGTTAGCTAGACAATTCTATCTTATGATTTTGGCCCTGCGGGCAGATTCTTTCTTTAGTTTGGAAGAGACTATATTTTTATAATAATTTAGACACTAGAAAGAAAAAGGTCCACCAGAGGGTTCCAGAGTGTGAGAAGCTGGCTTGGTATATGGTGTACACTTATGTAAGTGGGAACCCTGCACCAATCCAGACAACCCTTATGGTGATTTTAGTGGTCTTAGACAACCTTAAAAAGCTCTCTAAGTGGTAGCTGTGGAGAGCAGCCTTCAGGCTTAGTCCAGAAGGAGTGTAAAGCAGCTTGTTTTACCAGAACATAATCTTATTGATATAGATTAAGTGAAAAAGAACCACACAGTGTATTTATAAAAATATGTATTTATTATATAACACTCAGTAACACATACAGGTATCTCCTAGCCGGAGCCCCACGGAGGCCGGGTGCAGAGTGGGAACACGTCCACGAGATCAATGCAAGTCAATGGGTAAGTCGCGGTTGCAATTTTAAAGAAGGACCCTTCCCAGTGGACCCTGAAGAAACCCCGTGGAAGACAGAAGGTTGGAGAGCCACCCCACCCGTGGATACCTTAGGAACCAGGATACCTGCCCCAGGGGAGCCTAGTGCATAGGTGTGAAGTGGCGTCAGAAACCGCCGTCGAACCCGATGGAGGACTTCAGGAAGATGCCGCTGCTGGAGAAGGAGAAGGTGTCCGGTGGAACCCAAAGTTGGATTCAAGTCGAGAAGTACCTGAAAGCAGAGGGGACAGAGTCTATGCCATTTGGAAGTGACCAGGAGGCACGGAAGACGAATGTCCACCAATGTCGGGCTCTGGAGGAGAGTTGACTGTGCCCTTGGAGCTGCAGCTGTGAGGACCAGGCAACGCTGTGGAAGACCAGGAGCCGTTCACGACCTGTCCCACGTCGGATGTCGAGAGTTGAGGGGTCGGTGTCCGTCGGGAGCACCAGCAAGCCTTGGCAACTGTAAACAACGGGGAAAACGAAGAAGGTGCAGTGTCAGGACCAGCAAGGTCCAGGTGACTCACCACAAGCTGGGGAGTCAGGGCAGGCCCCGAGCAATCAAGGGAGCCCAAAGAATACGAAGATGACCCTCAAAAGGACCCACAGGCCGGAGGCACTGGAGTCGCGTGAGGACCTCGAGCAGCTCACCAAAGAAGCAGGCCCACGATGCAAGTGTTGTCGTGAGGACGAATATCTTGGTCACTGGAGATGCTTGAGGTTGGGGTTACTTGGAGCCCGAAGATCTTGGTGGAAGGAAGTCAACAAGCCTTTGCAACTGCAAGTCGATGCAGTGCACAGGGGTTCGGTTCCTGCAGCTATGACGAGGGATACTGGCCTCAAACTTGGTGAGAGGACAGGTCAGGCCTCGAGGGATGTAAAGAGCCAACACCTGTGTTGCTGAGCCTTTCGAAGTCCGTGGGAGCTCAGGATCAGCACACCGGTCAGCTTAGTTGCGGTGTCTGCAGATGCAGGGAAGTGACTCCTTCACTTCAAGGGAGATTCCTCCAGGTGTCTTGGATGTCCACAGGTCTTGGAAGGTTCCTGTATGGTGCACAGGCATGGACGTTGCAGCAGACGAGCAGGGCGAGGAGATAAGGAGCATCTGGAGTCGTCCCGGTTGCAGCCTTGATGCCCAGAGCGAAGTCCAGAGTGCCCAGACGGTTGAAGAAGTGGTGTCTGAAATTAATCTTGACTCACGACGAATATAGGGACCCACCCACAGGTAAGCCCTTAAATATTCTAAGGAAAGGGTTGGGACGATTCAGGGGTCCCTCCCAAAGGAGGGGCTGGACAAGGGGGAGGATACTCCCCTGTCCTTTGTCTAGTTTCGTGCCAGAGCGGGAGCCAACGGCTAACTGAACTGGTTTGAACTGGACTATGCATGGAGGGCACCAAGTGTGCCCTCCACGCAGACCATGTGGCGAAGGCAAGAGCTCCCACCCTGCCCCAATACACTAAATCCTGTCTGGGAGGTGGTCACACCTCCCTGTGACAGAATACCTATTGTTCTGCCTTCCTCTGCCCAAGCTTGGCTCAGCAGCAAGAGTGCAGAAACGTGTCTCTGGCCAGCAGCAGCCCTGGCTTGCTGTCTGGGTCTGGAAGTCTGGTACCGGGAGCACCGAGGGTTTCCCAAAGGAGCTTTACGGTGCATGGATCATATCTTCCACACCATTTACGGTGTGGAAGTATGATTCCAACATGTTTGATACCAAACATGATAGGATTAATTACAGCCAGTTTCGAGATGGTCACTGCGTAATGACGCGGTGCCCCTCTATATGTCATATGGCTGTCTCACTTACAACCTAGGAGAATGGACTCCGTAGGTCGTAGGGGTGTCCTGCTCATGCAGGGGCACCCTCACACTTAGAACCAAGCACCCTGCCTTCAGGACTGAAAGGCCCGCTCTAGGGGTGACTTATACGTTTTAAGTGCAGTGACCTTAGATATAGGTAAACTTATATCTTTTGTAAGTGGTGCTAGCACCAGCTTACACAGGCTGCAATGGCAGGCCTGTAGTTACCAATTGAGTGGTCTCCCATGGGTGGCATAATACATGCTTCAGCCCATGGTGGACTCCTGGTGTACCTATGCCCTGGGTACCTTAGTACCATATACTAGGGACTGATAAGTGTACACCAGTGTCCAATCTGGGATGTACCTAAGTACTTACTAAACCAATTTAGGGGAGAAAGCACAGAGACTGGAGTCCTGGATAGGAGGATCCCAGTCAGACCAGTTAGAAACGGCATTACAACAGCAAAATGTGGGGGTAACCATAAAAGCAAATCCTATTTTCCTACACAAAGATATAGATTTTACAAGCAATAATAAATCAAAGCAATTTCACTCAACTGTGAACAAGCCTTCAGAAACTCCACGAATTTGAACACTTTTAAACTTTTTCAAGGAAAACTTAGGCAAATGCCATTGCGGTTGGTTAGAAATACTTTGTGCGACCAACTCTGGCAGGGAGCTAGTCAAGGGGAGAAGCCAGGTCCTTAGAAGTAGTTACCTCTACAGAAGAAGCAATCCTCCAGCATTTCCAGGATATTTATCTGTGTTGCAGTGGATTCCTATAAAAAGATCCTGGTGAAGGGATAAAGGATGCTGAAGATGCTCTAACGATGCTGTGGATGTGATGCGGTCGAAAGGGGTCTTCCTGCAGGGATACCTCGGTCCACAAAGATGGTGAGGGGGTCCTGGTTGCAGGGTCGACGTCCCACTAAGTCCTCTCCGGTGTGGCCGCCTTAGTCCAGTTGCCACTGGACTACCAGTCTCTCGTTGTCGCGGTTGCAGCCCAATCCTTCCTGGGTCATAACTCACCTTCTGAGGGTCCCAGCGACTCTCCGACAGCTCCCCCGGGCTCAGTGAACTTGGGTGCAACTCTGCGCGCCGGGTTTTCGTCCTTGGTGCTGCACGGCGGCAGTGGTAGTGGCTTAAAGAATTTGGGATACCTATTTGCCCCAGCAGGCTTATTCAGCTGTTGTGTCACTGTGCTGTGAAGAGGGCAGCCAGCTGGCTCTTGGAGTTCTGTTAGCTTGACTGGGCTCTATAGACAGCTTCCCCTTGAGCTGAATACAGGAGGCACAGTCCCTCACTTAGAAAGCCTCGAGGTGCAGCAGGTGCATTTATCGATGGCGCAGTCTTTCTTTGCTGATCCTCTGGTGCAGCAGGGCAGTACTTCAGTCCTTCTTTCAAGTCGGTTAATATCTGAGGTCTGGGTGCCAGGGGTGCCCTCTTTATTCTCAGAAAGTGCCCCAAGGGCAGGATGCTATTGGTAGCCAATGGGCTACCAGGTTCCTTCGCACCTAGTGACCATTTCCTGTGGAGTGTGGCATCTGGCTATAGCAGGATGCACCATTCCACTCACTCCCAAGATGGTGAGACCCCTCTCTTGGTGTTCAGACCTCCCTAGCCTAACCGCTGGGGTGTGGCTATCTCAGGGCTACATGCCCTTAGGGAAACTGGTTTGACAACTGGTTTCTCCTCTCTGCTCCCCATGCCAGCCTGTCTGCCTAAACAATGGGGCAGCCCTCCTCTTTAGTGTGACACATCTGCCGTTCAAAGGCAGCTACCCATTTGAAGCCTGCCTTTTGTGGATAACACCTAAGTAGCTTCCTGCAGGAGGAAGGTAACACCTCCCTGGTCCGCAATCCCTCATTGTTCTCCTTCCTGAGAGTTGTATCTGAAAGAGACACGTTAGTGACAGATTCCTTACCTTAGAATATCCCCAGGGGTCAGGCTGGATCCGGAAAGTTTTTGCGTAGCAGTACCCTTGCGCGTCGGTAGGCGGCGTCGTGCGGCTCCGCGTCCGTCGTCAACGTCGGGATCGCCGGGATGACGTCGCGGGCAGTACTTAGACGCCGCCCCTGCGCGCTGACGTCAGTTCTTTCTTTTTCCGCGCCAGTAAGCGCAGATCCGGGAAGAGCAGTGCCCTAGTCATTTTTTGACTACGTTTTTTGGTGATTTTTCACTATTTTCTCGAAGTCTCTCGACTCCGAAGGTGTCGGTAGGGATGCCCGGCTTCAAGCCATGCGACGCCTGTGGTCGAATGATGTCGATCACAGACCCGCATAGGGATTGTCTCTACTGCCTCGGCCGCGACCACGACACCAAGTCGTGCCCCGACTGCCGGGCCTTGTACCCGAAGGCTTTGCGAGAGCGGTCTCGAAAGCTCCTCGAGGTCCGGCAGTCGGCTCCGCGCCACGCCAAGCCCCGGTCACGAGAGAGGTCGAGGGGCCGGGCGCGGAGTCCTTACCGTTTTCGGTCTAAGTCTTCGCACTCCTCCGGTAAGTCGAAGCATAAGAAGTCGAAGAAGCGTCATCGCTCGACGACTTCCCCTCGCCGGTCTCGCGACTCGGCTGAGGGTCCTGTCGGCACCGTCCCCGTGGCTCCGGGAGTGCCTGTGAAGCCGCCGCCGCATTACCCCCCTTATCCGGGTTCGGCGGCGACTCCGGCCGAGATACAGGAGTTCCTGTCGGCCATGGCACGCCTCTTCGTGCCTCAAGGTCCCCCCGGTGCGCCTTCGGGCCCCACGGGCCCTGATGGGGTTTCTCCGGCGCCGCCGGCGACTCCGGTCCCGGCGCCGCCTGTCACACCAGCCTCGGTCCCGGCCCCGGCCTCGACCCCGGCTCCGGTGCTGCCACAACCACACCGATCTCTCCGGTGCCGTTCCCGACGCCGCCCGGGGCTCCGGGCGGCGTCGTTCCCCGGTTCTCTCCGGATCCGGACACGGCGCCGGACCGACGTCGCTCGACGCCGATGAGACCTTGGGTCCCACATGTCCCTCCTCCTTACTTTGAACCTGAATTGGAGGACGAAGAGACCTGGGAGGGGTCTGATGACCCTCTCACACAGCAATGTGAGTTTGATCAGGACTGGGCTGAGGAACTTGGGGATGCCAGTGGTCTGGACACCTCCCCTGACTCTGGCATGCTGTCTCCTCCTTCCGTGGCAACGGAGGAGGGAGCAAACTTTGCAACGGTGTTGCGTAGAGCAGCTGGGGCCTTACACCTCCAGTTGCCTACAGTGGCTGTCAGGACTAACATCCTGACGGAAGTGCTTCAGCCGGCGGCTACCTCCTCGGAGCCACTGCTGCCGTTTAACGAAGCGCTTTCAGACGTTCTTTTGGGCACCTGGTCCAAGCCCACCACAGGGGCTCCTGTGGATAGGAACGTGGCCCGACGCCATCGCCCTGCTCCGGGCGACCCCCTGTTCCTCTCCCAACATCCCACCCCTGAGAGCTTGATGGTCCAAGCCTCTGCTTCCCAAAGCGCCTTCCCTACTGCTCCCCCGGATAGGGAATCCAAACGCCTGGATCAATTTGGGAAGAAGGTCTTTTCTTCCTCCAGTGCTGGCTTGCGGTCCGTCAACACCACTTGCCTCTTGGGCCGATATTCCCACTCCTTGTGGGACTCGGTGGCGCAAGTTCTGCCCCAGTGTCCTGAGGAGGTCCAGACACTGCTTTCCTGCACCATTGCGGAGGGAAGAGATGCGGCAAAGTACACCATCAGATGTGGCCTTGATACCGCCGACTCGCTAGGCAGATCGCTTGCGACGACAGTGGCGCTGCGCCGTCACGCCTGGCTGAGAACCACTGGTTTCTCGGGTGATGTCCAAAACACTCTTATAGACATGCCCTTTGATGGGATCGGTCTTTTTGGGAACAAGGCAGACCATGCGCTGGAGCGCTTTAAGGACTCGCGGGCTACGGCCAAGTCCCTGGGCCTTTCTGCTGTACGCCCTCCGCAGCCGTCTGCTTTTCGCCCCTTTCGTGGCCACGGAAGGGGCGCCCAGTCACGTCCGCTGCCCAGCCACCGGCCCGCGCAGCAAACGTCTTCGTGTGGCCGAGGACGTGGCTCCCGCCGTGGCGGGTCAGGCAACCAGCGTGCGGGTCAGGCCTCCAAGCCCTCCTAGTCCTTCTTTTCAGGTGCACATCACGCCAGTAGGGGGCAGGGTCCGCCATCACCTTCACCACTGGCGTGCCATCACCTCTGACAGGTGGGTCTTGGACATTGTCGGAAGGGGCTACTCCCTCCCCTTCGAGACCACCCCCCCAGCCATGCCACCTCAATTCCACCGCATGTCAGGGAATCACTTGGTGCTTCTTCAGAAGGAAGTTGCGGCCCTCTTGGCCAAGAGGGCCATCGAGCGCGTTCCGACCGCAGAAGTAGGACGTGGTTGCTACTCCCACTACTTTCTGGTGCCCAAAAAGGACAAGGAGGACATGCGTCCTATCTTGGACCTCCGGAACGTCAATCGCTTCCTCCGGAAGGAGAAGTTCAAGATGCTCACCCTAGCTCAGGTCTTGACTGCCCTCGACCCTGGAGACTGGATGGTAGCGTTGGACTTGCAGGACGCATATTTCCACATCCCCGTCCTGCCGGCCCACCGGCGTTACCTGCGGTTCACGGTAGGCCTCGAGCATTTTTAGTTCACCGTGCTCCCTTTTGGCCTTACCAGCGCCCTCGGGTGTTCACGAAAGTGATGGCGGTGGTCGCAGCTCATCTGCGCCGGGCAGGGGTTCCAGTCTTCCCCTACCTCGACGACTGGCTGCTGAAGGCGGGCTCGTCCCAGGCAGTCGTCTCCCACCTCCAGACTACGGCCGAACTCCTGCACTCGCTGGGGTTCTCCATCAACGTGCCGAAGTCGCACCTGATTCCTTCTCCACAGCTCCTTTTCATCGGAGCAGTTCTGGACACGACGTAGTTTCGGGTCTATCCTCCCGAATGGCGAGTCTGGGATATTCAGGCTATGATTCCAATCTTTTGGCCTCTATCCTGGGTTTCGGTACGGATGACCCTGAGGCTGCTGGGCCTCATGGCCTCCTGCATCCTGCTGGTCGATCATGCCAGATGGCATATGCGGGCTCTGCAGTGGGACCTGAAGTTCCAGTGGGCGCAGCACCAGGGCAACCTGTCCGATCACGTCCAGATCTCGGAGGGGACTGCAAAACAGTTGCAGTGGTGGCTTTCGAACCGGCAATGGGTCATGGGCAGATCCCTCTCCCTTCCCCAGCCAGAGCACACAGTTGTGACGGACGCGTCCCTTCTGGGATGGGGCGGTCACATGGGAGAGGCGGAGATCAGAGGCCTCTGGTCTCCGGCGGAGTCCCGGCTCCATATCAACCTTCTGGAGCTCCGGGCGATCCGACTTGCACTCAAGGCATTCCTTCCCTCTGTCAAAGGGAAGGTAGTGCAGGTGTTCATAGACAACACCACCGCCATGTGGTACTGCAACAAACAGGGCGGGGTGGGGTCGTGGACCCTATGTTAAGAGGCTCTGCGCCTCTGGACATGGCTGGAACATCAGGGCATATTCCTGATGGTTCAACACCTGGCGGGTTCCCTGAACGCCAGGGCGGACGAACTCAGCCGCAGGTGCATGATGGATCACGAATGGCGTCTTCACTCGGAGGTGGCGCAAGGTCTCTTTCAGCAGTGGGGAGAGCCTTGGTTAGATCTGTTCGCCACCGAAGAGAACGCGCAATGTCAGCAGTTCTGCGCGTTAGAATTTCCAAGGCGGCACTCGCTCGGCGACGCTTTTCGTCGCGAGTGGAGTTGCGGTCTGTTGTACGCCTTTCCGCCTATACCACTTCTACCCAGAGTGTTGAAGAAGATTCGGCGCGACCGGGCCCAAGTCATCCTTGTGGCTCCGGACTGGGCTCGAAGAGTTTGGTATCCCGAGCTATTCAGTATGAGCGTCGATCCCCCGATCCGTCTGCCTCTTCGGGAGGATCTTCTGTTGCAGCAGCAGGGGACGGCCCTCCACCCGAACCTGTCCAGTCTACACCTGCTTGCGTGGAGATTGAGCAGCGGCAGTTGATTCCTTTCGACTTGCCTCCCGAAGTTTGTGATGTGATTCTGGCAGCCAGGCGTCCCTCCACTAAGGTGGTATACGCCTGCAGGTGGAACAAGTTTGTGGCATGGTGCACAGCAAAGGCTGTGAATCCCCTTTCTGCCCCTCTTTCTGAGGTTCTTCTGTTCCTTCTCTCTCTGGCCCAACAGGGTTCTGCCCTGGGTACCATCAAGGGCTATCTTTGTGCAATCTCGGCCTTCCTCAGGCTTCCTGATCAGCCCTCTCTTTTTAAGTCCCCTGTTGTTAACAGGTTTCTTAAAGGCATTACACACCTCTTTCCTCCTGTTCCGTTTATAATGCCTCAGTGGGACTTAAATTTGGTACTTACTTTCTTAATGTGCGCTCCCTTTGAGCCTCTGCATAACTGTCCTCTTCGTCTTCTTACTCTGAAGACAGCCCCTCTGGTAGCCATCACCTCCGCTCGGCGGGTGAGTGAGCTCCAGGCTCTTTCGTGCAAACCCCCCTTTCTGTCTGTTCATCCAGACAAGGTTGTTCTTAGGACGCGTCCGTCCGTCCTTGCCAAAGGTGGTTACTGCCTTCCACCTGGGCAGACCATCACTTTGCCCACCTTCTTTCCGCCTCCGCATCCTTCTAGAGAGGAAGAGAGGCTCCACCGTCTGGACCCAAAACGTGCGCTTTCCTTTTACATCAACCGCACACAACAGTTCTGGGTGGATGACCAGCTCTTTGTTGGCTACGTGGGCGCCAAAAAAGGTCGGGCGGTACACAAAAGGACCATCTCCCGCTGGGTCATCTTGTGTATCAAGGCCTGCTATTCTTTGGCTAAGAAGGAGCCTCCTGTTGGGCTGCGTGCCCATTCCACCAGGGCAACGGCTGCTACCACGGCTTTAGGCCGCGGTGTTCCGTTACAGGATATATGTCAGGCAGCTACGTGGGCCTCGCTGCACACGTTTACCAAACATTACTGCCTTGACAGCCAGGTCCGGAGGGACGGCTTCTTTGGCCGTTCTGTCCTCCGGGACTTCTTTGTCTGAATCTGTTCGCAGACCCACCACCGGGGTTGGTATTGCTGGGGTATCTATTCTAAGGTAAGGAATCTGTCACTAACGTGTCTCTTTCAGATGCACAAGTTACTAACTTGTGTAACGATATATCTGTAAGAGACAGTAGTTAGTGACAGATTCCTTACCGCCCCACCCATCCTCCCCGTTCTGCGGACTGATTTCTAGGGTTAAGGACATCCCTTTCAGGGCCCTAGTATTTTTCAGGCACCTATGTCAGCTTCTTGCATGGCTCTGCGTTCCTGGCGCGGAAAGTCGTGTACAGAACTGACGTCAGCGCGCAGGGGCGGCGTCTAAGTACTGCCCGCGACGTCATCCCGGCGATCCCGACGCCGACGACGGACGCGGAGCCGCACGACGCCGCCTACCGACGCGCAAGGGTACTGCTACGCAAAAACTTTCCGGATCCAGCCTGACGCTTGGGGATATTCTAAGGTAAGGAATCTGTCACTAACTACTGTCTCTTACAGATATATCGTTACACAAGTTAGTAACTTGTGCTTTAAAGGCAACAAAGAGTCAGCTTTGTAAAAGCTGCCCACTGCATCAAGTTACATTAATTTCAACTTGAGGTACAAGTCAGGCTTAATGTAAATAGTTGTTTGTCACCTTGAAGTGCTCACTTTGATCACACCGTTCTGGAGTTAGCACAGCTGAGGGGTCAGCATGTAATCCTATACTTGTCAATTGGACAACCAAGTCTTTTCACAGTAAGAACTGTGTTTTACTGTCAGGACATGTAAAACTACATGTCCTGCCCGTGTCATACGTTGCACCCTGCCTTAGGACTCGGTAGGCCTGCCAGAGGGGTGGCTTACACAAATGTACTGGGGAGGTTGTGGCTTTGCCATTGCTTGTAATGGCAAAGCCAGGCTAGCAGTGTAGGTCTGCTCTTCCAGTCTGCAGTAGCAGACTGGGGGACTCGTTTTACTTGTGGGACCTCCAAGGTGGCACAACCAGTGCCACAAGCCCTGTGGGACCCCTCTAACTTTCATACCCTGGGTTCCAGTGTACCATATACTAAGGACTTACAGGTAATTTAGCCATTTCCAATTGGGTACAGCCAATTTGACATATAGTTAAATGTCCGGGCACTGGCACTGACGTCTGATCAGCAGGTATCTTAGATTCGAAAAACCAGCAGCATCAGTCGAAAAACCTAGGGGTGACCATATAAAAAGAGCCATTTCCTTACATGGCCCCATCCCAGATGAAAGATGATGAGCAACTAACTTTTTTTTGGTGATTCCAGGAAGATATTTTAATTTTTGAAATTCTCTCCAGGAACACACTGCAGCTCAGTGTATCAAACTTAAGAAATTTCTAGTTAAGGCCATCATGGGTGTGTAATTACCCAAGGATAAAGATCAGTTAGCCTCATTCCTCTGTTTATGCGAATGCTATTCTTGTCTAGGTTCGTTGATGGTTTTTCTTGTTTAACAGCTTCCATGAGATCTCTCATGAGAACAAAATCCACATTTGTCTGCACTCAGCAGATGACTTTTAATGTTAATGAAATTAAAAATAATATTGTCAGTGCCTTCATTTAAAACCTTTTGATTAAAAGAAAGAATGTATTGTTACAGTTGATGCCAGTGGTTCAGGTTTGTGTGCCGTTGTAACCCAACATTTTGATTGAGGATTTGAAGGGTTCCACGCTAAAGCTTTTGCTTGTAGAGCTTTTTCTGACACAAAAAGAAGATAATCCACTATTGAAAGGGGCGGTCTTTGATGTATGCGGGCAGTTGATCAGTTTACCTTTGGGGTAGATGTTTTCTTTTTAGAACTGAGCCTTAAACTCTTATTTTTCTTATTTCAAAACATGGAACTGGGAATGCATCATCAGGACTTAGACCTACAGTTTGTTTCTAGTAATAACCAGGTTGTCAAGGTCTGCTGGTGATATGAGTGGTATAATTGTTTGTTCCCTGATGAATTTATTATTGCCTCCATTAGTGACCTTGTCAAATTTGTGTTGGATGAAGTCGTTTAGAGGCAGGGCATGTTTGGTAGATGAAACGTTTAAGCAAGTTCAAAAAGTAATTGTGGGTAAATAGCCCAAAGAAGGGTCTTTGTCTGTGGACTTTCAGGTGTTTTATTAGATCAATGAAGAGTTATCCTGTAAGAATGGTGTTTTCTTGAGAGGTGATTATTACGCTTTTCATGAGTGTGTACAATACAGAATTGTTGAAATAGCTCAGAAGGCACATTTGGGTGAATCATGCAGTTTACTGTGGCTATTTATGGATGGTGTGACTTCTGATTTTGTGAGAAGTTGTTCCAAATGCATGTCTTGTGACAAAACTCTTATTTGCCATAAGTCTACTTTAGTTCCCATACCTTTTCCTGCCATCAATTTGCTTTAGATTTTCAAGATCCTCCTCAGTTATTGAATGGGTACAAGAAATATATTAATACTTTAGTGGACTTGTATTCGAAAAATGTTGATTTATAGGCAGCCCTAATACTGAAGACGTTTTGTGTTTTTTAAGTGACTGTTTCTTTAGAGAATGATTTCCCTCTGTTAGCACTTGATAACGGTTTGCAGTTTGCCTCACCCAAGATGAGAGTTCCTACATGCATTTGGTATTGTTCATAAATGCACCCCGTTGTACTCTTCACATAGTAATAGATTGGTTGAGCGAGTCAGTAGGATCTTAACAAAAGGTATCCAGTTTGCCATCGCCCACAGGATGGATGTTACATAAGTGTTACATGATATGTTTTGGTCATTTCATTGTACACCGCATTCTTCTACATGTTTTCTACAGTTTGAATTATCACGTAACTGCACACCTTGGGGCTGATTACGATGGCGGTGAGACCGCCACAGAGAGGCTGTCGGTGGCAGTCTGACTCCCATCGGAACCATTTTTACTGCCCGCCACATTAGGATGGCGGGCGGAGGGGTGGCGGTCGGAAAGACCGACCGCCACGCATCCGACAGGCTCCTTGAGCCCGCTGGTGCGGCAGAGGGGCTTGTAGTCCCTAACACGGTGGCGGTGCCTGCCAGTCACCGCCATAGGGATTACAATGTCCCTTTCCACCAGCCATTTCATGGCGGTTAACCCGCCATGAAGAGGCTGGCGGAAAGGGACTTTGGGGGCCCGTAGCGGGCCCCCCTTTCCCTTAGTCCTCCGGTGTGGGCACCGAGGGGCATCTATGGTGCCCCCCTACATGTTCCTGCACCATGTGGCTTCAACCGCATGGTGTGTGCCACGTAGTGCAGGGATATGTAAAGGGACCCCTTTTTGTATTGCGGCGTGTGCTGCTGCCAGCAGCACCCGCCGCAATACAAAAGATAGGCATTGAGACCGCCGTGGTGGCGATCGCATTGTAATGCCTCTTATGGGACTGCCGACAGCATGTCAGGCAGTCCCGTTTCCGATAGGGTGGCGGACGTCCGCCCGCCATCATAATCATCCCCCTTGTTCGGAGTTGATCCCATCTTCATCCTCTAAAGTCAAGGAGAGAAAAGTAGTTTCTGAAATGCATGTTCTTGCTTGTAAGAATGTTTGCAAGAGTCAAAAAACATGAAAGAAAGGTATGAGTGCAAGTCAGGTGTAAATGATCTGGTATTGTGGTTGGTGATTTAGTCAAAGTAAAGTGTCCTAGACACAACAGGCTGTTTTTTAGGTCTCGCGCCTAGCGTTGCAGTGCGCAGCACTGCTCGCGCAGCGCGAGACCTCTAGAAAGGGCTTTAGAAAGCTAACCACACGCTTGTGCGTGTGGTTTAGCTTTCCGCGGCTGCCATTGGCTTTCGCGTGCTTTTTTTTACAAAATCCAGCACGCAACTGGGCAAAGGCGGGCACATGTCCCGCCTTTGTTCTGCTCATTCCCGTCGTTGGCCAGCACGCGCAGCAGCGCGCGTTCGTCTCGCTGCCGCGCTCCCTCCCCCCCGGTCCTCTGTGGTGCGCGCGCACCACTGGTTTCTCCTGCAGTTTTATATAGAGCGAGCTCAACCCGACTCGGGTAAGGCGAGCTAAGTCCAACAACCCCTGCAGCCCCGTTCCAGGTCTGTGGAGGAACCACGCGCCGTACATAACACTCCCACCACACAACTCCCAAAGCGCCGCGCTGTGAGTTGATAGCCTCTAGAGCGTGTTCAATGTTCTCTGAAGGCCGCGTGACATGGTGCAGATGTCGGCAGGGAGCGTGGCATAGCCTGGCATCTGGCTTTGAAGTTGAAGGGGGGCCTCTGGGCTGCGTGGCTTGTCCGCAGCACAGGCTGACTCTTTCTTCCACACGTCCAGCCACCCCCTCTGCGCTCCGATCACACAGGTACGTATGAGCGCCTCGACTCTCGCAGTTTTGTGACCTCTCGTCTTGAACACTTCTGCTTTTGTCTCCTGTACTCCTTCCGTGCTCCCCTCTCCTCACTGCACTGGCAGTAGATGGGTGAATCTATCTCTCCTCTTCTCATCGCTGACGCACAATGTCACCTCCTTATCACTCGTACCTCAGACACAGTCCCCACAGCTCATCACTCTAGCATAATGCCAACTCCCTCCTTATTACTCATACCAGTCAGACACACTCAATACCGCAAATCGATCTTACACACAATGCCAGCCCCCTCATTGCAAATACTTCTGCCCATCATTCACAAGTCAGACCCCCTCATCACACACATCTCAGACACAGTCCACAGTGCCTATCACTCACACGTCAGACCCCCTCATCACACATACCTCAGACACAGTGCACATCTCTCACACATAATTTCACACCCCCTCATCACATATACCTCAGACACAGTCCAGAGTGCGTCACTCACACGCCTACCACCTTTTCACTCTTACCTCAAACACACTCCCCATAGACCATCACGCATGTATAATGACAGACCCCCTCATCACACATACCTCAGACACAGTCCAGAGTGCGTCACTCACATGCCTACCACCTTTTCACTCTTACCTCAAACACACTCCCCATAGACCATCACACATGTATAATGACAGACCCCCTCATCGGATATACCTCAGGCACAGTCCAGAATGACTCTCCCTCACACATAATGCCATCTGCCCCCTTATCACTCATACCTCACGCACAGTCCGCAGTGGCCATCACTTACACACAATGTCAGTCACCTTTATCATTCATACATCTGAAAGAGACACGTTAGTGATAGATTCCTTACCTTAGAATATCCCCAGGCGTCAGGCTGGATCCGGAAAGTTTTGCGTAGCAGTACCCTTGCGCGTCGGTAGGCGGCGTCGTGCGGCTCCGCGTCCGTCGTCGGCGTCGTGATCGCCGGGATGACGTCGCGGGCAGTACTTAGGCGCCGCCCCTGCGCGCTGACGTCAGTTCTTCTTTTCCGCGCCAGTAAGCGCAGATCCGGGAAGAGCAGTGCCCTGGTCAATTTTTGACCATACTTTTTGGTGATTTTTTCACTGTCTTTTTCCACCTTCAGGTGTCGTAGGGATGCCCGGCTTCAAGCGATGCGGCGCCTGTGCGCGGATGATGTCCGTCACCGACCCGCATTGGGAGTGTCTCTTCTGCCTCGGCCGAGGCCACGACACCGAGTCTTGTCCCGAATGCCAGGCCCTCAACCCGAAGGCTTTGCGAGAGCGGTCTCGAAAGCTCCTCGAGGCCCGGCATTCGGCTCCGCGGAAGCCCCGGTCGCGTGAGAGGTCCAGGGGTCGCTCGCGGAGTGCACACCGGTCGTCGGCGTCGAAGTCTTCTTCGTCCGGTAAGTCTCGACACAAGAAGTCCAAGAAGCATCGTCGCTCTCGGACTTCGCCTCGCCGGTCTCGCGACTCGGCTGAGGCCCCTCCCGGCACCGTCCCCGCCCCGCGGCCCCGGACTTGCCTGTGGAGTCGCCCCCGTCATACCCGCCCTTCCCGGGTTCGGGGCGGATCCGGCCAAGGTACAGGAGTTCCTGTCGGCCATGGCCCGCCTCTTCGGGCCTTCAGGCCCCTCCGGTGCGCCTTCGGGCCCCGCGGGCCCTGATGGGGTTGATCCGGCGTCGCCGGCGGCTCCGGCCCCGGCGTCGCCCGAGCCTCCAGCCTCGATCCCGGCTCCGGCTCCGGCCCCGGCCTCGATCCCGGCTCCACAACTCCCATCGACGCCGGTCGACCTTACGACACCTCCGCCGGCGCCGATGTCTCCGGTGCCGTTCTCGACGCCGCCCTGGGCTCCGGGCGGCGTCGTCCCCGGTTCCTTCCGGCTCCGGACATGGACCCGGAGCGACGCCGCTCGACGCCGGCTCCGGCGCCGATAGGACCTTGGGTCCCAAATGTCCCTCCTCCTCCTTATTTTGAACCAGAGGAGGACCAGGAGGACTGGGAGGGGTCTGATGACCCTCTGACACGCAACTGTCGGTATGATGAGGACTGGACAGAGAGTCTAGGGAGGCCAGTGGTCTGGATACTTCTCCTGACACTGGCATGCTGTCTCCTCCCGTGGCTACGGAGGAGGGGGCCAATTTTGGTACGGTGTTGCGTAGGGCTGCTGGGGCCTTACGTCTCCAGCTCCCTACTTTGACGGTCAAGACTAACATCTTGACAGAGGTGCTTCAGCCGGCAGCCTCCTCTGCGGAGACTGTGCTGCCGTTTAACGACGCCCTCACGGACGTTCTTTTGGGCGCCTGGTCCAAGCCCAACACAGGGGCTCCTGTGGATCGGAACGTGTCACGACGCCATCGCCCCGCTCCGGGCGACCCCCTGTTTCTTTCTGTCCACCCCACTCCTGAGAGCTTGGTTGTCCAAGCCTCCGCTTCCCAAACCGCCTTCCCTACCGCTCCTCCGGATAGGGAATCCAAACGCCTGGATCAGTTTGGGAAGGAAGGTTTTTCTTCCTCCAGTGCTGGCTTGCGGTCCGTTAACACCGCTTGTCTTTTGGGCCGATATACCCACTCCCTGTGGGATTCGGTGGCGGATGTTTTGCCCCAGTGCCCTGAGGAGGTCCAGGCACTGCTTTCCCGCGCCATTGCGGAAGGAAGGGATGCGGCCAAATACACTATCCGTTGTGGCCTTGACACCGCCGACTCGCTGGGCAGGTCGATTGCAACGACGGTGGCGCTCCGGCGCCACGCCTGGCTGAGAACCACTGGTTTTTCAGGGGATGTCCAGAATACTCTCATGGACATGCCCTTTGATGGAGTCGGTCTTTTGGGTCCAAAGCAGACCATGCGTTGGAGCGCTTTAAGGACTCACGGGCTACTGCAAAGTCCCTGGGCCTTTCTGCTACACGCCCTCCGCTGCCTTCTGCTTTTCGCCCCTATCGTGGCCACGGTAGGGGCGCCCTTCACGTCAGCAGCCCAGCCACCGGCCCGCGCAGCAGGCGTCTTCGCGTGGCCGAGGACGTGGATTCCGCCGTGGCGGATCGGGCAACCAGCGTGCGGGTCAGGCCACCACCTCCAACCCGTCCGCGGCCTCCAAGCCCTCCTAGTCCCTCCTTTCAGGTGCACGGCACGCCAGTAGGGGGCAGGGTCCGCCATCACCTTCCCCACTGGCGCACCATCACCTCGGACAGGTGGGTCTTGGACATTGTCCGAAGGGGCTACTCCCTCCCCTTCGAGGCCACCCCCAGCCATGCCACCTCAATTCCACCGCATGTCAGGGGATCACTTGGTGCTTCTACAGAAGGAAGTCACGGCCCTCTTGACCAAGAGGGCCATCGAGCATGTTCCGACCCCAGAAGTAGGGCGTGGTTGCTACTCCCACTACTTTCTGGTGCCCAAAAGGACAAGGAGGACATGCGTCCTATCTTGGACCTCCGGAACGTCAATCGCTTCCTCCGGAAGGAGAAGTTCAAGATGCTCACCCTAGCTCAGGTCTTGACTGCCCTCGACCCTGGAGACTGGTTGGTAGCGTTGGACTTGCAGGACGCGTATTTCCACATCCCCGTCCTGCCGGCCCACCGGCGTTACCTTCGGTTCACGGTAGGCCCCGAGCATTTTCAGTTCACCGTGCTCCCCTTTGGCCTTACCAGTGCCCCTCGGGTGTTCACGAAAGTGATGGCGGTGGTCGCAGCTCATCTGCGCCGGGCAGGGGTTTCAGTCTTCCCCTACCTCGACGACTGGCTGCTGAAGGCGGGCTCGTCCCAGGCAGTCGTCTCCCACCTCCAGACTACGGCCGAACTCCTGCACTCGCTGGGGTTCTCCATCAATGTGCCGAGTCGCATCTAATTCCTTCTCCACAGCTCCTTTTCATCGGAGCAGTTCTGGACACGACGCAGTTTCGGGCCTATCCTCCCGCACGGCGAGTCCGGGATATTCAGGCTATGATTCCGATCTTTCGGCCTTTATCCTGGGTTTCGGTACGGATGACCCTGAGGCTGCTGGGCCTCATGGCCTCCTGCATCCTGCTGGTCAATCATGCCAGATGGCATATGCGGGCTCTGCAGTGGGACCTGAAGTTCCAGTGGGCGCAGCACCAGGGCAACCTGTCCGATCACGTCCAGATCTCGGAGGGGACTGCAAAACAGTTGCAGTGGTGGCTCTCGAACCGGCAATGGGTCATGGGCAGATCCCTCTCCTTCCCCAGCCAGAGCATACAGTTGTGACGGACGCGTCCCTTCTGGGATGGGGCGGTCACATGGGAGAGGCGGAGATCAGAGGCCTCTGGTCTCCGGGCGGAGTCCCGGCTCCATATCAACCTTCTGGAGCTCCGGGCGATCCGGCTTGCACTCAAGGCATTCCTTCCCTCTGTCAAAGGGAAGGTAGTGCAGGTGTTCACAGACAACACCACCGCCATGTGGTACTGCAACAAACAGGGCGGGGTGGGGTCTTGGACCCTTTGTCAGGAGGCTCTGCGCCTCTGGACATGGCTGGAACATCAGGGCATGTTCCTGATGGTTCAACACCTGGCAGGTTCTCTGAACGCCAGGGCGGACGAACTCAGCCGCAGGTGCATGATGGATCACGAATGGCGTCTTCACTCGGAAGTGGCGCAAGGACTCTTTCTACAGTGGGGAGAGCCTTGGTTAGATCTATTCGCCACCGAAGAGAACGCGCAATGTCATCAGTTCTGCGCGTTGGAATTTCCAAGGCGGCACTCGCTCGGCGACGCTTTTCGTCGCGAGTGGAGTTGCGGTCTGTTGTACGCCTTTCCGCCTATACCACTTCTACCCAGAGTGTTGAAGAAGATTCGGCACAACCGGGCCCAAGTCATTCTTGTGGCTCCGGACTGGGCTCGAAGAGTTTGGTATCCCGAGCTACTCAATATGAGCATAGATCCCCCGATCCGTCTGCCTCTTCGGGAGGATCTTCTGTCGCAGCACCAGGGGACGGTCCTCCACCCGAACCTGTCCAGTCTACACCTGCTTGCGTGGAGATTGAGCGGCGGCAGTTGATTCCTTTCAACTTGCCTCCCGAAGTTTGTGATGTGATTCTGGCAGCCAGGCGTCCCTCCACTAAGGTGGTATACGCCTGCAGGTGGAACAAATTTGTGGCATGGTGCACAGCAAAGGCTGTGGATCCCCTTTCTGCCCCTCTTTCTGAGGTCCTTCTGTTCCTTCTCTCTCTGGCCCAACAGGGTTCTGCCCTGGGTACCATCAAGGGTTATCTTTGTGCTATCTCGGCCTTCCTCAGGCTCCCTGATCAGCCCTCCCTTTTCAAGTCCCCTGTTGTTAACAGGTTCTTAAAAGGCATTACTCACCTCTTCCCTCCTGTTCCGTTTGTAATGCCTCAGTGGGACTTGAACTTGGTTCTTACCTTTTTAATGTGCGCTCCCTTTGAGCCTCTGCATAACTGTCCTCTTCGTCTTCTGACTCTAAAGGCAGCCTTTCTGGTGGCCATCACCTCCGCTCGGCGGGTGAGTGAGCTCCAGGCTCTTTCTTGCAAACCTCCCTTTCTGTCTGTTCATCCAGACAAGGTTGTTCTTCGGACGCGTCCGTCCTTCTTGCCAAAGGTGGTTACTGCTTTCCACATTGGGCAGACCATCACTTTGCCCACCTTCTTTCCGCCTCCGCATCCTTCCAGAGAGGAAGAGAGGCTCCACCGTCTGGACCCAAAACGTGCGCTCTCCTTCTATATCGACCGCACGACACACTTCCGGGTGGATGACCAGCTCTTTGTTGGCTACGTGGGCGCCAAAAGGTCGGGCGGTGCACAAGAGGACCATCTCCCGCTGGGTTACCCTGTGCATCAAGACCTGCTATTCTTTGGCTAAAAGGAGCCTCCTGTTGGGCTGCGTGCCCATTCCACCAGGGCGACGGCTGCTACCACGGCCTTGGGCCGCGGTGTTCCGCTGCCGGTTATCTGTCAGGCAGCTACGTGGGCCTCGCTGCACACGTTTACTAAGCATTACTGCCTTGACAGTCAGGTCCGGAGGGACGGCTTCTTTGGCCGTTCTGTCCTCCAGGACTTCCTTGTCTGATCTTTGTTCGCAGACCCACCACCGGGGTTGGTATTGCTGGGGTATCTATTCTAAGGTAAGGAATCTATCACTAACGTGTCTCTTTCAGATGCACAAGTTACTAACTTGTGTAACGATATATCTGTAAGAGACAGTAGTTGGTGATAGATTCCTACCGCCCCACCCATCCTCCCCGTTCTGCGAACTGATTTCTAGGGTTAAGGACATCCCTTTCAGGGCCCTAGTATTTTTCAGACACCTGTGTCAGCTTCTTGCATGGCTCTGCGTTCCTGGCGCGGAAAGTCGTGTACAGAACTGACGTCAGCGCGCAGGGGCGGCTCCTAAGTACTGCCCGCGACGTCATCCCGGCGATCACGACGCCGACGACGGACGCGGAGCCGCACGACGCCGCCTACCGACGCGCAAGGGTACTGCTACGCAAAACTTTCTGGATCCAGCCTGACGCCTGGGGATATTCTAAGGTAAGGAATCTATCACCAACTACTGTCTCTTACAGATATATCGTTACACAAGTTAGTAACTTGTGCCTCAGGCACAGTCCAGAATGACTCTTCCTCACACATAATGTCAGCCACCTTTATCACTCATACCTCAGACACAGTCCCCGCAGCCCGTCACTCATACATAATGCCATCTGCCTCCTTATCGCTCATACCTCACGCACAGTCCGCAGTGGCCATCACTTACACACAATGTCAGTCACCTCTATCATTCATACCTCAGGCCCAGTCCAGAATGACTCTCCCTCACACATAATGCCATCTGTCTCCTTATCGCTCATACATCACGCACAGTCCGCAGTGGCCATCAGTTACCTATCATGTCAGTCACCTCTATCATTCATACCTCACGCACAGTCCGCAGTGGCCATCTCTGACACATAATGTCAGCCACCTCTATCATTCATACCTCAGGCACAGTCCGTCACTCATGCATAATACCAGTGCTGGATGAAGATGTACAGGACACATTCCTAATTTAAGATAAATCAGCAAGCGTCAATTCCCTCTAACTCCAGCGGACATATTCCAACAACAACTGCAATGAAATGCTCATAACTTAAAGGATATATTTCAATAGCTTGTTGTAGAGCAAATCTACATACAAACCCATCCCCTGAAGCAGCCACCCTCGTTATCAGTAATGAACTGCATCGAGCTTCATGCCTGACAGCCCACATGCTCCTCCAGCTGGCTCCCAATGCTTCCCCTTCCTAGCCTGGCTGCCCACTCCAGGACCAGGCCTACATCTGGGTTCACCTTTCCTCCTCTCTACCCCCTGCTCCTCTCGTTCTTCTCTTCAACTGTTAACCAAATATCTTTCTTCGAACCATCACACCACCACCAGTAAAAGCCTCTGCTGATATATTCTTTGTCTCCCCCACTACAGCATTGCCTGGACTACCAATCCTCTACCACTTCAGTCAACTTTCCCAAATATCACCTGTTATTTAGCTTGGGCAGGTGAACACAAATGTACTTAAACAGCAGTGAACAGTCAAACAAACTACCAATGTCTGATCACTCCGCTGTCCCTTTCCTCGCAGTAACCTGCTGCCTGCTAGCTTTCCTTGTCCTCTGGATTGCTGCCAGCTTCCTAGACCATCTCCGTAGACCTCTGGGCAACAATGACTTCCAAACAGGTCTGTCCTGTCCCACCTGTGCTTCGTCTTGTTCAAATCTCATTTCAGCATCTCAGCCAGTCCCACTTCTGTGGCTTAGGACAGGTCATTTTCTCTCAGGTGATGTAACAGAACCTCTAGGTGTGGTGATTTGTATCTCAGGTCAGTGGCGTAGCAACGGGGGGTGGGGAGGTTGGGCGGTCCGCCCAGGACGGCTCTTAGCTGCGGCTCTTAGCTGAGGATCTCCTTAGCTTTAGGAGAGATTTAAAAACCTGGCTCTTCTTACAGTAGATCAGCCTCTATTGTGTGTGCCTGTACTGCTCTGTCACTGGTTCTCTTTCCCAGCGCCGGGACACTCCATGGAGTAGCCGTGCGCTTTACAAGTGCCCAGTAACATAACAGGTGTGAGTGTATTTGAGAGGCTGTGTGTGTACAGGTGTGTATTTGGTGTGTGTTTGTATGTACTGGTGTGCGTCTGTGTGAAGGAATGAATGAATGTGAAAGGCTGAGTGTGTGTTTACAGGTGTGTGTGTGTGCATTGTGAATGTATGTGAGAGACTGTGTGTACACTAACACTAATCCTTTTATGGGTTCCGGAGTACCGTGCTACTCACCAGAAAATCGCTTCAACACCCATCAGGGGTAACAAGTGCTATATGAATGCAAACCTTTGTTCCCCTTCTATCCCTCCGCTATCCTTCTCACTCCAAATAACTGACTAATATCCACCACTCAAATTACTTTCATATTTCACTATACTAATTCACCACAAATCCTTTATGGGTTTCCGGAGTAGCGTGCTTCAACACCCCATCAGGGGTAACAAGCGCTATATAAATACAAACCTTTTTTTCCTCTTCTATCTTTCTGCTATCCTTCTGAATCTAAATAACTGAGTAACCTATCCACCACTTAAAATTTACTTGCATGTTTCACTATGCTAATTCAACACTAATCCTCTTTGTGTCCCGGAGTAGCGTGCTACTCGCCGAAAAAGTGCTTCGACGCCTCGTCAGGGGTAGTAAGCGCTATATAAATGCAATTACAATACAATGCAAGTTTGTTCCTGTGTACGTTGCTCATACTTTTTTATTTCTTCTTAATGGAAAACTAACATGTGGGGATGTGTGTGTGCGTGTGTATATACAATGTACCTTTCTAATTAATTTTAATGAAGTTATGGATACAGTGCATTTGGTTCAACCTTTAAATAAATAAAAATAATATAAATATATTTTTTCATTATATGGATTTTCTTGTAACATTTGTATTGTGCTGTTTTGTGAAAACCTTAACCACGCAAAAAACTTTACTTTCTAAATGTATCTAATACTTTTTTCTGCAATGTTTCGAAGTCTAATGAACGCTGTAGGCCTTGCAAAGAGTATGTTAAGTGCTAAATAACGAAATAAGTACTAATGCAATAAAATACAATGTACCTTTCTAATTAATTTTAATGAAGTTATGGATACAGTGCATTTGGTTCAACCTACAAATAAATGTAAAAAATATATATATATATATATATATAGTTACGTGATTAATGTTTTAACAAAACAGCACAATACAAATGTTACATAAAAATCCATCTAAAAAAAAAATTCCCCACACATAAATTTACATGTAAAAATTAAATGTCATAGCGAAATTGTTAAACTTGACATTACATATTCATCACTAGACATTGTTCGCTCTCAGAATCCCAAGTTTATTTGCACAGTTTATACCTAAAGGCGTCTGAACCTACCTAATATCAATCGTTAGGGCTTTAAGTGGGCTGGGTCCGTCTGGGTCTCAGACCCGGAAGAATTTAAAACGGGCATTGAAGCGGGTCCCTGTTGGAGACTATAGTCATGTCCTAAACTTTACAGGCAAAAACACTGAGTGATTTTTTTATTTTTTTTTTGTATATTTTTATTGAAAATATTGATAGCAAGAACATAGATCAGGTCACATCCTTGGTTACAAAATTTCAAGTGAGGGAGCTATGGTAAGCCAAGGAAAAATATATAGTAAGGACACTGCAGTACAATAGTTGGGGGTGGGGTGAGTTTCTTCCTTTACAAAAAAAACCACTGTTAGAAATGGAAAGCAGTGTCTGCTGGGGGAGAGGATAAACCGGGATATGCGCCCGCCTTTTGCCCAATTTAGACTTTATAAGTCCAGAACACACTGTCTGAGAGGCAACTACTGCACAACCATTTGGTCATATACTTGAAGGGCCCGTCTGCCGGGCTTTTTCATGATACCATTGTGGGTAGAAAAACCTGTTTTCACCGGAATTGCAGTAGTGTGTTTGAATTGTGCTGCCATCCTTCTTTCCTATTCACATTTCCCAAGGAGGAATCATTTAATGGGAAAACCACCTGGTTAGGATGGAAAACGTGCATGAGTTGGTACCCAAGCACCAATACCTACGATTATTTCCACAATTACAGTGCAAAACCCAGGGCTTTAAGTGGGTCGGGTCTCACCGGTGCTGAGCACCGGCAGTTTTTAAAAGGGGGCCTTGAAACGGGTCTCTATCGGGCTCTGTTTTGTTCCCTGGCACAAAGTAATATCCAAGTATTCCCCAAGCTTAGTTGTTTAAAATATGCTTCATGGCTACACACTTACACGGTCCACACATGCTTTCTTTTTTTAAAAGTCACTGCTTGTTTGGTTTACTTTTGACCAGTCACTCTCCAACAGAGCATTTTGGCACTCCGACACCAACTGCTCCCTCCATCCTCCCTTAGTAGGTAACAGACATTGCCATTTACAATGCCAATAGCTCTAACTTAAAAAAATGCGAGACCTATTGCATTTCCAATGCTTGTTTTCTTACCTTTTGAGTCCTAAAAAAGTAATCTCTAAGACTTGTGCTGAAGTTAAACTGAATGATGGATGTTGGTACAATCTTGGTTGAGTTGCTAAATGTAGGCAGAGAGTTAATTTTTCAGATTTTCTCTCCAAAGACATGTTATGTGATTTGCCTCTGCTCAGTGGATGCGTGAATGAATCAGACGTTAACCAAGACGTTAATTGTAACAATGTGGTTAGTCAGGATGTAGCTTCTCATTCTCACTGCCACAGTAACCAAAATGTCCTTTTCCCTTGAGGCGTAACTTTAGACCAATTAAAAAACCAGCACACCTCAAGGATTATATGTAGCCGTTTTATTGCACCAAACAATCAATCTGAAAGAGACACGTTAGTGACAGATTCCTTACCTTAGAATATCCCCAGGCGTCAGGCTGGATCCGGAAAGTTTTTTGCGTAGCAGTACCCTTGCGCGTCGGTAGGCGGCGTCGTGCGGCTCCGCGAACCGTCGTCGGTGTCGTGATCGCCGGGATGACGTCGCGGGCAGTACTTAGACGCCGCCCCTGCGCGCTGACGTCAGTTCTTCTTTTTCCACGCCAGTAAGCGCAGATCCGGGAAGAGCAGTGCCCTAGTCACTTTTTGACTATCTTTTTTGTGAATTTTTTCACTGTTTCTTCAACGAGTCTTCACGACTCCTAAGGTGTCGTAGGGATGCCCGGCTTTAAGCCCTGCGAGGAATGTGGTCGCATGATGTCGATCACGGACCCGCATCTCGAGTGTCTCTTCTGTCTCGGCCGAGACCACGACACGAAGTCGTGCCCTGACTGCCGGAAACTTAATCCGAAGGCTTTGCGAGAGCGGTCTCGAAAGCTCCTCGAGGTCCGGCAGTCGGCTCCGCGCCGCACCAAGCCCCGGTCGAGGTCGAGGGGCCGGACGCGGAGTCCCCGCCGTTCGTCGGAATCCAAGTCTTCGCGCTCCTCCGGTAAGTCGAAGCACAAGAAGTCTAAGCGGCATCACCGCTCTAAGACTTCGCCTCGCCGGTCTCGCGACTCGGCTGAGGTCCCTGTCGGCACCGTCCCCGCGGCCCCGGACGTGCCTGTTGAGTTACCCCCGCATTACCCGTCCTTCCCGGGTTCGGGGGCGACTCAGGCCCAAATACCGGAGTTCCTGTCGGCCATGGCCCGCCTCTTCGGGCCTCAAGGTCCCTCCGGTGCGTCTTCGGGCCCCGTGGGCCCTGATGGGGTTGCTCCGGCGTCGCCGTCGACTCCGGTCCCGGCGTCGCCTGTCCCACCGGCCTTCATCCCGGCCTTGGCTCCGGCCCCGGCCTCGATCCCGGCTCCGGTGGTGCCACAACCCCCATCGACGCCGGTTGACCTAACCACGCCTCCGCCGACGCCGATGTCCCCGGTGCCGTTCCTGACGCCGTCCGGGGCTCCGGACGGCGTCGTTCCCCGGCTCTCTCCGGTTCCGGACATGGAGCCGGACCGGCGTCGCCCGATGCCGGTTCCGGCGCCGATGAGACCTTGGGTCCCTAATGTCCCTCCTCCTCCATATTATGAACCTGAGGAGGACCAGGAGAGCTGGGAGGGGTCTGAGGACCCTCTCACACAACAGTGCGAGTTTGACCCGGACTGGGTTGAGGAACTTGGGGATGCCAGTGGTCTGGACACCTCCCCTGACTCTGGCATGCTGTCTCCTCCCGTGGCTACGGAGGAGGGGGCTAATTTTGCAACGGTGTTGCGTAGAGCTGCTGGAGCCTTGAATCTCCAGTTGCCTACAGTGGCCGTCAGGACTAACCTCCTGACTGAAGTGCTTCAGCCGGCGGCCTCCTCTTCGGAGACTGTGCTGCCGTTCAATGATGCACTCACTGACGTTCTTTTGGGTGCCTGGTCCAAGCCCACCACAGGGGCTCCTGTGGATAGGAACGTGGCCCGACGCCATCGCCCTGCTCCGGGCGACCCCCTGTTTCTCTCCCAACACCCCACCCCTGAGAGCTTGGTTGTCCAAGCCTCTGCCTCCCAAACCGCCTTCCCTACCGCCCCTCCGGATAGGGAATCCAAGCGCCTGGATCACTTTGGGAAGAAGGCTTTCTCTTCCTCCAGTGCTGGCTTGCGGTCCGTTAACACCGCTTGCCTCTTGGGCCGATACACCCACTCCCTGTGGGATTCGGTGGCAAATGTTTTGCCGCAGTGTTCTGAGGAGGTCCAGACACTGCTTACCCGCGCCATTGCGGAAGGGCGTGATGCGGCTAAATACACCATACGTTGTGGCCTTGATACCGCCGACTCGCTGGGCAGAAAGCTTGCAACGACGGTGGCGCTGCGTCGCCACGCCTGGCTGAGGACCACTGGTTTTTCAGGGGATGTCCAGAATACACTCATGGACATGCCCTTTGATGGAGTCGGTCTTTTTGGTTCGAAGGCAGACCATGCGCTGGAGCGTTTCAAGGACTCGCGGGCTATTGCCAAGTCCCTGGGCCTTGCTGTTGTGCGCCCTCCGCTCACGTCTGCTTTTCGCCCCTTTCGTGGCCACGGAAGGGGCGCCCAGTCACGTCAACAGCCCGGCCAACGGCCCGCGCAGCAAGCGCCTTCGCGTGGCCGAGGACGTGGATACCGCCGTGGCGGTTCGGGCAACCAGCGTGCGGGTCAGGCCACCACCTCCAACCCGTCCGCGGCCTCTAAGCCCTCCTAGTCCCTCCTTTCAGGTGCACAGCACGCCAGTCGGGGGCAGGGTCCGCCATCACCTTCACCACTTGCGTCCCATCACCTCGGACAGGTGGGTCTTGGACATTGTCCGAAGGTGCTACTCCCTCCCCTTCGAGACCACCCCCCCAGCCATGCCACCTCAATTCCACCGCATGTCAGGGATCACTTGGTGCTTCTACAGAAGGAAGTCACGGCCCTCTTGGCCAAGAGGGCCATCGAGCATGTTCCGACCCCAGAAGTAGGGCGTGGTTGCTACTCCCACTACTTTCTGGTGTCCAAAAAGGACAAGGAGGACATGCGTCCTATCTTGGACCTCCGGAACGTCAATCGCTTCCTCCGGAAGGAGAAGTTCAAGATGCTCACCCTAGCTCAGGTCTTGACTGCCCTCGACCCTGGAGACTGGCTGGTAGCGTTGGACTTGCAGGACGCTTATTTCCACATCCCCGTCCTGCCGGCCCACCGGCGTTACCTGCGGTTCACGGTAGGCCTCGAGCACTTTCAGTTCACCGTGCTCCCCTTTGGCCTTACCAGTGCCCCTCGGGTGTTCACGAAAGTGAGGGCGGTGGTCGCAGCTCATCTGCGCCGGGCAGGGGTTTCAGTCTTCCCTACCTCGACGACTGGCTGCTGAAGGCGGGCTCGTCCCAGGCAGTCGTCTCCCACCTCCAGACTACGGCCGAACTCCTGCACTCGCTGGGGTTCTCCATCAATGTGCCGAAGTCGCATCTGGTTCCTTCTCCACAGCTCCTTTTCATCGGAGCAGTTCTGGACACGACGCAGTTTCGGGCCTATCCTCCCGAACGGCGAGTCCGGGATATTCAGGCTATAATTCCGATCTTTCAGCCTTTATCCTGGGTTTCGGTACGGATGACCCTGAGGCTGCTGGGCCTCATGGCCTCCTGCATCCTGCTGGTCGATCATGCCAGATGGCATATGCGGGCTCTGCAGTGGGACCTGAAGTTCCAGTGGGCGCAGCACCAGGGCAACCTGTCCGATCACGTCCAGATCTCGGTGGGGACTGCAAAACAGTTGCAGTGGTGGCTCTCGAACCGGCAATGGGTCATGGGCAGATCCCTCTCCCTTCCCCAGCCAGAGCACACAGTTGTGACGGACGCGTCCCTTCTGGGATGGGGCGGTCACATGGGAGAGGCGGAGATCAGAGGCCTCTGGTCTCCGGCGGAGTCCCGGCTCCATATCAACCTTCTGGAGCTCCGGGCGATCCGACTTGCACTGAAGGCTTTCCTTCCCTCTGTCAAAGGGAAGGTAGTGCAGGTGTTCACAGACAACACCACCGCCATGTGGTACTGCAACAAACAGGGCGGGGTGGGGTCGTGGACCCTCTGTCAGGAGGCTCTGCGCCTCTGGACTTGGCTGGAACATCAGGACATGTTCCTGATGGTTCAACACCTGGCAGGTTCCCTGAACGCCAGGGCGGACGAACCTGCAGCCGCAGGTGCATGATGGATCACGAATGGCGTCTTCACTCGGAAGTGGCGCAAGGACTCTTTCAACAATGGGGAGAGCCTTGGTTAGATCTATTCGCCACGAAGAGAACGCGCAATGTCATCAGTTCTGCGCGTTGGAATTTCCAAGGCGGCACTCGCTTGGCGACGCTTTCGTCGCGAGTGGAGTTGCGGTCTGTTGTACGCCTTTCCGCCTATACCACTTCTACCCAGAGTGTTGAAGAAGATTCGGCACGACCGGGCCCAAGTCATCCTTGTGGCTCCGGACTGGGCTCGAAGAGTTTGGTATCCCGAGCTACTCAGTATGAGCGTAGATCCCCGATCCGTCTGCCTCTTCGGGAGGATCTTCTGTCGCAGCAGCAGGGGACGGTCCTCCATCCGAACCTGTCCAGTCTACACCTGCTTGCGTGGAGATTGAGCGGCGGCAGTTGATTCCTTTCGACTTTCCTCCCGAAGTTTGTGATGTGATTCTGGCAGCCAGGCGTCCCTCCACTAAGGTGGTATACGCCTGCAGGTGGAACAAATTTGTGGCATGGTGAACAGCAAAGGCTGTTCACCATGCCAAGGAATCCCCTTTCTGCCCCTCTTTCTGAGGTCCTTCTGTTCCTTCTTTCTCTGGCCCAACAGGGTTCTGCCCTGGGTACCATCAAGGGTTATCTTTGTGCTATCTCGGCCTTCCTCAGGCTCCCTGATCAGCCCCCCCTTTTCAAGTCCCCTGTTAACAGGTTCTTAAAAGGCATTACACACACCTCTTTCCTCCTGTTCCGTTTGTGATGCCTCAGTGGGACTTGAACTTGGTTCTTACCTTTTTAATGTGCGCTCCCTTTGAGCCTCTCCATAACTGTCCTCTTCGTCTTCTAACTCTGAAGACAGCCTTTCTGGTGGCCATCACCTCCGCTCGGCGGGTGAGTGAGCTCCAGGCTCTATCATGCAAACCTCCCTTTCTGTCTGTCCATCCAGACAAGGTTGTTCTTAGGACGCGTCCGTCCTTCTTGCCAAAGGTGGTTACTGCCTTCCACATTGGGCAGACCATCGCTTTGCCTACCTTCTTTCCGCATCCTTCCAGGGAGGAAGAGAGGCTCCACCGTCTGGACCCAAAACGTGCGCTCTCCTTCTATATCGACCGCACTAAACACTTCCGGGTGGATGACCAGCTCTTTGTTGGCTACGTGGGCGCCAAAAAGGTCGGGCGGTGCACAAACGAACCATCTCCCGCTGGGTTACCTTGTGCATCAAGGCCTGCTATTCTTTGGCTAAGAAGGAGCCTCCTGTTGGGCTGCGTGCCCATTCCACCAGGGCAACGGCTGCTACCACGGCTTTGGGCCGCGGTGTTCCGCTGCCGGTTATCTGTCAGGCAGCTACGTGGGCCTCGCTGCACACGTTTACAAAGCATTACTGCCTTGACAGTCAGGTCCGGAGGGACGGCTTCTTTGGCCGTTCTGTCCTCCAGGACTTCCTTGTCTGATCTTTGTTCGCAGACCCACCACCGGGGTTGGTATTGCTGGGGTATCTATTCTAAGGTAAGGAATCTGTCACTAACGTGTCTCTTTCAGATGCACAAGTTACTAACTTGTGTAACGATATATCTGTAAGAGACAGTAGTTAGTGACAGATTCCTTACCGCCCCACCCATCCTTCCCGTTCTGCGAAGTGATTTCTAGGGTTAAGGACATCCCTTTCAGGGCCCTAGTATTTTTCAGACACCTATGTCAGCTTCTTGCATGGCTCTGCGTTCCTGGCGCGGAAAGTCGTGTACAGAACTGACGTCAGCGCGCAGGGGCGGCGTCTAAGTACTGCCCGCGACGTCATCCCGGCGATCACGACGCCGACGACGGACGCGGAGCCGCACGACGCCGCCTACCGACGCGCAAAGGTACTGCTACGCAAAAAACTTTCCGGATCCAGCCTGACGCCTGGGGATATTCTAAGGTAAGGAATCTGTCACTAACTACTGTCTCTTACAGATATATCGTTACACAAGTTAGTAACTTGTGCTTTACTTGCTGTAACTTTCAATTGTTCTTCTTTTAAGGGAAAGGATGTGTTGTAACCTTACATTTAGTTTCAGCTTGTAATTTGTAAAGGAAGGAATGTGTTTTGAGCGGTCCGTCCTATTGGATTCATTTGCCATCGTTCCTTTTCCTTGTATGTTCTTTCTTTCTCCACCACATTTTCCAGTCCTCCTGCACTTAGCTTTCCACGGGCATTCGTCCTCTTTACCTTTCTTTCCATGCCCCACGCCCTGTGTGTGTTATCTGATTCTACAAGTGTTGGTTGTAATCTCTGAAGCCGCGATCACTCGCTGGCGCTGTAATAACGAGCTGTTCTTCGTTCTACATCCTCGGCTCTTTATTTTAAAAGATAACCTGCACTTGCAAATAACTAAAGAACAACTAATGTTGAATATCATACTCGGTCCTATTCTGATGAAATTATTTAAGTACCCTTTCAACATATAGTTGATGAAAAAATACTATATTAGCTCATGTGAATGTTTTAGAAATCTGAATATCCGGATTCCTAATGTTTCTTGCTGGTATGTGGGAACTCTGAAATAGTTAAAAATATCCTGCTATAGCTTACCCAGGTTAAAGATGCTTTTATATTTAACGTATTTGGGGTCAGTAGTATTTTAGTAATGTCTAATTGGGTTTTGTGTTTAGGATGACCTCCGCATAAGCGGGTGTGTTTTTTCCGGCTCTTTAATCAGTATAGCTAGTCTCTCATTTGACACAGTTCTGCCCAGTAGTACAATTGTATGTTAGGAAGAACGTGCCCTCCTTTGGCTACTGGCAGCTGTAAATCTGAAAGATCTTCTAGGCTTAGGGTGTCCCCAAATAAAGCAGTGGTACCAGCATCTATTTGTTGGGAGTGGGAGGTTAATGGGTAATGCCCTTAGCAGATAGAGCAGTTTAGCTAAAACCGCCATTTTAATGATGTTGGGTCAGCCCAGTATCGAGATAGGCAACTACTGCCATTTGTTTAATAGTAGGGAAATCTCTCTTAAAATGATTTTGTATTTGTGATGCGTACTCCTACCTACATATTCATCACTTGTAGAATAATCCCAGATGTCAGACTGAATCCTGAAATGTCAAAGCTCTCACATCACCAGCAGTGGGTGCTGGCTTCATAACGACACCGGAAGAGGCATCAGGTGATGCCATCAAAGCCACATAGCACCCTCCTCAGCACAGTGACTTAATTTCCCTTTTTTCCGCTCGATCGACTCAGATCCAGAGCTTACTTTCGCAGACAGTTGTGAGTTTTTTTCCTCACAGAAATTCAATTAAGGGCAGTACGAAGTCTCTTCAAAACATTCCGGCTTTAAGCCCTTTAGGGACTGCAGGGGCAGAAGTCTATCTCTGATCCCTACTCTATCTGCCTCTGGTGTCTTGGGTTGGACCACGGCTTGAACTCCTATTACTACTGCAAGAATGTGCCTGCTAAGTCCATCAAGGAATGTGACTCTTACCAGAGTAGGCACCCACAGGCCATCAAAGAATGTGAGGCCAAGCTCCTCATGGCTCGGGCCTGGAATGAGAGCTGTAACCTTTACTGATTGAGGCCGCGCTCCAGGTTACCATCCTCCCACTCCTCTGGTGCTAAGTGGAGGAAGCTTAAAAAGCACAAGCACACACCAAATAACTCCTCTAGACATCCTCCGACTCCCACAGGATTCTCATCCTCATTACAGAAGTTGGTCATCATGAAGCTGTTCCACTTCCTCCAAGTGGCCCGTGCCAGTAACTCCCACAAGACCCGGCCCTCGAACCACCTATAACTCAACCGGCTCCACCACCGGCATTCCCAGATCCATCAGCACCAGGTCCTACGTCCCTGGAATACCTGACACCAACACTTTCCTTTCCGGAGTTTCAGATTCCAGGTTCTGTCCCGGCTAAATTTCTCAATGCCATGTTTTTCATGTTTGGCAGCGTACTTTCAGGCACCATGGTGCTATAGAGCCTAATAATGTTCATGACCTTGGCCCTGACTCCAACACCGTTCGGCTCTGTTCCTCCAGGACTGACACCAGGAACTCCTTCATTTGCTCAGACGCTCCGATCATGATGCTGAATCCTCACGCCGCATGGCTGGCTCCGCCCTACCGGTGCTGCTCATTGAACCCACACCACAGGACGGATCGGGCAGAAAGGCGCAGCAGGTCCTAGAAGAGAAGAAATATAGGCGGAGACATCATGACCTGTTTGGATCTGACTCTGTCCCTTGAACTTGTATGCTTCTGGAGATGACAATGGGGACAATCAGGCTTATAGTTTGACAGGCTTGTCTTCAGCTAGTGGGGTGGACACTTCTCTTGAAATGGAGGTGGACTTTCTCACTGGACCCCCTACACCAGAAGTGATGTCCCTCCATTTTGAGGTGAAGAAGGCTGCTGAAGTCCTGGAATTACACCTCTATACAACTGAAGTGTAGACAAACGTCCTCACTGAGGTTCTCCTTCCATCAGGACCAACTGCTGAGCCTTTACTGCCATTCAGTGATGCCTTGTTAGACCCAGTTATGGCAGCTTGGGAAGAACTGACTTCCTCCCCAGCAGTTAACAGACTAGTTGCCGGAAGATACCAACCTGCCCCAAGTCATCCACCCTTTTTGTCAACACACCGTCACCAGAAAGCCGAGTCATCCAGGCCTCCTGTTTTTCTGGGCAGTTGCTGGCACCTTCCCATCTGTCCCTGCGGATAGTGCACCAAAGGACCTGAAGAAAGAAGACATTCTCTGCGGGTAGTACGGCCTTGAACTCCCTCGAGGCTGTCTCCTACCTGGCACGCTACTACCGTGCTCTGTTGGACATGATCCAGATGGTTATACTGCATGTTCCATAGGCTATGTGGGCACATTTCTAATTTCCCCTATCCCCTTCATTCCTTGAGTTCTTAGGAAGATTCACAGAGACGGAGCCCAACTCATTCTCCTTGCCCCGAATTGGCCAGGAAGGGTGCAGACCTTCGGCACTTCTCTACGTGTCCCTCACAGAAGTTGCATTCAGAGACCATATCTTCTGTCTCAGTTGGAGGGAATAGTGCTTCACCCCAGTCTCTGAGGCCTCCAACTTCATGCCTGGAGAGTGAGTCTGCTCATCTAACCTCCTTCTGGCTGCCACCGAAGGTGGTAGATGTCATCTTATCAGCTTGTTGCCCCTCTACTAAATCGGCTTATTCTGAGAGATGGAACAACTTTGTTACATGGTGCGTGGACCCCTTGCAGGCTAAACTGTTCCAGGTCTTGCAGTTCACATTTTTCCTGGCACTGAGGGGGTCTGTGATAGGCACAGTTAAAGTGAATTTAGCTGCGTTGTCTACGTTCTTCTATCTCCAAGACCAGCCTTACATGTTCACATCCCTATTGTGATGCGCTTTTTGAAGGGGTTGACTAATCAGAATCCACCAACTCCTTTTGTTGTGGCCCAGTGGGACCTTAACCTTGTTCTAACTTTTCTAATGGGGACTCCTTTTGAGCCGCTACATAGTTGTCTGTTACAAATACTGACTCTAAAAACTGTATTTTTAGAGGCAGTCACTTTAGCTAGACAGCTCAGTGAGTTCCAGGTCTTATGTTCCCCATTCACCTTTTTCTTCCCTGACCAATTAGTGTTCCGAACTAGGGCTGCTTTCTTTCTGAAAGTAAACCAACCTTTTATCCCCTACCCCATCCCACAAATGAGGAGGAGCGGTTGCATTGGTTCGCTCCTAGGTGGGCGGTGAAATACTACCTAGATGTACCAAGGACATACAATTGGATGACCGACACTTTGTGGGTTACTGTGGACCAGGGCAAAGCGGTGCAGAAGCGGTCTCTGTCCTGCTGGATCATCCTTTGCATTAAGACATGCTACGCTTTGGCCAAGAAGATGCCTCCAGAAAGGATCAGTGCCCATTCCACCAGGGCCAAATCAACCACTTCTGCTCTTGCCAGAGGAGTCCTGATCACAAGCATTACTTTCTGGATTCAAAAGTGCATCCATCAACACTCCTCCAGGGAAGAGTACTGCTTTGGAATCTATTTTACAGGTGAGAAATCCGCAGGTAGAAGTATTCAACAGAAGAAAAAGTTACTTATCTGTGGTAATGATCTTTCTAGTGGATATTCTATTTACCTGCAGATTCCTCACTGACCCATCCACCTCACCATTTGATGGATGTGTTATAGGGAAAGTTTAATAAGATCCCAAAATATTTCAATTTGGTACTGCACTACTAAATGTCAATGCCAGTCCATCCACTCATCTCAAAGGCTTGGGAAAAAAATGAAAAACTGATATTCTAGCTCCGGGATGGGCGCTACATGGCTTGGTGATGTCATCTGATGCCACATTTGACATCAATATGAAACCAGCACTGCCTGCCGATGACACGAGAGCTTTGAAGTTTCCAGATCGAGTCTGACGTCTGGGATTATTCTACAGGTAGATATGATATCCACCAGAAAGATCGTTAACACAGGTGAATAACTTTTTCTTCTTGTTGGGGGTCTTATCTTTTGTTACAAAAAGCCATGAAACGTGCTTCTCTCCCATGGACACCAATTTACCAAAATGCCTGGGGTAGTGGAAGTGACATCATGTGCCCTTCTACCCCCAGTCCCTGAGTGACATCACTAAAAGTAGCAACAGATGGGTTTTTACCCGATTGACATCATTTGACCTTTTACCATGCTGGAATCAAAGCAAATAACATCACAGAGATGGATGGAAAGTTACTAATAAAATTACCAAATGTAGCAGGGATAAATTAAAATGCCAAGCATATAAACAATTCCCCAAATCTTACTACAACTGCTCCCACAAATGTTGTCACTGACTGACAATTCGCTTGGGTATAGTACTGAAGGGAAACAACAGCCCTGTTTATAAGCTGTGATGACTTATCAAATATCTATGAGAAGTATAGTGGCAGACTACCTGAAAGCGCATATCATTTTTAACAGCTCATTACGTGAGACAAATGGGCAACATTCAGACATGAACACCATCTCCTCTGTTAACCACTGACAATTATCATCAACAAGCAGAAAAAGAGAACACGTTTTCTTTATCCAAAGCAAGACTCTGGTGTAAAGGTGGGCATAACTCGCAGAGTTTTACTCTGTGGAATTCAGCGGAGTTACCTAAAAACTCTGCGAGATTCTGAGAGCGGCGGAATTTTGGTTTTTCACGCTGCTCGTGCTGATTTATAGCAGCGGTAGCTTGTCCTACGCTAAAAAATCATCACGAACGGCACAACGTGGCTCCAGAGGGCGCTGCTTGTTTCTGCCTCTCAAGTAGATTTTCTACTTGAGCGGCAGCGAGTCATGCGCGAAAAAATGTCCGCCACATGGCAGTTGGCAGAGTTTTTCTCGAACTCCGCACTCCAACTTTCGTGCAGTGCATAATTGAGGTGGGTGATCCATTGAAGGCACCTCGAGCCAGATGCCTGACTCCGCTTTAGGTTCTCTTGGACCCTGGAGCCCAAAACCAGTCGAGCTTTCATGTGATTTATGCCTGTCACCCACGTTCTATCTTTATGCACTAAGTTTTAAAAATAAAGCATCAACAGGAGAGAGAAAGTGATAACCTCAAGTGGCTGAATTGCGCAATGGCTGCCATGCTTGATTAAAGTGTGTGATCCTAGGCAAATATTTTATTTCACTGTACCTCCTTTTTCTTCATTATTGCATATGAGCACATTGAAATATGTGATTTGAAGACCTGTGCTGCACAAAAGCAGCTCTTGTATTTGATTTAATAGGTCATAATGTTGTTCCATTTACAATTTGAATATAGGCCACATGTAACAAGGCATACCTCTTAGGTCACTAATCAAATCGTTGTCAGTGCTGTGGAGCATGAATGTTTCCAAGTTCATGTTTAAAAACTATCACTTAATAAATACCTCAAAATGCAGTGATATAATCTGGTTAAATGCATCGGCATGTCAAGGATAAACATTTTGTTGAATTTTGTCCTGATCATAATTTTTCGTAATATGTTTTTATTGAGTTTACAATAACAAATGCCACATCCATAATTTACATATTGAGGCTCAAAGACTCTGAGCTGAATCACAATCATGCTTACAGTAAAAGACAACACTCTTCATTTGCATTCCCTAGTTCCAAAATATGACATGTGAAGAGGTTACTATTGCAAATATGTAAGCACAGTCTGATTGCACGTTAAATGTATTCATATTTTTACCTGGTGTTTGTTGCACAATGGCAAGCATTTTAATTGCTCAGCTTGTGCACAGATCGTGCAGCCAAGCCAGACCCCTGGCACAGGTCTCACTATTAATTTGTTGGCTCACCCTCCACTAGTGCATACTAGTGTTTTTCACCACTATGTTTCAGCATAAGTCTCACTCAGATTAAGAACACTTTGATAAATGAAAGCTTTCTAATCATCCATGCAACCCTTGACACGGCTGCGGCTCAGAAAAGCACTGATCTGCACATGGTCACTTGATACCATCACTAGGTTCTGCCTAAAATAACAGCAATCATTTAAAAGACAGACTGGATGTTTACCTTTTTGTCATATTGCTTTTTGCTTCCATTTTATTCCTCTGGGCTCCTGTTCATGCAACTCACTCCTGTGTTCTTAGCCTGGGACTCAAAATTGTGGTATTATGAAGACCTAGGAGGCCAGGAGAGGCTGTGAGCTGCACCGCTGCGGTCTCTGGTTCCCGTCTTTAGCAGAACTTGAGCAAACTGAGCACAGTGCAGAAGGAATATGACGTGAACGCTCAGCAGATGTCGAGACGTAGGCCATGCTTAAGTGCCAGTCTCCCACTCATTTTCATCTGAAAACAATTTCCTGATATCTGTAGTGTTGCTGAAACCCCAGTGTAATTGGTTTAAGCGGCGAGACTCACGAACAAGCTACTGTTTTTTTAAAGTATTTATTGTAACACTTTTCATGAAGGCAGCAGGTAACAATTACAAAAGTCACAATGTCTCCATCTCCAAAGAACATACATGTAGAACATAGACAGCGTCTCCAGGGCATACATGAGGTATAAACACATATTTCAAATTTTAAGCTTCTTCACAATGGCAATTTAAAAGACCGTATTACCACGTAATCGCACTAGGATAAACAAAATAATTTACATTGAATATCTGAAAGAGACACGTTAGTGACAGATTCCTTACCTTAGAATATCCCCAGGCGTCAGGCTGGATCCGGAAAGTTTTTGCGTAGCAGTACCCTTGCGCGTCGGTAGGCGGCGTCGTGCGGCTCCGCGTCCGTCGTCGGCGTCGGGACCGCCGGGATGACGTCGCGGGCAGTACTTAGACGCCGCCCCTGCGCGCTGACGTCAGTTCTTTCTTTTTCCGCGCCAGTAAGCGCAGATCCGGGAAGAGCAGTGCCCTAGTCATTTTTTGACTAAGTTTTTGGGGTGATTTTTTCACTGTTTTCTCGAAGTCTCTCGACTCCGAAGGTGTCGGTAGGGATGCCCGGCTTTAAGCCATGCGACGCCTGTGGTCGAATGATGTCGATCACAGACCCGCATCAGGATTGTCTCTACTGCCTCGGCCGCGACCACGACACGAAGTCTTGTTCCGACTGCCGGGCCTTGCATCCGAAGGCTTTGCGAGAGCGGTCTCGAAAGCTCCTCGAGGTCCGGCAGTCGGCTCCGCGCCACGCCAAGCCCCGGTCACGTGAGAGGTCGGAGTCCTCATCGGTCGTCGGGGTCAATCAATCAATCACTCACAGAATTTGTAGAGCGCACTACTTACCCGCGAACGTCTCAAGGCGCTGGGGAGAGGGATGGGGGGGGGGGATTCTGCTACTGGTCGAACAGCCAGGTCTTGAGTAGCCTCCTGAAGGTCAGCAGGTCTTGGGTCTTTCGTAGGCTTAGTGGAAGGGTGTTCCAGGTCTTGGCGGCGAGGTGTGAGAAGGATCTGCCGCCGGTGGTTGTTCTTCGAATGCGGGGGACGGTGGCGAGGGAGAGGTCGGCGGAGCGGAGCTGGCGGTTGGGGACGTAGAAGAAGAGTCGTCTGTTGAGGTAGGCTGGGCCAGTTTTGTGGAGTGCCTTGTGTGCGTGGGTGAGGAGTTTGAAGGTGATCCTCCTGTCGACGGGGAGCCAGTGCAGGTTCCTCAAGTGGGGGTGATGTGGCTGTGGCGTGGTACGTCGAGGATCAGTCGTGCGGAGGCGTTTTGTATGCGTTGTAGTCGCTTGATGAGCTTGGCCGGGGCTCCCGCGTAGAGGGCGTTCCCATAGTCTAGTCTGCTACTGACGAGGGCCTGGGTGACTGTTCTTCTTGTGTCTGTCGGGATCCACCTGTAGATCTTGCGAAGCATGCGGAGGGTGTTGAAGCAGGAGGAGGAGACTGCGTTGACTTGCTTGGTCATGGAGAGCGTTGAGTCGAGGATGACTCCCAGGTTGCGTGCGTGGTCGGTGGGTGTCGGGGCTGCTCCCAGCGTCGTTGGCCACCAGGAGTCGTCCCAGGCTGAGGGGTTGGAGCCGAGGATGAGGACCTCCGTTTTGTCCGTGTTCAGCTTTAGTCGGCTGATCTTCATCCAATCGGCGACGGCCTTCATTCCGTCATGGAGTTTGGCTTTGGCGGCGAGGGGTCCTTGGTGAGGGAGAGGATCAGTTGAGTGTCGTCGGCGTAGGAGATAATGTTGAGGTCGTGTTGTCTGGCGATGCGTGCGAGCGGGGCCATGTAGATGTTGAACAGTGTTGGGCTGAGGGACGATCCCTGGGGTACGCCGCAGATGATCTCGGAGGCTTCGGATCGGAAAGGTGGGAGGCGGACTCTCTGGGTTCTGCCGTCGAGGAAGGAGGTGGTCCATTCCAGGGCCTTGTCTCGGATCCCTGCGTCGTGGAGGCGTGCGCGTAGAGTGCGGTGGCAGACAGTGTCGAAGGCGGCGGAGAGGTCCAGCAGGATGAGGGCTGCGGTCTCACCATTGTCCAGCAGGATCCTGATGTCGTCGGTGGCGGCGATGAGGGCAGTCTCAGTGCTGTGTTTGCTGCGGAACCCTGATTGGGATGGGTCCAGGATGCTGTTTTCTTCGAGGTATCGGGTCCAAGTCTTCGCACTCCTCCGGTAAGTCGAAGCATAAGAAGTCGAAGAAGCGTCATCGCTCGACGACTTCCCCTCGCCGGTCTCGCGACTCGGCTGAGGGTCCTGTCGGCACCGTCCCCGCGGCTCCGGGAGTGCCTGTGGAGCCGCCCCCGCATTACCCGTCCTTCCCGGGTTCGGGGGCGACTCCGGCCGAGATACAGGAATTCCTGTCGGCCATGGCCCGCCTCTTCGGGCCTCAAGGTCCCCCCGGTGCGCCTTCGGGCCCCGGCTCCGGTGCTGCCACAACCCCCATCGACGCCGGTTGACCTGACGACACCTCCACCGGCGCCGATCTCTCCGGTGCCGTTCCCGACGCCGCCCGGGGCTCCGGGCGGCGTCGTTCCCCGGTTCTCTCCGGATCCGGACATGGCGCCGGACCGACATCGCTCGACGCCGGCTCCGACGCCGCTGGGACTTTGGGTCCCACATGTCCCTCCTCCTCCTTATTTTGAACCTGAATTGGAGGACGGAGATAACTGGGAGGGGTCTCATGACCCTCTCACACAACAGTGTGAGTTTGATCAGGACTGGACTGAGGAACTTGGGGATGCCAGTGGGCTGGACACCTCCCTGACTCTGGCATGCTGTCTCCTCCATCCGTGGCAACGGAGGAGGGAGCAAACTTTGCAACGGTGTTGCGTAGAGCAGCTGGGGCCTTAAACCTCCAGTTGCCTACAGTGGCTGTCAGGACTAACATCCTGACGGAAGTGCTTCAGCCGGCGGCTACCTCCTCGGAGCCACTGCTGCCGTTCAACGAGGCGCTTTCAGACGTTCTTTTGGGCACCTGGTCCAAGCCCACCACAGGGGCTCCTGTGGATAGGAACGTGGCCCGACGCCATCGCCCTGCTCCGGGCGACCCCCCGTTCCTCTCTCTACACCCCACCCCTGAGAGCTTGGTGGTCCAAACCTCTGCTTCCCAAAGCGCCTTCCCTACCGCTCCCCCAGATAGGGAATCCAAACGCCTGGATCAATTTGGGAAGAAGGTCTTTTCTTCCGCCAGTGCTGGCTTGCGGTCAGTCAACACCACTTGCCTCTTGGGCCGATATTCCCACTCCCTGTGGGACTCGGTGGCGCAAGTTCTGCCCCAGTGTCCTGAGGAGGTCCAGACACTGCTTTCCCGCACCATTGCGGAGGGAAGAGATGCGGCAAAGTACACCATCAGATGTGGCCTTGATACCGCCGACTCGCTAGGCAGATCGCTTGCGACGACAGTGGCGCTGCGCCGTCACGCCTGGCTGAGGACCACTAGTTTCTCGGGTGATGTCCAAAACTCTCTTATGGACATGCCCTTTGATGGAGTCGGTCTTTTTGGTACAAAGGCAGACCATGCGCTGGAGCGCTTTAAGGACTCGCGGGCTACAGCCAAGTCCCTGGACCTTTCTGCTGTGCGCCCTCAGCAACAGTCTGCTTTTCGCCCCTTTCGTGGCCACGAAAGGGGCGCCCAGTCACGTCCGCTGCCCAGCCACCGGCCCGCACAGCAAGCGTCTTCGCGTGGCCGAGGACGTGGCGGGTCAGGCAACCAGCGTGCGGGTCAGGCCACCAACCCCGCCCCTTCCGCGGCCTCCAAGCCCTCCTAGTCCTTCCTTTCAGGTGCACAGCACACCAGTAGGGGGCAGGGTCCGCCATCACCTTCACCACTGGCGTGCCATCTCCTCGGACAGGTGGGTCTTGGACATTGTCCGAAGGGGCTACTCCCTCCCCTTCATGACCATCCCCCCAACCATGCCACCTCCATTCCACCGCATGTCAGGGGATCACTTGGTGCTTCTTCGAAAGGAAGTTGCGGCCCTCTTGGCCAAGAGGGCCATCGAGCGCGTTCCGACCCCAGAAGTAGGACGTGGTTGCTACTCCCACTACTTTCTGGTGCCCAAAAAGGACAAGGAGGACATGCGTCCTATCTTGGACCTCCGGAACGTCAATCGCTTCCTCCGGAAGGAAAAGTTCAAGATGCTCACCCTAGCTCAGGTCTTGACTGCTCTCGTTGGACTTGCAGGACGCATATTTCCACATCCCCGTCCTGCCGGCCTCCGGCGTTACCTGCGGTTCACGGTAGGCCTCGAGCATTTTCAGTTCACCGTGCTCCCTTTTGGCCTTACCAGCGCCCCTCGGGTGTTCACGAAAGTGATGGCGGTGGTCGCAGCCCATCTGCGCCGGGCAGGGGTTCCAGTCTTCCCCTACCTCGACGACTGGCTGCTGAAGGCGGGCTCGTCCCAGGCAGTCGTCTCCCACCTCCAGACAACGGCCGAACTCCTGCACTCGCTGGGGTTCTCCATCAACGTGCCGAAGTCGCACCTGATTCCTTCTCCACAGCTCCTTTTCATCGGAGCAGTTCTGGACACGACGCAGTTTCGGGTTTATCTGACCGAACGGCGAGTCCGGGATATTCAGGCTATGATTCCGATCTTTCGGCCTTTATCCTGGGTTTCGGTACGGATGACCCTGAGGCTGCTGGGCCTCTTGGCCTCCTGCATCCTGCTGGTCGATCATGCCAGATGGCATATGCGGGCTCTGCAGTGGGACCTGAAGTTCCAGAGGGCGCAGCACCAGGGCAACCTGTCCGATCACGTCCAGATCTCGGAGGGGACTGCAAAACAGTTGCAGTGGTGGCTCTCGAACCGGCAATGGGTCATGGGCAGATCCCTCTCCCTTCCCCAGCCAGAGCACACAGTTGTGACGGACGCGTCCCTTCTGGGATGGGGCGGTCACATGGGAGAGGCGGAGATCAGAGGCCTCTGGTCTCCGTCGGAGTCCCGGCTCCATATCAACCTTCTGGAGCTCCGGGCGTTCCGACTTGCACTCAAGGCATTCCTTCCCTCTGTCACAGGGACGGTAGTGCAGGTGTTCACAGACAACACCACCGCCATGTTGTATTGCAACAAACAGGGCGGGGTGGGGTCGTGGACCCTATGTCAGGAGGCTGGACATGGCTGGAACATCAGGGCATATTCCTGATGGTTCAACACCTGGCAGGTTCCCTGAACGCCAGGGCGGACGAACTCAGCCGCAGGTGCATGATGGATCACTAATGGCGTCTTCACTCGGAGGTGGCGCAAGGTCTCTTTCAGCAGTGGGGAGAGCCTTGGTTAGATCTGTTCGCCACCGAAGAGAACGCGCAATGTCAGCAGTTCTGCGCGTTGGAATTTCCAAGGCGGCACTCGCTCGGCGACGCTTTTCGTCGCGAGTGGAGTTGCGGTCTGTTGTACGCCTTTCCGCCTATACCACTACTACCCAGAGTGTTGAAGAAGATTCGGCGCGACCGGGCCCAAGTCATCCTTGTGGCTCCGGACTGGGCTCGAAGAGTTTGGTATCCCGAGCTACTCAATATGAGCGTCGATCCCCCGATCCGTCTGCCTCTTCGGGAGGATCTTCTGTCGCAGCAGCAGGGGACGGTCCTCCACCCGAAACTGTCCAGTCTCCACCTGCTTGCGTGGAGATTGAGCGGCGGCAGTTGATTCCTTTCGACTTGCCTCCCGAAGTTTGTGATGTGATTCTGGCAGCCAGGCGTCCCTCCACTAAGGTGGTATACGCCTGCAGGTGGAACAAGTTTGTGGCATGGTGCACAGCAAAGGCTGTGAATCCCTCTCTGCCCCTCTTTCTGAGGTTCTTCTGTTCCTTCTTTCTCTGGCCCAACAGGGTTCTGCCCTCGGTACCATCAAGGACTATCTTTGTGCTATCTCGGCCTTCCTCAGGCTTCCTGATCAGCCCTCCCTTTTCAAGTCCCCTGTTGTTAACAGGTTCCTCAAAGGCATTACACACCTCTTCCCTCCTGTTCCGTTTGTAATGCCTCAGTGGGACTTGAACTTGGTTCTTACCTTTCTCATGTGCGCTCCCTTTGAGCCTCTACATAACTGTCCTCTTCGTCTTCTGACTCTGAAGACAGCCTTTCTGGTGGCCATCACCTCCGCACGGCGGGTGAGTGAGCTCCAGGCTCTATCATGCAAACCTCCCTTTCTGTCTGTCCATCCAGACAAGGTTGTTCTTCGGACGCGTCAGTCCTTCTTGCCAAATGTGGTTACTGCCTTCCACATTGGGCAGACCATCACTTTGCCCACCTTCTTTCCGCCTCCGCATCCTTCCAGAGAGGAAGAGAGGCTCCACCATCTGGACCCAAAACGTGCGCTTTCCTTTTATATCAACCGCACACAACACTTCCGGGTGGATGACCAGCTCTTTGTTGGCTACGTGGGTGCCCAAAAAGTTCGGGCGGTGCACAAGAGAACCATTTCCCGCTGGGTAACCTTGTGTATCAAAGCCTGCTATTCTTTGGCTAAGAAGGAGCCTCCTGTTGGGCTGCGTGCCCATTCCACCAGGGCAACGGCTGCTACCACGGCCTTAGGCCGCGGTGTTCCGCTGCAGGATATCTGTCAGGCAGCTACGTGGGCCTCGCTGCACACGTTTACCAAGCATTACTGCCTTGACAGTCAGGTCCGGAGGGACGGCTTCTTTGGCCGTTCTGTCCTCCGGGACTTCCTTGTCTGATCTTTGTTCGCAGACCCACCACCGGGGTTGGTATTGCTGGGGTATCTATTCTAAGGTAAGGAATCTGTCACTAACGTGTCTCTTTCAGATGCACAAGTTACTAACTTGGTAACGATATATCTGTAAGAGACAGTAGTTAGTGACAGATTCCTACCGCCCACCCATCCTCCCCGTTCTGCGACCTGATTTCTAGGGTTAAGGACATCCCTTTCAGGGCCCTAGTATCTTTCAGACACCTATGTCAGCTTCTTGCATGGCTCTGCGTTCCTGGCGCGGAAAGTCGTGTACAGAACTGACGTCAGCGCGCAGGGGCGGCGTCTAAGTACTGCCCGCGACGTCATCCCGGCGGTCCCGACGCCGACGACGGACGCGGAGCCCACGACGCCGCCTACCGACGCGCAAGGGTACTGCTACGCAAAAACTTTCCTGATCCAGCCTGACGCCTGGGGATATTCTAAGGTAAGGAATCTGTCACTAACTACTGCCTCTTACAGATATATCGTGACACAAGTTAGTAACTTGTGCGTCCAGTGTCCTTGACATGCTAAGACTAGGTAGTTGTTGTCAGGGACTGTTCCTGAGACGTGATAGCTACTCCATGGTCACTAACCTCTACAAATTCACCCATTGTGTCAATCCTTTTCTCCAGATCTTCCACCACTTTAAAAAAAAAAAAAAAAAAATGAAGCCCTCATACAACCTCATCTTTGCTTGCGGACAGGCAACCACCTCTGATGCCTCACCGGGATCCAATCAAAGGCCAGCACTCTCGAAACGGTACAAAGTGCTCTGACTTGACTTCAGCCATAGAGGTATAATCACAGGACCTTACCGGTATCGAACACTCCACTTAAAGGGCCCCATATACATCAGCTGCAGGAATAACCCCTTTCTGCTATTTTTTCATACACATAGACCACTGATCGCCACCAGTCTGATCAGCTAGGAGGCTCAGGGTGAGACCAACTCCTACAAATATCTCTCCTTGTCAGAAGGATTTTAAAAAAGCTTTGTTTCCTAAGGTCCGCAGCAACCAGGCCCCGCTCTACAGTATCACCTGTATTCCCAAAAACATCAACGTTGGGCTTACCTTCATCGCCCGCCCAAAGATACTTGCAAACGTTTAACCCACCAGGGACCAACAATGAGTCAGAGCTGGCCAGGTAGCAAAAATATGGAGATCGTCTGCATCCAGACTTCCACATCTTCTACTCCCCAGGTCTCTTGTATCGCTAATCTTCACCAGTTTTTGAATGACCAGTAAATCCTGTGGAGAGTGAACAAGTGTTTTTTCTTGAGAGGGGAAGATTTCACTGTAGAATAGAGTAAGTTAAAAGATACTTGCCAAAGATCCTGTGGTTCCTCTTGCGCCAAGAAGTCTTTCCATATGCTGTACATCGGCTTCATGTTCTTCTCAGCTGCCTTGGTCAGATGTAAATACCACTTATCTACTTCCTGCTTCAAAGCCCTAGTGTCTGGCAACTCCATATCCGCAATGTCGAGGAGTTTGCGTCTTAAACCAATTAGCCAGCTGACAATACTTTAATCTAGAGATCAATAAGAGAGAGAGGAAAAGGGTCAATGGGGGCTAGTTCACTTCCCCTGAATAAATTGTTTCTATCAAGAAGAACCGGCTCACACTTTTGAAGCTTTTTGTTTTATGTGTGGGAAACCATTCGGTTTTATATGAAAACCCTCACCCAGCAACCTAGTTTGTGGCATGCTTCATCATCGGGTCCCACCCAAGGTACCGAGTGCACCTCGGGTGTGCTTCGACGCCTGAATTACAGCGGAGCAAGATTTTGTAAGTGCAAAGTGGTGCTGTGAAAGTGATGTTTAAAAACTGTCCATAGGGTCCCTTTAAATAAAGGTTAATTTTTAATGGTGGGCCCTCTGGCAGGGTTAAAAATGAAAATAATCGGGTATGTGTAGAGTTATTATTATGTCTCTAATATCCTGGAGTAAAGGTCTACATGTTTCAGCCAGGCTCCTAAGTATGCTGGCTTTCTTCAGGACCTATGAGATTGGGACACATTGGGAAACAGATCCCCTTCAGTAACGTGCTGTAACTCTCTGTTCCCATATTCTCAGCGTGTGACTACAGGTCCTGCCCCCTTGCGGGATTCATGCTGCACGTGATGAATTAATCATAGTAAGCATTGTTTTCTTAACCACTCAAACCGTAATAACTACGGATGTAATCACAATAGCGCATATATCTCTGTAGCAGCCGCAACATGAGCACGGGTGCCACCCATTATCACCACCGCATTATCCGAAAAACGATTCAACATGGCACAACGAGTGTCCCATATGAGTACAAAATGTCCAAAATTCGGAAGTAACCGGTTCTATATGTTTGTGTTTTTATGTCTTGTCTGTCTTATTCCTTTACAAGGAGGAAATAATTCCCCTCCTTCAACGCACCTTAGCGTGTGCAACACCAAATCAACTCAACTGGTCGAGGAGACTATACCTGACCATCACATCTGAAAGAGACACGTTAGTGACAGATTCCTTACCTTAGAATATCCCCAGGCGTCAGGCTGGATCCGGAAAGTTTTTGCGTAGCAGTACCCTTGCGCGTCGGTAGGCGGCGTCGTGCGGCTCCGCGTCCGTCGTCGGCGTCATGATCGCCGGGATGACGTTGCGGGCAGTACTTAGGCGCCGCCCCTGCGCGCTGACGTCAGTTCTTCTTTTTCCGCGCCAGCAAGCGCAGATCCGGGAAGAGCAGTGCCCTAGTCATTTTTTGACTAACTTTTTTGGTGAATTTTTTCACTGTTTTCTTCGACTCGACTTCAAGGTGTCGTAGGGATGCCCGGTTTTAAACGTTGCGGCGCCTGTGCTCGGATGATGTCCATCACAGACCCGCATCGGGAGTGTCTCTTCTGCCTCGGCCGAGGCCACGACACGGAGTCGTGTTCCGACTGCCGGGCCCTCAACCCGAAAGCTTTGCGAGAGCGGTCTCGAAAGCTCCTCGAGGCCCGGCATTCGGCTCCGCGCCACACCAAGCCCCGGTCGCGGGAGAGGTCGAGGGGTCGGTCGCGGAGTCCTCACCGGTCGTCAACATCGAAGTCTTCGTCGTCCGGTAAGTCCAAGCACAAAAAGTCCAAAAAGCATCGTCGCTCTAGGACTTCGCCTCGCCGGTCTCGCGACTCGGCTGAGGCCCCTCCCGGCACCGTCCCCGCGGCCCCGGACATGCCTGTGGAGTCGCCCCCGCAATACCCGTCCTTCCCGGGTTCGGGGCGGATCCGGCCCAAATACAGGAATTCCTGTCGGCCATGGCCCGCCTCTTCGGGCCTCAAGGTCCCTCCGGTGCGCCTTCGGGCTCCGCGGGCCCTGATGGGGTTGCCCCGGCGTCGCCGACGGCTCCGGCCCCGGCGTCGCCCGTGCCTCCAGCCTCGATCCCGGCTCCGGCCTCGATCCCGGCTCCCCAACCCCCATCGACGCCGGTCGACCTAACCACGCCTCCGCCGACGCCGATGTCTCCGGTGCCGTTCTCGACGCCGCCTGGGGCTCCGGGCGGCGTCGTCCCCCAGTTCCTTCCGGCTCCGGACATGGACCCGGACCGAGCGCCGCTCGACGCCGGTTCCGGCGCCGATGAGACCTTGGGTCCCAAATGTCCCTCCTCCTCCTTATTTTGAACCAGAGGAGGACCAGGAGGACTGGGAGGGTCTGATGACCCTCTGGCACAACAGTGTCAGTACGATGAGGACTGGACAGAGGGTCTAGGGGATGCCAGTGGTCTAGATACTTCCCCTGACCCTGGCATGCTGTCTCCTCCCGTGGCTACGGAGGAGGGAGCCAATTTTGCAACGGTGTTGCGTAGGGCGGCTGGAGCCTTACATCTCCAACTCCCTACTGTGGCGGTCAAGACTAATCTCTTGACAGAGGTGCTTCAGCCGGCAGCCTCCTCTACGGAGACTGTGCTGCCGTTTAACGATGCCCTCACTGACGTTCTTTTGGGCGCCAGGTCCAAGCCCAACACAGGGGCTCCTGTGGATAGGAACGTGTCCCGATGCCATCGCCCAGCTCCGGGCGACCCCTTATTTCTCTCTGTCCACCCCACTCCTGAGAGCTTGGTTGTCCAAGCCTCCGCTTCCCAAACCGCCTTCCCTACCGCCCCTCCGGATAGGGAATCCAAACGCCTGGATCAATTTGGGAAGAAGGGTTTTTCTTCCTCCAGTGCTGGCTTGCGGTCCATCAACACCGCTTGTCTTTTGGGCCGATATACCCACTCCTTGTGGGATTCGGTGGCGACTGTTTTGCCCCAGTGTTCTGAGGAGGTCCAGACACTGCTTTCCCGCGCCATTGCGGAAGGAAGGGATGCGGCCAAATACACAATAAGATGTGGCCTTGATACCGCCGACTCGCTGGGCAGGTCTATTGCAACGACGGTGGCGCTGTGACGCCACGCCTGGCTGAGAACCACTGGTTTTTCAGGGGATGTCCAGAATACTCTCATGGACATGCCCTTTGATGGAGTCGGTCTTTTTGGGTCCAAAGCAGACCATGCGTTGGAGCGCTTTAAGAACTCACGGGCTACTGCCAAGTCCCTGGGCCTTTCTGCTACACGCCTCCGCTGACTTCTGCTTTTCGCCCCTATCGTGGCCACGGAAGGGGCGCCCGTCACGTCAGCAGCCCAGCCACCGGCCCGCGCAGCAGGCGTCTTCGCGTGGCCGAGGACGTGGATACCGCCGTGGCGGTTCGGGCAACCAGCGTGCGGGTCAGGCCACCACCTCCAACCCGTCCGCGGCCTCCAAGCCCTCCTAGTCCCTCCTTTCAGGTGCACACCACGCCCGTAAGGGGCAGGGTCCGCCATCACCTTCACCACTGGCGTCCCATCACCTCGGACAGGTGGGTCTTGGACATTGTCCGAAGGGGCTACTCCCTCCCCTTCGAGACCACCCCCCCAGCCATGCCACCTCAATTCCACTGCATGTCAGGGGATCACTTGGTACTTCTGCAGAAGGAAGTCACGGCCCTCTTGGCCAAGAGGGCCATTGAGCGTGTTCCGACCCCAGAAGTAGGGCGTGGTTGCTACTCCCACTACTTTCTGGTGCCCAAAAAGGACAAGGAGGACATGCGTCCTATCTTGGACCTCCGGAACGTCAATCGCTTCCTCCGGAAGGAGAAGTTCAAGATGCTCACCCTAGCTCAGGTCTTGACTGCCCTCGACCCTGGAGACTGGTTGGTAGCGTTGGACTTGCAGGACGCCTATTTCCACATCCTCGTCCTGCCGGCCCACCGGCGTTACCTTCGGTTCACGGTAGGCCTCGAGCATTTTCAGTTCACCGTGCTCCCCTTTGGCCTTACCAGTGCCCCTCGGGTGTTCACGAAAGTGATGGCGGTGGTCGCAGCTCATCTTCGCCGGGCAGGGGTTTCAGTCTTCCCCTACCTCGACGACTGGCTGCTGAAGGCGGGCTCGTCCCAGGCAGTCGTCTCCCACCTCCAGACTACGGCCGAACTCCTGCACTCGCTGGGGTTCTCCATCTATGTGCCGAAGTCGCATCTGATTCCTTCTCCACAGCTCCTTTTCATCGGAGCAGTTCTGGACACGACGCAGTTTCGGGCCTATCCTCCCGAACGGCGAGTCCGGGATATTCAGGCTATGATTCCGATCTTTCAGCCTTTATCCTGGGTTTCGGTACGGATGACCCTGAGGCTGCTGGGCCTCATGGCCTCCTGCATCCTGCTGGTCAATCATGCCAGATGGCATATGCGGGCTCTGCAGTGGGACCTGAAGTTCCAGTGGGCGCAGCACCAGGGCAACCTGTCCGATCACGTCCAGATCTCGGAGGGGACTGCAAAACAGTTGCAGTGGTGGCTCTCGAACCGGCAATGGGTCATGGGCAGATCCCTCTCCCTTCCCCAGCCAGAGCACACAGTTGTGACGGACGCGTCCCTTCTGGGATGCGCGGTCACATGGGAGAGGCGGAGATCAGAGGCCTCTGGTCTCCGGCGGAGTCCCGGCTCCATATCAACCTTCTGGAGCTCCGGGCGATCCGACTTGCACTCAAGGCATTCCTTCCCTCTGTCAAAGGGAAGGTAGTGCAGGTGTTCACAGACAACACCACCGCCATGTGGTACTGCAACAAACAAGGCGGGGTGGGGTCGTGGACCCTTTGTCAGGAGGCTCTGCGCCTCTGGACATGGCTGGAACATCAGGGCATGTTCCTGATGGTTCAACACCTGGCAGGTTCCCTGAACGCCAGGGCGGACAAACACAGCCGCAGGTGCATGATGGATCACGAATGGCGTCTTCACTCGGAAGTGGCGCAAGGACTCTTTCTACAGTGGGGAGAGCCTTGGTTAGATCTATTCGCCACCGAAGAGAACGCGCAATGTCATCAGTTCTGCGCGTTGGAATTTCCAAGGCGGCACTCGCTCGGCGACGCTTTTCGTCACGAGTGGAGTTGCGGTCTATTGTACGCCTTTCCGCCTATACCACTTCACCCAGAGTGTTGAAGAAGATTCGGCACGACCGGGCCCAAGTAATTCTTGTGGCTCCAGACTGGGCTCGAAGAGTTTGGTATCCCCAGCTACTCAATATGAGCGTAGATCCCCCGATCCGTCTGCCTCTTCGGGAGGATCTTCTGTCGCAGCAGCAGGGGACGGTCCTCCACCCGAACCTGTCCAGTCTACACCTGCTTGCGTGGAGATTGAGCGGCGGCAGTTGATTCCTTTCGACTTGCCTCCCGAAGTTTGTGATGTGATTCTGGCAGCCAGGCGTCCCTCCACTAAGGTGGTATACGCCTGCAGGTGGAACAAATTTGTGGCATGGTGCACAGCAAAGGCTGTGAATCCCCTTTCTGCCCCTCTTTCTGAGGTCCTTCTGTTCCTTCTTTCTCTGGCCCAACAGGGTCCTGCCCTGGGTACCATCAAGGGTTATCTTTGTGCTATCTCGGCCTTCCTCAGGCTCCCTGATCAGCCCTCCCTTTTCAAGTCCCCTGTTGTTAACAGGTTCTTAAAAGGCATTACTCACCTCTTCCCTCCTGTTCCGTTTGTGATGCCTCAGTGGGACTTGAACTTGGTTCTTACCTTTTTAATGTGCGCTCCCTTTGAGCCTCTACATAACTGTCCTCTTCGACTTCTGACTCTGAAGACAGCCTTTCTGGTGGCCATCACCTCCGCTCGGCGGGTGAGTGAGCTCCAGGCTCTATCTTGCAAACCTCCCTTTCTGTCTGTTCATCCAGACAAGGTTGTTCTTCGGACGCGTCCGTCCTTCTTGCCAAAGGTGGTTACTGCTTTCCACATTGGGCAGACCATCACTTTGCCCACCTTCTTTCCGCCTCCGCATCCTTCCAGAGAGGAAGAGAGGCTCCACCGTCTGGACCCAAAACGTGCGCTCTCCTTCTATATCGACCGCACAAAACACTTCCGGGTGGATGACCAGCTCTTTGTTGGCTACGTGGGCGCCAAAAAGGTTGGGCGGTGCACAAGAGGACCATCTCCCGCTGGGTTACCTTGTGCATCAAGACCTGCTATTCTTTGGCTAAGAAGGACCCTCCTGTTGGGCTGCGTGCCCATTCCACCAGGGCAACGGCTGCTACCACGGCCTTGGGCCGCGGTGTTCCGCTGCCGGTTATCTGTCAGGCAGCTACGTGGGCCTCGCTGCACACGTTTACAAAGCATTACTGCCTTGACAGTCAGGTCCGGAGGGACGGCTTCTTTGGCCATTCTGTCCTCCAGGACTTCCTTGTCTGATCTTTGTTCGCAGACCCACCACCGGGGTTGGTATTGCTGGGGTATCTATTCTAAGGTAAGGAATCTGTCACTAACGTGTCTCTTTCAGATGCACAAGTTACTAACTTGTGTAACGATATATCTGTATGAGACAGTAGTTAGTGACAGATTCCTACCGCCCACCCATCCTCCCCGTTCTGCGAACTGATTTCTAGGGTTAAGGACATCCCTTTCAGGGCCCTAGTATTTTTCAGACACCTATGTCAGCTTCTTGCATGGCTCTGCGTTCCTGGCGCGGAAAGTCGTGTACAGAACTGACGTCAGCGCGCAGGGGCGGCGCCTAAGTACTGCCCGCGACGTCATCCCGGCGATCACGACGGCGACGACGGACGCGGAGCCGCACGACGCCGCCTACCGACGCGCAAGGGTACTGCTACGCAAAAACTTTCCGGATCCAGCCTGACGCCTGGGGATATTCTAAGGTAAGGAATCTGTCACTAACTACTGTCTCTTACAGATATATCGTTACACAAGTTAGTAACTTGTGCGTTCGTTCACATATACACTATCACATAGGTCCTAAAGAACGCCAGCAAGTTGCGATGTAAACGGTCAAAGTCTCAGCATTCCCTGACTTCGCCCCTTATGACCCTCCCCATTCTCCGATTGAGGAGTCGGGCGAGTGTCTATCCCGCGCCTCCCATTATTCCCAGGGCGACTCTGGACCAGATGCGGGAGAACTATTCCTCTCTTCTTGCCATTTTTGGGTCTCCACTTCTCTCTGGTGCTCTTTTCATCCCAAGGAGGTCAGAGAAGCCTTAACTGAATATACGCCGGCAGGGTCTCTCTTGGTTGCAATTAGGACCTCTGAATTCGTAGTCGGATCTGTGTCGGCTCCGGTGCACAGCCCTTCGGGGTTCCCAGCTGTGACGCTAGTGTCCGATAAGCTGGCTCCATTGTCTACGTCGGTGAAGCCGATCAACGCTACATCGTCTCTCCTCTTCAATGCTGATGTGTCGCCACATCGACGCCGGACGGTGTCGGGGGCAGTGCCGGTGGTGCAGTTCGCCTCGGACACCTTTCCTCCTTCTTCTGAGGGGCCCCCTAGTGATTTTCATCAAGGAGAACAGGTTTTTGGTGGAGAAGAAGTGGGGTTTATTCATCCTATTACTGACAATGTCCAGCCTCCTATGGAGGTTAGTTGGCTAACTCAGCAGGGTGAGGCTAGTGGCCTTGACTCCTCCCCATCCTTGGGCCTAGTTTCTCCTCCCGGCCTCGCTGCTGAGCTTCTGAGGAGGGCAGCTGTGGTTCTGTAGCTGCAGCTCCCTTCTGGGGAGATGACCATTGACCCATTCATTAGTGTGCTTTATCAGGTCCAAGCGGAGGTTGAGCCTGTGCTCTCCTACAGTGAAGCCCTAAATTATATTTTGTTGGGATCTTAGGTTAAGCCTGATATGGGGACCCTATTGTACCGGTGTATAGCACATAGACATGTTTCTGCCCCTGGGGACCTGTCCTGCCTACTCTGGCAAGCCTACTCCGCGCAGCTTTGTAGTACAGGCTGCTACAGCCTCCCCTGACATCAGCTCCCTTCCTAACATCCCTCTGGACAGGGAGTCCAGGAGTCTCGATAATTTTGGTCAGCATATTTTTCTGCCACCAGTTCAGTTTTGCAGTCACTTAATAACGCTTGTGTTCTGAGCTGGTTTTCTCACGCATTGTGTGATTTGGTCTCGTGCCTTCTCCCCTCGCTTCCAGATGAGAGCCGAAAGATCTTACCCAGATACTCCACGATGGCCAACAAGCAGCTAAAATGCTGTACCATGGATTACACAGATTCTGTGGGGCGAGTGATGGCTCTTTCAGTGTCACTCCGCCATCGTGCCTGGCTACGCAACTCTGGTTTTCTGTTCAATCCACCTTGGTGGACATGCCTTTCGATGGTGTACATCTGTTCAGCGCTCACGCCGATTCCTCTTTACAGCATTTTCAGGACAGTCGGGATGGAACAGAATATTAACTCTGTTCTTCTGTACTGTCTGCCTCCCTTATTCATCCCGTACTAGGCTTGTAGAGGGGATGGTCTTCTTGGTTTCTTTCATGTGAGCCTTTCTAGGGCAGTGCCCATTGGCTTTTTTCTTTTCAGTCTCCACCTACGGGTGGCACCCGGTGAGGTGCTCCTGCCCTCTGCAGGAATTTTTTATTACTTCTTAAAATGACAATGACAGGTTATGGTCCCCGTTATCTGGGACGCATATTTCTTTGTGGCTCTATTGGGCTTCAACGCCTGTTGATGCAAGGTGTTCGTTTTCTTCTTCTTTTCTGAAGATGTTTTTTTCTACTCAAGTTCTAATTCTATGTATGGTATTTTGCTTGCGTGGGGCACTGTTGCCTTGTTCCCTGTCCTACAGGGAACATTGACTGTATGTCTTATAGGCATACCTTCATGTCTTTCTGGCACGTTAGTACCCCTTATAGGGGACTTCAAATTATGTGCTTTTAGTGATATAGTGCAGGGGGGGTCTGCTTTGCACCACCCTGTTTTGTCGAGTGTATTGCTCCTTACCATATTTTTTTTCCTTGCACTCCATCTGGCATCCTTCCTTTCCTAGCAGACACAGGGAGACTACGGTATATTGTTAGCTCCTGGTCTAGGCAGTGTTCCCTCTTAGGTTCTTTTTCAGGGGGTTGACAATTCTTATTGTGCTAGCTCTCGCTATACATTGGCAAGAAGGGCTCCTGCCACTTTTTTCTCTCAAGGTCCCTTCTTGGAGTATCTTGTCTGGATGGCTATGGGTGGATTACTCTTCTGACCCTTTCTTTCCTGTGCCAACGCATTTGCTGTCTTTAATCTGCTTCTACCCTGCGTGAAGCTGTTATTGCTTTTCGCTGTTGGGCAATGCCTTATACCTTTGTTCCTACAGGAAACACTTCTATGACAGTTCAGATACCAACCACCACACTTAGTTACTAAATTAGTTGTTCTTCAGATGTCACCTTCTACCCTCTTTTTCAGGGTTTTTGGCTGTTTTTTGTCTTACTTTTTCTTCTCAAAAATGTTCCTTGACCACAATTTCTCTTGGGTTTGGTTTGTAAGGAGGTTTGGTGATCCTTTCAGATTCTTTTCCTGAGAGTTTCTCTCAATCCTCACAGGCCTTGATGAGGGCCCAATCCTTGGGGGTTCGTTATACCACTTATTCCTTATTTGGAGTTTCCTTTTGCTTATGGATTTTTTCTCTTCCTTTAGAAAATATGGGGTATTTTCTCCTCATAGTTGTGGTATAATAAAGGTTTTTTGCGATGCCTAGATTATACCTTCAATTCATTTTATGGGTCCTGTCCCCCATAAAACATTTCTTCCTGGCCACAACACTTGTGCTTTTATGCACTGCAACTCCATCTGCAACTTCAGTTTTTCATACTGATCTTTTGTTCTCAGACCTCCACTTTGTGGCGCTTGGTCTTTACAAAACTATTTACTGTTTTTTATCCGATGCTTCAGCCAGGTCCCTTTTCTGTCTGATTTTCTTTTTATTGGGATGGATACTGGTTATCTGTATAGGCCTTCCGCGTGTTGGGCTTTTTTCAACTTGATTTGTTTCCAGACCCAGATAGTGGTCTTCATTTCTCTATTCTAGCAGGGTTTTTCACACCTGCTGTTTTCTTTTTCAGTTATCCCTCAGCTGCCTGATTGCTGATTGTAGCCATTCAGTCAGTAGTGTTGTTTCATGTTTGATTGCCTTTATTTTTCTGGGGTGTGTGATATCTTCCACTCCCTCTATCCTCTTATAAGGTACCATGTTGCTGATTGCCAGCTCAGTCCTAATATAGCTATAATTTTTACTCCGTCATGGTCACATGTTCGGTCCATTACCGATATTTGTGTATAATTATATATACCTTTCTATAGGTGTATCTGTGTTATACATATATGTATATATTTTATGTGTATATATATTTGTGTGTGGATACATGTGCGTGTGTGTGTGTGTATATATATATTTCCCAAAGTTGCACCAGCAAGTTAAAGCCGCAATCCAACTCCAGGTAAGGAAACAACCTTTATTTTATGATAGCAGGCAGCTTCCCATTCCGTTCATATGTCCCCAGGCTTAACGCGTTTCAAGGATTCTGTCCTCTTCATCAGAAGCCTTTGATTCAAAACGGAACGTTCTGTGCATTTCCCATATTACCCTGCGCATTTTTCACTTTGTATTAGTGGCCTCAGGTGTGCCTTTAATATCAGTTCTTTCCGTTGCACGCTGGTAATTGTGGTTCTTTTTCCGCACCTTTTAGCCCTCCAGTGGGCCCGATTTGAAGCAATTTCTATGGGGACCATTTACAGCCCACATTGGGCTCACGAATAGGACTCTGCCTGCTCACTTAAAAGTACCTGCAGCGCCATAACACAAGGAGAAGATTCACCCCGCATGGCCCCTTTTGATGTTGCGGTGGGGGGTGCGTCGCTTTCACGGCCTGGAGCGCGCCGTGTCAAGTATTTCCCAAAGTTGCACCAGCAAGTTAAAGCCGCACTCCAACTCCAGGTAAGGAAACAACCTTTATTTTATGATAGCAGGCAGCTTCCCATTCCGTTCATATGTCCCCAGGCTTAACGCATTTCAAGGATTCTGTCCTCTTCATCAGAAGCCTTTGATTCAAAACGGAACTTTCTGTGCATTTCCCATATTACCCTGCGCATTTTTCACTTTGAATTAGTGGCCTCAGGTGTGCCTTTAATATCAGTTCTTTCCGTTGCACGCTGGTAATTGTGGTTCTTTTTCCGCACCTTTTAGCCCTCCAGTGAAAGCGACGCACCCCCCACCGCAACACCAAAAGGGGCCATGCGGGGTGAATCTTCTCCTCGTGTTATGGCGCTGCAGGTACTTTTAAGTGAGCAGGCAGAGTCCTATTCGTGAGCCCAATGTGGGCTGTAAATGGTCCCCATAGAAATTGCTTCAAATCGGGCCCACTGGAGGGCTAAAAGGTGCGGAAAAAGAACCACAATTACCAGCGTGCAACGGAAAGAACTGATATTTAAGTGAGCAGGCAGAGTCCTATTCGTGAGCCCAATGTGGGCTGTAAATGGTCCCCATAGAAATTGCTTCAAATCGGGCCCACTGGAGGGCTAAAAGGTGCGGAAAAAGAACCAGAATTACCAGCGTGCAACGGAAAGAACTGATATTAAAGGCACACCTGAGGCCACTAATTCAAAGTGAAAAATGCGCAGGGTAATATGAGAAATGCACAGAAGGTTCCGTTTTGAATCAAAGGCTTCTGATGAAGAGGACAGAATCCTTGAAACGCGTTAAGCCTGGGGACATATGAACGGAATGGGAAGCTGCCTGCTATCATAAAATAAAGGTTGTTTCCTTACCTGGAGTTGGAGTGCGGCTTTAACTTGCTGGTGCAACTTTGGGAAATACTTGACACGGCGAGCTCCAGGCCGTGAAAGCGACGCACCCCCCACCGCAACATCAAAAGGGGACATGCGGGGTGAATCTTCTCCTCGTGTTATGGCGCTGCAGGTACTTTTAAGTGAGCAGGCAGAGTCGTATTCGTGAGCCCAATGTGGGCTGTAAATGGTCCCCATAGAAATTGCTTCAAATCGGGCCCACTGGAGGGCTAAAAGGTGCGGAAAAAGAACCACAATTACCAGCGTGCAACGGAAAGAACTGATAATAAAGGCACACCTGAGGCCACTAATTCAAAGTGAAAAATGCGCAGGGTAATATGGGAAATGCACAGAACGTTCCGTTTTGAATCAAAGGCTTCTGATGAAGAGGACAGAATCCTTGAAACGCGTTAAGCCTGGGGACATATGAACGGAATGGGAAGCTGCCTGCTATCATAAAATAAAGGTTGTTTCCTTACCTGGAGTTGGAGTGCGGCTTTAACTTGCTGGTGCAACTTTGGGAAATATATATATATATATATATATATATATATATATATATATATATATATATATATATATATATATATATATATATATATATATATTGCTTCAAATCCTTGTTTTAACGTTCCCTCACAAACGGAACAAACAGGAACGGACTCCACTTGTAATAGTGCAATTTTTTATTGTAGTTTCAGCTCTCCACCATGACGCATTTCGGCTTTCGCAGGCCTTGATCACATGACGCGGCTACGGAACCCTCCTCATTTTTAAAGTGACATGTGCAAAATGAATACTGAAAGCAGACTTTCATCCTGTCATAGCATATTGTTACAAATAGCAGAAAATTTGCAATTTCTACATCTGGCTTAATTCATATGATTGTTAACGCAGTATGTATTGTTCATACTATAATGTTAATACATTTTCGAACATTTAATACAATACGTATGATTGTAAACATGCCGGGTTAGAACTAGAAACAATTACAGCTAATACTGCAATCCACTTTTTTGCATTTTTGCGCACAATTTTCTTATCACCAGCTAGCATTTAAATTAATTGCTGTATATACCAGATTATATGATGTTGTCTAATACTGCCCCAGTGGGCCTACTTTGCTGCTAATATGTAAAGTGCATTAATAAAGTGCTAGTGCGAAAAAAGATGAATTGAAGAAAACACCCGCTCTTGGTGTCACCCTACTGTGCATAAATAACTACTTGTTCCTAGATAGAATCCTATTTCCCAAGAAAAAAAGAGAGAAAGATAAATAAAGAGAAGGTGAAATGCAGATGAATGACACTAAAATGCATAAGTGCATATAGAACTTTCGGGAGTTTGCTCATATATTTCACTAAAACTGGAAATAATAGTGATAACCCTTATACAGCTATATGTTAACCTGTAGTATCTTATAACCATTATAGGCGCGTGTATAGGTCTTCACTTGCGTTTAGCCCCTGTGGGCTTTTGGTGTCGAGCTCTAGTATATACCGAGTCTCAAGTCATCTCAGTGCAGCCTCTCTATTGCCACCTCGTCTAATGTGTGGAACTGAGTCCACCACATAATATTTAAGCTGTTCTAAGTTGTTACTGTGTATTTCCTTAAAATGACGAGCCACTGGATATGTGGAATCGGAGTTGGTGATAGCTCTTATGTGCTGGAGGATCTTTTTGTGAACCTGTAGTTTTGTACTACCCACGTAGCGCAGTTCACAAGAGCACTCCAGCACATAAATTGCATAATCAGTTTTGCATGTCAAGAGTTTTTTTAATTTTGATCGGCTGATCTTTAAACTGTGTTCGGTAGGTGGTTTTATTTGTGCCAAACCTGCATGCACGGCATGTGGTACATCTTACGAATCCTTTCCTTTGTGTTAACCAACTGGCTTTCGTTGTTACTTCAGGGCTATTGCTTACTAGGGAGTCACTCATGGAGGTTGCCTTCCTAAATGTTATGGTTGGTTTTTTGGGCAACCTTTCTCCTATTACTGGATCGTTTGGGACAATGGGCCAGTTTTTCTTGATTATGCAACATAGGCTACTCCTCTGTTTATTATATGTTAGGATTAGCCTCGTGTTTTCTGTGTCCTGTGTTGCATAATCTGTTTGTGATGGCCTGGACTTGCTATGTGATGTTTTAAGTAGTAAGTTTGCTCTGCATTGATCCCTTCTTTTTTTAATTGCTATATTGATTGTACTTTCAGAGTAACCTCTAGCTAAGAATCGTTCTTTACTTTCTGCCTGTGCACTCTTTAAGTCTGCGTCCCTGCTAAATATTCTTCTCACCCTGACCTATATATTCATACATATATATTTTATGCATGAATTTATATTGCGTGTCATTCTATGCTGACTTTTTTAAGAGGGCGTACGTTTATGCTTCATTCGCTGCACCTTTCCTTGTGTCCTAGTGGGACCTTCACTTGGTTGCATATGCATTTGCTTACTCTTCCCCCTCTGTGGCTTCTACGTTAGATAGTCACAGAGGGCTCACTTCTCTCTCGAAGTGTCTGACCACGAGTGGTCTATTCCAATACTTGTTATTGTTTCTCAGTGCTTCTATTGAAGCATTGATTGGTGCTCTCTACATCATGGATGTGTCTGAGATCTCTCCCTTTTTCCTGCGTTTCTCAGGGCAGGTTTAGCTCACATGCTTGTTTCTACGGCAAGGAGCTCTGGCTCAGTGGCATTGGCTGTTGTCTTTGGCCTGCATCCCCGTCCACTAATGGTCCGGATACCATTGGGGGAGCTAGGTAGTATCATGCTTCTATAAAGTGTTCTTTTCCAACACTTCTTTATTCCACTGCCATGGATGACTGTTTCCCCATGCTTTTCCATGATTTATGGATTTTAGTTTCCTACGGGTTTTCCATAGTCCTTCTGGTGGGACATCTCCTTTCCTCTCATACATTGCTAGACAGCCCGGTCACTCTATCTAATTACAGAGTGGCTAGTCCTGTTCAGGGAGGGATCTTTAGTGGGACCAGTATTCAGACTCTCATCCATCAGAACGCTACTATTACTACAGTCCCATTAGGACATTTCTATATTTCTGTCATTGAACGGCCACCCTCCGCAAATAATGGAACTGCTCCCATAGGCCAGCATATTCCACTATCTTTGACTAATAGATTTCTACCCCTCAGATGCTGTAGCGATCTTGAGTGACTATCGGAAGAGGAAAAACAATTGTCAAGAACTAATCAAGATACCCTGTATACCATTGAACCTACTATTTTCAGATACAACCCAAGTCGATACCCGTCATATGAAAATTTGACTATTATCTCGTGGAATGTGGCGGGGGTAAGAAGTAAACTCAAAGATGAAGAATGATCTAACTTGTTTAAAAATTGCTCAATAATATTCTTACAAGAGACCTGGCATACTGAACCATTCTATATTGACGGTTTTAAAATGGTTTTTACCCAAGCTGTTCCTTCCCAGAGTGGAAGAGCCAAAGGAGGCCTGGCTGCATTGGTTTGTTACATCGCCTCTGATCTTAAAGAAAGTTTATACTATTTCCCAGTTTTTCCAGTTTCAGTTTTTTTGTACTACAGGAAAAAAGTGCATACTATTGATTAATTTTTATAATTGTATATTTGATTACTCTAGATGCAGGGTAGTCACGTCCTTAGAGGAGGAACTAGATAAATTCCTAAGGGATATTAGGGGAGACTATTTAACTATCTGGGCAGGTGATTTTAATAGTGAGAAATGTAAAATTTTGGATTGCGAACACTGTGGTTATGGGGATGATTTTGGTGATTCCTATTCCCATTTTCCCCACAAGTTATACGGTAACACAGTTAATGGCGTAATGCACAAATATAACCTCGAACTTATAGAGCAGATAGAAAAGGAAGGCCATGCGACTATACAAACATACGAAGGAGCTAGAAATTCCTCGACCATCGATCATGTATTAATATCAGGAAATGGCCGAAGCGTGGTTGAAAAATTTGAAGTGAAAGCCAGCCAGTATAGTGACCATCATCCTCTATTTCTAACGCTTAGATCTGAAAAAAACAGTTATAGATTCCTTACCTTAGAATTACCCCCAGGCGTCAGACTGGATCCGGAAAGTTTTTCATCAGCAGTACCCCTGCCCGTCGGAAGGTGGCGTCGGTCGACTCCGCGTTCGTCGTCGGCGTCGCTGGGATGACGTTGCGGTAGCTACATAGACGCCGCCCTCGCGCACTGACGTCAGTTCTTTCTTTTTCCGCGCCAGCAAGCGCAGATCCGGAGAGAGCGGTACCTCCAGTCACTTTTTGACTGACTTTTTTTCTCGACTTTTGTCGACTTCGTTTTTTTTAGTCCATCGACTCCTGGTGCACGAGGGATGCCCGGCTTTAAGGCTTGCGATTCCTGTAACCGACTGATGTTGGTGACGGATCCACACCACGTGTGCCTCTACTGCCTGGAGCGCAACCACGACCCCAAGTCATGCTCCGACTGCCGGACCATGGCCCCGAAGTCTTTGCGGGAGCGGTCCCAAAAGCTCCTCGAGGCCCGGCAGTCGGCTCCGCGTCGCTCGAGGTCCCGGTCGCGTAGGAGGTCAAGGGACCGATCGCGGAGCCAACACCATTCTTCCTCTAAGTCTTCGCACTCGGGTCAGGTAAGTCGAAGCACAAGAAGAAGTAGAAGAAGCATCGTTGCTCTTCGACTTCTCCCCGTCCGTCGGCCGAAGCGATGAGGGATGCGGGTGGTGCCCCTCCCGCGGCTCCGCGTGCGGAGCCCGTAGGGTTAGCTCTGGGTTTCCCCCCTTCCCGGGACCGGGAGCGACCACCTGCCCAGCTTCGTCAGTTCTATGAAGCGATGCACGCCATCTTTGGGCAGCCCGACTCCGGCGCACCTTCGGGCCCCGCGGACTCAGCTGGGGACCCTGGGCCTATGGCACCCGCGGCTTCGGCGCCACAGGGTTCCCTTGGATCCAGGCCTGGAGCCGGATCGGCGTCGGTCGATCTTGTTACGCCTCTCCCGGCGCCGATTCCACCGGCACCACGTCCGCCACCGGCGTCGGCTGTGTCTCCAGCCGACGTCGACCCCGGCCTCCACCTCGAGGTAGACAGGTACTTTTGTGCCCCTGTTTTACCCTGGCTCTTTGAGACCAGATTGGCAGCCAGAGGAGGGTGAGGACTGGGAAGGGGTCTGGGGACCCTTTAACCGACAGTCCTGGTCGGACCCTTTAACTGACCAGGACTGGCGAGAGGAACTGGGGGAACCCAGTGGTTTGGATACCTCACCAGACCTTGGCATGTTGTCTCCTCCTACCGTGGCTACGTAGGAGGGAGCGCCATTCGCAGTGGTGTTGCGTAGGGCGGCCGAGGCTCTCCACCTCGAGCTGCCTACGGTGGCAGTCCGGACTAACCTCCTGACAGAGGTGCTTCAACCGGCAGCGAGCTCTTCGGAGCCCCTGCTGCCGTTTAATGAAGCCCTCACGGACATTCTTTTGGGCACCTGTTCCAGGCCCAACACAGGGGCTCCTGTGGACAGGATGATTGCCCGACGCCACCGCCCGGCCCCGGGCGACCCCACTTTCCTCTCCTAACACCCCACCCCTGAGAGCTTGGTAGTCTAAGCCTCCACGTCCAAGGGTGCATTCCCTACCGCTCCACCGGATAGGGAATCCAAAAAGCTGGACCATCTTGGGAAGAAGATGTTTTCTTCCTCCAGCTTGGGACTGCGGTCGGTAAACTCTGCATGTCTATTGGGCCGTTACACCCACTCCGTGTGGGACACAGTTGCACAAGTGCTGCCTCAGTGCCCGGAGGAGGCCCGGGCCGTACTCTTTCGGGCGGTTGCCGAAGGGAGAGACGCAGCGAAGTTTACCATCCGCTGTGGGCTGGATACCGCCGACTCACTGGGCAGGATGATTTCCACGTCAGTAGCCCTTCGATGCTACGCGTGGTTGAGGTCGACTGGTTTTTCTGGGGATGTCCAATCCACTCTTATGGACATGCCCTTTGATGGCCGTCGCCTTTTCGGCGACAAGGCAGACAACGCGCTGGAGCGCTTTAAGGACTCTCGGGCTATGGCCAGGTCCTTGGGCCTCTCCACCTCCCGCCCTGCGCAGTCTGCCTTTCGCCCCTTTCGTGACTACGGAAGGGGTTCCCCGCCATTTCCCGCCCAGAGCCACAGGCCGGCGCAAGGTGTTCAGCCTCTGCGCGGCCAGGGACGTGGGAACCAGCGCCGTGGTTCTGGGGGCCAGCGGGCGGGCCAGTCCACCACAGCCCCCTCTGCAGCAGCCTCCAAACCCTCCTAGTCCGACCTTTCAGGGCCACCAAATGCCAGTGGGCGGCAGGATTCGCCATCACCTCCCCCACTGGCGCACCATCACGTCGGACAGGTGGGTTTTGCAGATAGTCCGAAGGGGCTACTCCCCTTCGAGACTACCCCTCCATCCATGTCACCTCAGTACTATCGCATGTCGGAGGATCATCTGGCCCTTCTCCAACAGGAAGTTTCGGCACTCTTGGCCAAGGGAGCCATTGAGCGCGTTCCTGTCCCAGAAGTAGGTCGTGGTTGCTATTCCCACTACTTTCTGGTGCCCAAGAAGGACAAAGGCCTGCGTCCTATCTTGGATCTCAGGAACGTCCACCGCTTCCTCCGGAAGGAGAAGTTCAAAATGTTGATGCTCGCTCATGTCTTGTCTGCCCTCGAGACTGGATGGTAGCGTTGGACTTGCAGGACGCTTACTTTCACATCCCCGTCCTGCCGGCCCACCGGCGTTACCTGCGTTTCACGGTAGGCCACGAGCACTTTCAGTTTACCGTGCTCCCCTTTGGCCTTACTAGCGCCCCTCGGGTGTTCACCAAAGTGATGGCGGTGGTCGCAGCTCATCTGCCCAGATCAGGGTTTCCAGTCTTCCCCTATCTCGACGACTTGCTGTTGAAGGCGGGCTCGCCCCAGGCTGTCGTCTTCCCACCTCCAGACTACGGCCGACCTCCTGCATTCGCTGGGGTTCTCCATCAACGTGCCGAAGTCGCACCTGACCCCCTCTCAGAAGCTCCTCTTTATCGGAGCGGTTCTGGACACGACGCAGTTTCGGGTTTATCCTCCCGAACAGCGAGGCCGGGATATTCGGGCTATGATTCCGATTTTTCAGCCCCTATCCCGAGTTTCGGTCAGGATGACCCTCAGGCTGCTGGGTCTGATGGCCTCCTGCATCCTGCTGGTGGACCATGCCAGATGGCATATGCGGACTCTGCAGTGGGACCTGAAGTTCCAGTGGGCACAACATCAGGGGATTCTGTCCGATTGCGTCCAGATCTCGGAGGGCACTGCACACCAATTGCAGTGGTGGCTAACGAACCAGGATTGGGTCGAAGGCAGATCCCTCTCCCTTCCCCAACCAGAGTTCACAGTGGTGACCGATGCATCACTTCTGGGATGGGGCGGCCACATGGGGGAGGCGGAGATCAGAGGCCTCTGGGTTCCGGCGGAGTCCGGGCTCCACATCAACCTTCTGGAGCTTCGGGCGATTCGTCTTGCACTCAAAGCATTCCTTCCCTCTGTCCGGGGAAGAGTGGTGCAGGTGTTCACGGACAACACCACCGCCATGTGGTACCGCAACAAACAAGGCGGGGTGGGGTCGTGGACCCTATATCAGGAGACTCTCCGCCTCTGGACATGGCTGGAACGTCAGGGCATATCCCTGGTGGTTCAACACCTGGCAGATTCCCTGAACGCCAGGGCGGACGAACTCAGCCGCAGGTGCATGATGGATCACGAATGGCGTCTTCACTCGGAGGTGGTGCAAGGTCTCTTTCAGCAGTGGGGAGAGCCTTGGTTAGATCTATTCGCCACAGAAGAGAACGCGCAATGTCAGCAGTTCTGCCCGTTCGAATTTCCAAGGCGGCACTCGCTAGGCGACGCTTTTTGTCGCGAGTGGAGTTGCGGTCTTCTATACGCCTTTCCGCTTATACCACTTCTGCCCAGAGTGCTGAAGAAGATCAAGCGTGACCGGGCCCAAGTCATTCTTGTGGCTCCGGATTGGGCATGAAGAGTCTGGTATCCAGAGCTGCTCAGCATGGCCATCGATCCTCCGATCCGACTGCCTCTACGGGAGGATCTTCTGTCGCAGCAGCAGTGGACGGTTCTCCACCCGAACCTGTCCAGCCTCCACCTCCTTGCGTGGAGATTGAGCGGCGGCAGTTGACGTCGTTTGACCTGCCTCCCGAAGTCTGCGATGTTATCTTGGCAGCCAGGCGTCCCTCCACTAAGACGGTATACGCCTGCAGATGGAACAAATTTGTGGCATGGTGCACAGCAAAGGCTGTGGATCCCCTTTCCGCCCCTCTTTCTGAGGTCCTCTTGTTCCTCCTATCTCTGGCCCAACAGGGCTCTGCTCTGGGCACTCTAAAAGGCTACCTCTCGGCCATTTCAGCCTTCATTAGGCTTCCTGATCAGCCTTCTCTTTTCAAGTCCCCTGTTGTAAATAGATTCCTTAAGGGCATTACTCATCTTTTTCCTCCTGTTCCCTTCGTAATGCCCCAGTGGGACTTGAACTTGGTTCTTACCTACCTCATGTGCGCTCCCTTTGAGCCGCTACATAACTGTCCTCTCAGACTTCTCACTTTGAAAACTGCCTTTCTGTTGGCCATCACCTCTGCACGCAGGGTGAGTGAGCTACAAGCTCTTTCTTCCAAGCCTCCCTTTCTGCCTGTCCATCCGGACAAGGTCGTCCTTAGAACTATGCCTTCCTTTCTTCCCAAGGTGGTTACTTCTTTCCACATTGGCCAAACGATCACTTTGCCCACCTTCTTTCCGCCTCCGCATCCTTCAAAAGACGAAGAGAGGCTCCACCGTCTGGATCCAAAACGTGCGCTTTCATTCTACTTGGATCACACAAAACAATTCCAGGTGGACGACCATCTCTTTGTTGGTTACGTGGGTGCTAAGAAAGGTCGGGCCGTGCACAAACGGACCATCTCCAGGTGAGTCGTTCTGTGCATCAAAGCTTGCTATTCCTTTGCAAAGAAGGACCCTCCAGTGGGACTGCGCGCCCAATCCACCAGTGCGACGGCAGCTACCACTGCTTTGGGACGAGGAGTCCCCCTGAATGACATCTGTCAGGCAGCTACGTGGGAATCGCTGCACACGTTCACCAAACACTACTGCCTGGACAGCCAAGTCCGGAGAGACGGCTTCTTTGGCCGTTCTGTTCTCCAGGAGTTTCTGGTGTGAACTTGGTTCGCAGACCCACCTCCGGCATTGGTATTGCTGGGGTATCTATTCTAAGGTAAGGAATCTATAACTAACTGTTTCTTTCAGATGAACAAGTTACTTACCTTCGGTAACGATATAGCTGTAAGAAACATAGGTTAGTTATAGATTCCTTACCGCCCCACCCATCCTCCCTGTTCTGCGAACTGACTTCTAGGGTTAAGGACATCCTTTCAGGGCCCTAGTTTTGTGCACCAGTTGTCAGTGTCTTGCATGGCTCTGCGCTTCTGGCGTGGAAAATCGTGTACAGAACTGACGTCAGCGTGCGAGGGCGGCGTCTATGTAGCTACTGCGACGTCATCCCGGCCGACCACGACACCGACGACTAACGTAGAGTCGACCGACGCCACCTTCCGACGCGCATGGGTACTGCTGACTAAAAACTTTCTGGATCCAGTCTGACGCCTTGGGGTACTTCTAAGGTAAGGAATCTATAACTAACCTAAGTTTCTTACAGATATATCGTTACCGAAGGTAAGTAACTTGTTCATTAAGTACAATACATCGGGAGGAGGCATGCCTAGCTGCTGATATAACAACACAGGGAGAAAATGGAATCTCCATAAAATGGTCAGGCAGTAATCCTTCTTTATTTATGGATAAAATAGTACAAGATAGGCAAGTAGATATTAACATCTGTATGGTGGGATCTTCAACAAATGTACATATCATCACGGCATTCTGTAATATTGCGTTTGCAATCTCAGGAGACTTAAAAATAAAAAATAAGAAGCATGCCTACCAAAAACCCAGATGGTTTGACCAACAATGCTCTAAATTAAATCAGGCCCTAAAGAAAGCATTAAAAACCAAGCCTAGAGATAGGGAAAGGGTGGGAATCCTACGGAAATCATATAAACAGATTTTAAATAAAAGGAAAGTTCAAATACGGGAACTAGCATGGGAAAAACTCGTTCGAGCGGCAGACACACAGGATAAAACCCTACTTTGGAAGACACTTAACCAACCCTTTTTTAAAGAACAGACTGCTGCTAAGAACGAGACCCTAGTACAGCCGACAGATTGGCTAACAGACTTTGAACAGATTTTTAACCCTAACTATGAGAAACTTTCTTCTTCTGTTAACAGAAATTTTATAGTCATTGACACACCCAATCTGGCCCCCATTACTCTAGATGAAATTAAAACTGCTCTAGATTGAAGTGCGAATGGAAAGGCACCAGGCCCTGACAGGGTACCAATTGATATTTTTAAGGCTGATATGGATTTCTGGCCCCCAATGCAATGGCGGGAGGTGTAGTGCCTGAATATTAGGTTGAGAGTGTCATTGTCCCAATCTTCAAGAAAGGCGATAGAGGTGACGCAAAATGCTATCGACCTATATCCCTACTTGATTCAACATCGAAATTGATGGGAAGATTTCTCCTAGAGAGATTAGAAACCTGGGTAGGCGACAATAAAGCTCTTACCGAAACCCAATACGGATTTAGAAAGGATATAGGGACCATCGAGTAGTGTGTTAACGTCGAATTGATGATTGGGAAGTATACACTCTCTAAAGAGGGTCATCTGCATTTATGCTTTGTAGACCTAACTAGTGCATTTGACTTAATCATGCAAAATTATGGCAGGCCTTAATGGGGATGGGAGCCCCTCCTGATATCATCACTTACTTATCACAAATATATGACTTGTTAACTTCAAGAGTCTGTTACGGTCCCAAAGGTGAATGTGCCACCCGTTTTAGAGTTACCTGTGGCATAAGGCAAGGCTGCGTCCTTGCTCCACTTATATTTTCGCTCTACATTAATGAAGTTGACAAACGGCTTCAAAAGCTGAATGCTGATGCCCCTGGAGTTGGAAATCATTCTACCCCGGTCTTATTGTATGCGGACGACGCAGTTTTGCTATCCAGAACAGCAAATGGGCTTCAAATCCTAATAGAACATTTTGCTAACTTCATGAATGAAAAGTACTTAAAACTTAATCTTAAAAAAACCTTCATGATATTCGGAAAAGGGAAAGTAAAAAGTAGAATCCATCATGTTGATGGTACGCCAATCGCAAAGACTCTTTTTTTTCTCGTACCTGGGTCTACTTTTTACATCAGAAGGGCACTGGGGAGCACATATTGACCTTCGTAAATTAAATTTTTTACGGTCAATTGAAGCCATCTTTAGATTCTCAAAAAAAATGGGGAATAAGCCAATTAGGGAAATACTGACTCTGTATAACAGTAAATGCCTTACAGGCACTTGCTACGGTGCAGCATTAGGGGGGATGGCTAACCATTCTGTATTACAGACTCAGGAAAATATATTTTTAAGGAGGTTATTAGCAGTCCCTAATTCATCCCCTTCATATGTTGCCCATAAGGAATTGTCAGTGTCTTACATTACTGATTATATTAGTACAGCAGCTCTTACCGTTTGGCATGGGATCTGGAGCAAGGATGGTACTAAATTTACCCAGGAAATTATAATGGATTGCCTTGCCCTTGAACATTGTAAAAAGATCCCTTGGTTGCAGTATATTCACAAACTTCTAAAAGAGTGTGAGGTGGATGTTAATTTTAAAGATCCTATGGACATCCAACACTGTAGTAAAAGGGATCTAAAACTCCGGCTTGCAGAAGCAAGGGAAGTATTAAGAGACACAGTAGTAAGCTCAAAGCCGACGATCAAGTCTTACTGTGAAGGACTTTTCGTGTTGGGCACGCAACAATATTTACTGTGGGTATCAAATGTACAACATAGGTTCTATCTCACGAGACTGAGAATGGGTATCCTTCATTATTTGATTGCATTTCCTATCATGGGCAAATGGTATCGAAATATTCCAAATTGTCCTTGTGATGAAAAGTCGCCGCAGTCAACATTGCACTTTATTCTCTTTTGTAATTTTTATCGAGACATTAGGAAGCGTGTTTTACGACCTTTAGTTATTGACAGTAAATTGTATTTTTATAAACCTGCTTTTAACCCCTTCGCTGCCAGGCCCCCCCCACTCCCCCCCCTGTGCCACGCCTTTTTTTGGCTATTTGAGGTAGTTCGCGCTTAGGCCCCTGTAACTTTTTGACCACATAAGGTATCCACGCCAAATTTGCGTCATTTTTTTCCAACATCATGGGGATTCTAAAGGTACCCAGGGTTTGTGGATTCCCCTGAAGGGGACCCAGAAATTAGCCAAAATACAGCTAAATTTTGGTTTGTTTTTTTAAAAATGGGAAAAAAGGGCTCCAGATGAAAGCGTCTGGTTTTTTCCCTGCAAATGGTATCAAAAAAGGGGTTGTGGTGCTGAAATCACCATCTTCCCAGCTTTCAGGGACAAGCAGACTTTTGTCAGAAAACCAACATTTGTTACACAGTTTTTGGCATTTTTCTGGGACATAGCCTATTTTTGCTATTTTTTGTGCTTTCAACCTCCTTCCAGTTAATGGTACAAATGGGTATGAAAGCAATAATGGATCCTGGAAAGCCATACATTTTAGAAAAGTAGACCAAATTCTGAATTCAGCAAGGGGTCATTTGTGTAGATCCTTCAAGGTTTTCGTATAGAAACTAACAGTTGAAAATAGAAAAAATTGAAAATGAGTTTAAAAAAAACCCAGCCATTTATGCCAACGTTTTCACTTGTAACTTCTACTAAGTATGACAGATGTTTGAAACCAATATACCATTACATCCGCTGGATCCTTCTGGTTGTGGGGATATATAGGACTTGTAGGTTCACCAAGAACCCGAGGAACCCAGAGCCAATAACTGAGCAGCGTCTTGCAATGTTTTTTTATTATGTACCGGGTATATAGCAATTATTTTGTGAAAATGTATACATGGAAAAATCGGTATGAAAGACACATTTCCGAAATTGGGAGTACCCTTACTAGCATGAGAATTATAGGTCATTTTTCAAAATGACTTCTTTTTTACACATTGTCTTTCATTTGGAAGGCAGAAATGCATCGAAAGTCAATAGGTAATAGTTTCTCTACAATTCTGTGTTACCCTAAGTCTCCCGATAAAAATGGTACCTCACTTGTGTGGGTAGGCCTAGTGCCCGCGACAGGAAACAGCCCAAAACGCAAGTTGGGGCCACATTTTCACAGTGAAAAATGACCCTTTCTTTGCAAAGTGCCTAGCTGTAGTTTTTGAACCCTAGCTCTGCCGGCACCTAGGGAAACCTAGCAAACCTATACATTTTTGAAAACTAGACACCCAGGGGAATCCAGGATGGGGTGACTTGACTGGCTCTCACCAGGTTCTGTTACCTAGAATCCCTTGCAAACCTTAAAAATTGTCAAAAAAAACACATTTCCTCACTTTTCTGTGGTGCAAAGTTCTGGAATCTGCGTGGATCCACAAAATTCCACCCACCCTGTGTTCCCCAAAGTCTTCCGAGAAAAATGGTACCTCACTTGTGTGGGTAGGCCTAGTGCCCGCGACAGGAAACGGCCCAAAACGCAAGGTGGACACACCACATTTTCACAGTGAAAAATGACCCTTTTTTTGCAAAGTGCCTAGCTGTAGTTTTTGAACCCTAGCTCTGCCGGCACCTAGGGAAACCTATCAAATCTATACATTTTTTAAAACTAGACACCCAGGGGAATCCAGGATGGGGTGACTTGACTGGCTCTCACCAGGTTCTGTTACCCAGAATCCCTTGCAAACCTTAAAAATTGTCAATAAAAACACATTTTCCTCACTTTTCTGTGGTGGAAAGTTCTGGAATCTGCGTGGATCCACAAAATTCCACCCACCCCGCGTTCCCCAAAGTCTTCCGAGAAAAATGGTACCTCACTTGTGTGGGTTGGCCTAGTGCCCGCGACAGGAAACGGCCCAAACCGCAACGTGGACAGACCACATTTTCACAGTGAAAAATGACCCTTTTTTTGCAAAGTGCCTAGCTGTAGTTTTTGAACCCTAGCTCTGCCGGCACCTAGGGAAACCTAGCAAACCTATACATTTTTGAAAGCTAGACACCCGGGGGATGCCATGGAGGTATGGCTTGCGTGGATCCCCCAACGTTTTCTTAACCAGAATCCCCTGCAAACCTCAAATTTAGCTGAAAAAATCACTTCTTTCACACATTTTTGTGTGGGAAAGTTGTGGCATCACCGGGCTGACACAAATTTCCTACCACCCAGCGTTCCCCCAGGTCTCCCGATAAAAATGGTGCCTCACTCGTGTGGGAGGCCCAAGTATCAGCGACAGGCAAGGGCCCAAAACGTATTGAGGCGACATCAAAATTGCCCATCACAAAACGACCTGGTTTTGCAAGGGGGGTCACCTGGGTTTTTGGCCCCGTGCTCGGCGGCCAGCTAGGGAAAGCTACCAAACTCACACATTTCTGAAAACTAGACACCTGGGGGATTCCAGGATACCCGCGCCAGGCAAGGGCCCAAAACGTATTGAGGCGACATCAAAATTGCCTATCACAAAATGTTTTGGGCCCTTGCCTGTCGCGGGTACTTGGGCCTCCCACACGAGTGAGGCACCATTTTTATCGGGTGACCTGGGGGAACGTTGGGTGGTAGGAAATTTGTGTCAGCCCGGTGATGCCACAACTTTCCCACACAAATATGTGTGGAAAAAGTGATTTTTTTTCAGCTAAATTTGAGGTTTTCAGGGGATTCTGGGTAAGAAAACATTGGGGGATCCATGCAAGCCATACCTCCCTGGAATCCCCCGGGTATTTAGTTTTCAGAAATGTGTGGGCTTGGTAGGTTTCCCTAGATGGCCGCCAAGCCCGGGGCCAAAAACTCATGAGACCCCCCTTGAAAACCAGGTTGGTTTGTGATGGGTAATTTTGATGTCGCCTCACTAGGTTTTGGGCACTTGCCTGTCGCAGGTCCTTGACCCACCCACGCGAGTGAGGTACCATTTCTATTGGGATACTTGGAGAAAGTCCGTGGGGGGGGGGGGGTAGGAAATTTGTTGTTTCTTTCTGCAGCGTGAAAATTTTGGCACAATAATGCAAGGAAAATGTGACAGACACATTTTGAGGTTTGCAGGAGATTGTGGGTAAGATAACTTGTTGGGATGCACAAGAGAGACATCACCATGATCTCCCATGGGTGTTTAGTTTACGACAATATCTACAGTTGGTAGGTTATTCTTAGATGGAATGTACACCTTGGCAGAGAGACAAAAAAGACAAAGATTACTGCACAGCCATCTATTCCTCAAGCACACACACATACTGGTTGGATTTGGCACGAGGGCGAGTGATGGTTCAGTATATAAAATTTTATTAAGAGATTTCACAAAAATGAAATGCACTGTCAATAATTGAAAGGACAAAAAACTGAACCAGTGACTCGCAGCTCGTGAGCTGTAAAGCCACGTCAAGGCCCCAACCGCTTTACAGGCCATTCACACACCTTTCATACGTGATACACACAAGACCATTCACACCACCAGGCACGAAATCAACACATTACACATTCATAAAAAGGGACAAGGTACACCCTGCTGCAGAAAGACAGAAAAGACAAATATTTCTGCACAACCACCTATTCCTCAAGCACACAGACATACTGGTTGGATTTGGCACGAGGGTGAGTGATGGTTCAGTATATACAGTTATATTAACCAGAGATTTCACAAAAATGAAATGCACTGTTAATAATTGAAAGGACGAGAAACTGAACCATTGACTCACAACTCGTGAGCTGTAAAGCCACGACAAGGCACCAACCTCTTTACAGGCCATTCATACACCTTTCATACGTGTGCCGCATTCAAAACCATTCATACCGCCAGCCGCGGGCCCATCACATTACAACACTCACATCAGCAGACAGCGCCATTCAAGGGCCCATCACTTTCACACGCCCACATTCCTGAGACAGCAACCACACCAGCTGATGGATTGCGTGGAGTGGCGTTTGGCTAGCAGTGTGTGTAGTGAACAGCAGCAAGTCACTACTCACACACCGCCAGCCAAGCGCCAGTCCACGCACACCACCAGCCAAGCGCCAGTCCATGCTCACCGCCAGCCAAGCGCCAGTCCACGCACACCGGCAGCCAAGCGCCAGTCCACGCACACCGCCAGCCAAGCACCCGTCCACGCACACAGCCAGCCAAGCGCCAGTCAACGCACGCCGCCAGCCAAGCACCAGTCCACGCACACCGCCAGCCAAGCGCCAGTCCACGCACACCGCCAGCCAAGCGCCAGTCCACACACACCGCCAGCCAAGCGCCAGTCCACGCACACCGCCAGCCAAGCGCCAGTCCACGCACACCGCCAGCCAAGCGCCAGTCCACACACACCGCCATCACATATTTTGTGCAGCAAAAAAAACACAAACCAATTGGCAATAGATACAAACCTTTAACTACAAGCACAACAGCTCTAACTGAATACAACACACTTTTGCCAACCATGAAATCTGAACAAAAATATAAAACAATACTGACCTGTCACTTTACTTTTATGCTCATGGTTGTAACCAAAAACTCCGTTGTGTGTGGTACAATTTAAAACATGTGGGCACACACAGCCAGGATTAGAAGGGCAATAGGGGCAGTACATACGACTCTCCTTCCGCACACCTCTTCGCGCGCAGACACTACATTTTTTAGCGGGAAAGTCTTTTTTAGCCGTGGGAGGAAGGTGATCAGGAAAGTGGTGATCTTTCAATCTAGCCACATCCTCCACCACTGCTTCTTTAGGAACTCCTGCCTGTTCTACTAAAACAAGGCTGCCTATCAAAGACTGCTGAAACTGAACAAATATCATCTTTGACTCTGGAGAGCAATCCTTAAATACAACAAAGGCGTTGTAGCTTGCTAAATGGAATAAATGGATAGCCAACTTCTTATACCAAACGTACGCCTTACGAACAGCAGTGTAAGGTTCCAACCTCTGATCTACTCGATCTACACCACCCATGTGCTTATTGTAGTCTAAAATGCACACAGGTTTGCGCACTTCAGCAACCTGACCCCAAACAGTCACAGGTGAAGTACTTTCATCATGGATGGTAGTCAGCATATAGACATCTCTCCTGTCAGAAAATTTCAGAGCTAGAAGCTCATCACTACGCAAGGCACTGCACTGTCCCTTCACAAGTTTTTTCAAACCAGCTCTTTTGGGTAACCTTTACGGTTAGAGCGGATTGTGCCACAAGCAACAGTGTCCACTTTGAACACCTCCTTGAACAATGGCACAGCAGTGTAAAAGTTATCTACATATAAATGGTGACCTTTGTTAAAAAGTCCTCTGCTCAGTTCCCACACAATTTTCTCTGCAACTCCAAAAGTGGACGGACAACCAGGGGGGTCAATACTGGAATCCCTACCAGTGTAGACCCTGAAATTATAGACATATCCAGTACTACTCTCAGACAGCATATACATCTTAATTTTGCAGCGTGAATCTTTCTGGATTCACTATGCTGTGCATTATTCCGCCATCTAGTGGTGGGTCCGGAATTGTAGTCTTTTTTCTCTTTTCTTTTTTTTTTTCGTGGCCCAGGTGGGCGTCGACATACCACCATTTGGTGTCCTTCATGACGTTGACGTGCTTCCTCCGAAAGCTCCCACCTTTGGCCGCCATCTTCAGATTCTTTTTTCCGCCGTTGGGTCTGGATCGTTGCCGAAGAGTTCCAGAATTTTTGGGAAGAAGAATCGAGGAAAATCGAAGAAAGCGACAAAAATCAAGTTTTCAGCTACACCGGACTACAGGTCAGGTAACCGGGGAGACGGTTTACGACCAAGACCTCGATGGAGAATGCGCTCGCAGGGGGCTCCCTGAGCGCGGGGATGGACAAAACACTGTTCAAGTTTTGCACCAATTGCCACCACAAATACGCCCAGAAGGACCAGCATCCAGTCTGCAACCTCTGCCTGCCGCTCGACCACAGCAGCGAAGACTGCAACGCGTGCTCAGCGTTTACACCGAAGACCCTCAGAGTAAGGGAGAGGCAGAGAAGGGCGAACCACAACATGCAGGGGCAGGGACCACCTCCATCGCTCCGGGACCTGGGCCTCTCCAGTGCAGAAGAGGACAACATCGCCGAAGGGCTGGAGGACTGCACGGTCGTCGAGGTCCATAAGAAGACGTCGAAGGAGGTAAGGGAGTCATCGACCCTGTGAAGAGGACTAGGGCGGCAAACCCGCTATAACCCCCACGGGCCCTCATAAGGGACTGGACCTGCCTAACGATAGCCCGGTAACAGCACAGAAAGAGTTAACATCTTTCAGCCCTTCTTCCATGCAGGACAAGGAACTCCCTCAGAAGCGGAATGGCCAATGGTATGACACCTCCTGGAGACGAGGGGCGGAGCTATTAGCTGAAAGGGAAATCCCGGAAGACGCCGAGGTGTGCGTGTTCAGAAGGCGAGAGTCGGAAGAAGAAGCACAGAGCGCCACGGACCAACGAGGACGAGAAGCAGACGAGCCTGCTCAGGAACGAGGACGAGAAGCAGACGAGCCTGCCCAGGAGCGAGGACGAGAAGCAGACGAGCCTGCCCAGGAGCGAGGACGAGAAGCAGACGAGGGCCCCCAGCGAAGTACGGAGGAAATCGATATAGAGCGGGAGGAGTGGTCGGAAGAGTGGTGGACACCCCCGGAGGATGCTGTAACGCCGCCGCAGCTCAGGAGAGTTGCGGCCCCTGAGGTACGTGATCCCGGGCAAGGGGCTTTGTAAATACGGGAGGGAGGGGGTGGCGAGTCTAAGGGACTCAGGGTTCACGGGACAAGGGGGGGGGGGCTGATCACGCGTTATTCTTGTGTTTGGTGTTCACAAATCCCTTACTCCCTGCTCACCTCCTGAAACCATAGCATAAAAGGCAACTAAACACTTAATCCGCACCAAATCGACTTCCATTAAAAACCCCTGGAAAAAGGGGCTTAAAACACAAAAGATTGAAAGAGTACTAGGTCACGTCTTTCCTTTCTTCCGTGATCTTCCCGACCCATACCAGGGCTGTATCTCGGTTTATTTTCCCTGAATCTCCTCCCCCCCTCTTTCCTGAATTGTATTGTGTTCACGGTGACGGCACGTTCTGCACTGTTCAATAACCTTCTCAAAAGGGACAGCCGCATTGACCGTCTTCTCTCCTTTGTTTTACCCGGGGCTGTGCCACCGCTACCCAGCGTGAAGAAGACGAGAAGAGCCACTACCACCACCATCCCGGGCGAAGACGGCATCAAGTTCCCATCCTGATTCCCTTTCCCTTTGACTCTAATTTTTCTGGTTTGACCTGTGTCAATAAATGAAGCCATCATTCAACGGCCTGTAAGACCTCCTCGTTTTGTTTTCCGCCCATCCCTCTCACATCTGGTGTCAGAAGTGGGATCGGGGGAAATGGAGGCTGCCGTGAGAAAGATGGCTGAAAGCCAAGAGAAACTAGAACGCTGCATGGAGAGGTTTTTGACTGCAGCTGAAGAGGACCGTGTGAACCTGCATAAATCCATTACTGAACAAGGACAGACCCAAGAGGCAGTGATCGTAAAACTGGCAGATACCCTGGGTCAACAAAGAAGCACAGCAGGGTTTCCTTCCGTGGTCCTACATAAATATGTTGAAGGGGAGGATCCCGATTTCTTTTTTCCAATTCTGAACGTATGGCCAGGGCCGCTGGCTGGGGCCATGAGAAATGGGGGCAATACTTGGGACAGCTGTTATCTGGTGAGCTCCAAGCAGCCTATCAGGCCGTCAATCCTTCGGGCCTTACACCATATGATGATGTGAAAAGGAGCATCCTTGAGAGACTAGGCATCGACGATGACACTTACCGCATACGTTTACGCCAAATCAAGGAAGGCCCACAAGAGACGCCCCGTGCCTTGGCCTACAGAGTAAGGGACATGGCTCACAGGTGGCTTAAACCCCAACTTTCAACAAAAGAGGAAATAATGGAGAAAGTGTATCTAGAGCAGTATCTGTCCTCCCTGTATCCGCACGTAGAAAAATGGGTGAGACAACATACAGGACTGAGCTTGGATAGGGCTATTGAAATAGCCAGCGCTTTTCACCGAGCGCAAGAGTCCCAAAGGGAACGTGAAGACATACATTGGAAACATCCAGGAGCTCCGATAAAAACCTCTAGAACACCCCACCCGTCACGCAAACCTGAGACAGTCACCCTTTCCCCAGGGCCTATCGTAATACCTCCCCGAGCCCCTATTCCACAAGGACCTAAGTGTTTCAATTGTGGTACCATAGGTCACATAGCTCGTTTCTGTCCTCAGAGGAAGGAACCTATGGAAGTAGGGCTGGTACGCAATTACTACTGTAACCCCGCAGGGACACACCTTCCCTACCATAGAACAGTACGGGTTAACGGGGAGGAACGGCAGGCACTGATTGACACTGGGTGCTTACAAAGTGTAATCCAACCCCAGGCTATCCCAGGAGGGGAACCAACACCTTCAGGTTACGTTACCATTCAGTGTGTGCACGGGGACAGTCGACAATATCCAACTGCTGAGATAGAGATACAGCACGATCCCTCCCTGACCGTCATGCCATTGAGAGTAGGACTCATTCCTCGCTTACCTGAACCCCTGGTCATAGGGAACGATTATCCGCATATGTCAAACCTAGTACAGGAGACCTGGGTAGAGAGGGAGGAATGGAGGAAATCCGCACCCTTTTCTCAGGAGCCTGAGCCGGACTGTCCCCCAGGAAAGCAACAGAAGAGTGGGAAACAGAAAAAAAGAGAAAAAAAATGTTGGAGACAAGTCGCTTTGTCCCAGAGCAAGGATGTCCCTATATGGCAGTTTGAACAAGGGTTTCTAGAGGCACAACGAGAAGACCCCGCATTCCGTGAGGCATGGAATAAGGCCATGAGTAAAGAGGATCCCATGCAAGTAGGTCCACAATTCTTTGAAAGGAAAGGACTGCTCTATCGAAAAGGGGGGAGGAACGACCCAATCCAATTGCTGGTTCCCCAATCCTATAGGGAGAAAGTATTGTTCCTAGCCCACAGTCACTTGCTGGGAGGCCACTTCGGGGACAAGAAAACTGAAAAAACAATATTAAAAAGATTTTATTGGCCCGGTGTCTATTCCCAGGTAAGAAAATACTGTAGAGAATGTGCTATATGCCAAAATAACAGTAGGTCCATGCCAACAAGAGCCCCTTTACGTCCTTTGCCTATCATACAGGAACCCTTTTCCAGGGTCGGCATGGACATCATAGGCCCCCTTTTACCCTCTCGAAGCGGTTGTCGCTTTGTGTTGGTGTTGGTTGACTACGCCACCCGGTTCCCAGAAGCGGTGGCCTTGCGCCAACCTAACGCTTCCCAAATCGCCAAGGCCATGATCTCCATCTTCTCGAGAGTAGGGTTCCCCAAGGAGCTGATTACCGATCAAGGAACACCCTTTATGTCCCGCCTCATGCGACAGGTATGTCTCTCCCTGAATATCAAGCAAATCCGTACGTCAGCATACCACCCCAGACCGACGGGTTGGTGGAACGCTATAATGCCACCCTCAAATCAATGCTAAAGAAACTATTAAATCTTGAGACACGGAAATGGGAGGACATGCTCCCTTTGGCTCTCTTTGCCATTAGATGCCAAGTACAAACCAGTACCGGGTACTCACCGTTCGAGCTACTTTATGGCAGGCAACCCCGCACCCTGTTGGACATGCTCCGGGAGGAATGGGAAGAAGAGCCAGAGGGGGTAAAACCACTCCCAGAATATGTACTGAATTTGAAAACCCATCTAGGTCAGATACGAAGCATTGTCAAAACTCACATGGAACAGGCACAATTGTCCCAAAAGACCCAATACGATAAAAAAGCCAAAACCCGCTCCTTTAACCTTAATGATTACGTACTCCTGATGATGCCCACGTCCGACCACAAGTGGTTGGGACAGTGGCAAGGCCCTTACCGTATTGTGGAAAAGGTGACTCCGGTAACCTACCGCCTGGAATTAGACCACCAGAAAAAAAAAACCACTCAAATATATCATGTCAACCTCCTGAAGAAATGGGAGGGGCCCATTCCGGTACAGATAGGGCTTACACAGAGTCCTGAACCGCTGTTTGTACAGAGCATAGATCCGGACCTACCGGAAGAAAAAAGAAAAGAGTTCAAGACACAAATGAAACCCCTACAAGAGGTGTTCTCCCTACACCCGGGTAGAACACATCTGACGGAACATCTCATTTCGACTCCCCCGGGAGCAAAAGTGAAGTTGCGTCCCTATCGAATACCCGAGTCACGTAGGCTGGCGATAGAGAGAGAGGTGCAACAGATGTTAAAGTCGGGCATCATCGAACCATCCCATAGCGAATGGAATTCGCCCGTAGTGTTGGTGCCCAAACCTGATGAGTCCATCAGGTTCTGCATCGACTGATTCCTATCCCCTCCCAAGAGTCGATGAATTGGTAGAACGGTTAGGGAAGGCCAAATATATTAGCACCCTTGACCTGTGCAAAGGGTATTGGCAGGTGCCCCGGAGACCGAGAGAAAACAGCCTTTGCAACCCCCAGTGGGTTGTACCATTTCACCGTTCTTCCCTTCGGTCTCCACGGGGCTCCTGCCACATTCCAACGTTTAATGAACACAGTGTTAAGACCATGTTCGACCTTCTCAGCAGCATACATTGATGACATCGTCATCTACAGCTCCACTTGGGACGAACACCTGACCCACTTGAAACGAGTCGTCCAAGCATTGAAGGAAGCCGGGCTGACTATAAACCCCACCAAAAGTAGGCTGGCGGCCCGTTCCGTAAAATACCTAGGCCACCTGTTAGGGGAAGGGTACATTAAACCTCAGGCAGAGAAAGTAGCCGCCATCTCCAATATCCCTTTTCCGAAAACAAAAGAGAGCTAAGGGCATTTCTTGGAATATTGGGATATTATAGGAGATTCATTTCCAACTTTTCTCAAACAGTCTCTCCTTTGACGGATCTTCTACAGAAGAACGTACAGACAGAAAAAGAGCTAAGATACCCTACTCCCGCCCTTCTCCAAGCCTTTCAACAGCTGAAACACGCCCTGACATGTCACCCTGTTCTACTCAGCCCTGATTATTCTCGACAGTTCATCCTACAGGCAGACGCATCCGACACTGGCTTGGGAGCAGTGTTGTCCCAAGTAGATCTTCAGGGACAGGAGAGGCCCGTCCTATATATAAGTAGAAAGTTGTTTCCTCGTGAAAAGTACTATGCGGTCATCGAAAAAGAGGCATTCGCCATCAAGTGGGCAGTGGAATCCCTTAAATATTACCTTGAGGTGAGGGAATTCACTTTATTTACAGACCATGCCCCGTTAGAATGGCTTGCTAGGAATAAGGGACACAACGACCGGATACTTAGGTGGTTCCTTGCACTACAGCCCTATCGGTTTCACACCAAGCATAGGAAGGGAAAAGAACAGACAAACGCCGACTATCTCTCCCAGTATCCACTTGACTTTGTTCTTGCCGGCAAGAATGTTAGGGAAGGGGGATGTGAAGAGGACCAGGGCGGCAAACCCGCTATAACCCCACGGGTCCTCATAAGGGACTGGACCTGCCTAACGATAGCCCGGTAACAGCACAGAAAGAGTTAACATCTTTCGGCCCTTCTTCCATGCTGGACAAGGAACTCCCTCAGAAGCGGAATGGCCAATGGTATAACACTTCCTGGAGACGAGGGGCGGAGCTATTAGCTGAAAGGGAAATCCCGGAAGACGCCGAGGTGTGCGTGTTCAGAAGGCGAGAGTCGGAAGAAGAAGCACAGAGCGCCACGGACCAACGAGAAGCAGACGAGCCTGCCCAGGAACGAGGACGAGAAGCAGACGAGCCTGCCCAGGAGCGAGGACGAGAAGCAGACGAGCCTGCCCAGGAGCGAGGACGAGAAGCAGACGAGGGCCCCCAGCGAAGTACGGAGGAAATCGATATAGAGCGGGAGGAGTGGTCGGAAGAGTAGTGGACACCCCCGGAGGATGCTGTAACGCCGCCGCAGCTCAGGAGAGTTGCGGCCCCTGCGGTACGTGATCCTGGGCAAGGGGCTTTGTAAATACGGGAGGGAGGGGGTGGCGAGTCCAAGGGACTCAGGGTTCACGGGACAAGGGGGGGGTGATCACGCGTTATTCTTGTGTTTGGTGTTCACAAATCCCTCACTCCCTGCTCACCTCCTGAAACCATAGCATAAAAGGCAACTAAACACTTAATACGCACCAAATCGGCTTCCATTAAAAACCCCTGGAAAAAGGGGCTTAAAACACAAAAGATTGAAAGAGTACTAGGTCACGTCTTTCCTTTCTTCCGTGATCTTCCCGACCCGTACCAGGGCTGTATCTCGGTTTATTTTCCCTGAATCTCCTCCACCCCACCCCCCCCCTCTTTCCTGAATTGTATTGTGTTCACGGTGACGGCACGTTCTGCACTGTTCAATAACCTTCTCAAAAGGGACAGCCGCATTGACCGTCTTCTCTCCTTTGTTTTACCCGGGGCTGTGCCACCGCTACCCTGCGTGAAGAAGACGAGAAGAGCCACTACCACCACCATCCCGGGCGAAGACGGCATCAAGTTCCCATCCTGATTCCCTTTCCCATTGACTCTAATTTTTCTGTTTTGACCTGTGTCAATAAATGAAGCCATCATTCAACGGCCTGTAAGACCTCCTCGTTTTGTTTTCCGCCCATCCCTCTCACAGACCCCTAAACACTCGAGCGACACTCGAAAGGGTGAAGCTAAAGCCCCGAGCGACTCTCGTAGAAGTGAAGCTAAGTCCTCGAAGGGAGCATTGCCTCCAAAACACTCAACGAAGGCAACAGCAACCAAGGACAGCCAGCTGAGCGGATCCTTCGAAAAGGACTCCCAATCGGCGAAAGCCCTCGAAAAACCAAGATCGTCGAAGGTTGCCCTCGAAAAGGACACCTCGGCGCCGAGAAAGGTAGGGCTGACGTCGTCTACGTCGATGGCCCCGAAGAGAGGCACTCCAACCCTTGACGCCGAACATGCCGCCGAGATGGAGAGGAAGAAGAGGAGGCTCGAGGCCGAAATGGCGAGCATCCTGCAGCGGAAAAGGGACTTTGACGAGACGATGAGCCAATACACCATCCCGCTGAAACCCGCGCTTGAAGTCGAAAGAGACGACGATGACGCCGAACTGCCGAAAACGCCCGAACCAGTCGAGGAACAGGGGGACGAAGACTATTCTTTCGAGGGAGAAGGCTATGAAGATCTGCAATCCTACCGGGACTCGACGTCCTCGGAGGCACAAGACCTAGAATGGCAAGATCTCGACGCAGAATCGCCGGAAGAAGGGGTTGATACTTACCTTTCGAGGCCATCGCCACTAGACGACATCGGGATCTACCACATGGTCGTCCAAAAGGCTGCACAAACGTATGGAGTGCAAATGGAAGAGGAGAAGCCCAAGGCATGTTTTCTCCTGGAGACTCTACTACCTCAACAAACTAGGAGCCAATTCCTGCCCATGCTCCCTAGTGTGCTCGATCAAGGAAGAGAGGCCTTTAAGGAACCAGCAGTATGCAAGGCTGTGACGCCAAGAACGGAGAAGAAATATAAACATTCTTCACAGGACTCTGCATACATCCAAGGGTCAGTACCAACCGACTCCATAATTGCAGCAACGGCTAGGAAGAGGGCCAATGTGCCCACTAATGCAGGACCACCTCCAGACAAGGAGATTAGGAGGAGGGATCTCACAGGGAGAAAGGTGGAGAGAGATGCGGCAATCCATTGGCGCATCGCAAACTCAAACGCCCTGATCAACAGACATGCATACCAACACTGGGATGAAGTGGGGCAGCTCCTAAAGCATCTACAAGAACAGTACCAACAAAGAGCAGCTCACCTGGTAGAAGAAGGCAAAAGCATAGCAAACACATGCCTAAAATCAGCATTGGATGCTGCTGAAACATCGAGCAGACTAATGATGGTAGGGGTGACCGAGAGGAGACACGCATGGCTCAGAATTTTGGGATTCAAGCCAGAGGTGCACAGCAACATCCTGAATACACCTTTTAACGGAGAGCAACTGTTCGGCACACCAGTGGACGACAAGTTGACACAGCTCAAGAAGGACAACGAGACAGCAAGATCCATTGTAGCGTTGCAGTTCAGAGGGATGAGAAGGGGCACACCCACGAGAAGGCCAGGTGGGAGACGAGGCAACGTACCTACCACATCGCACCAGACATTCCAGCAAGGCTACCAAGGGAACAACCAAGGGCAGCAGGGACAGCAGCAGCAGAACTGGCAGTACCAGCCCCGGGGACAGTCCTTTCGAGGGCGTGGAAACGGACGAGGACAAACACGAAGGGGAGGCCAACAGCCCTCATCCAAGTGACTTCACCAAGAAACAGACCCCCACCCTAGCAACACCTCGGGGTGGGCGGAAAGACATAAAGGAAAACTGCAGCCGAGCGTTCAACAACAGACAGTACCTCGAACACTCAAGGCCGGTAGGGGGAAGAATAAAAAAATTCACTCAGGAATGGAGGAGGGTCACATCGGACAAATGGATACTAAACATCATACAATACGGATACTGTATAGAGTTAGAAAAACAACCTCCGAACAGAAAAGCAAGGCACACTCGGCGAAGGAGCTCTCGCTCTTGCAACTAGAGGCACATGAACTGCTCAGCAAGGAGGCAATAGAGGTGGTGCCCAAAAACCAAAGGAACAAGGGGGTTACTCAACTTACTTCCTGGTGCCAAAGGTGGACGAAACACTAAGACCCATCCTGGACCTAAGGTTCCTAAACAAATTCATAAAAACTCAAAGATTCAAGATGACTTCCCTACAAGAGGTAATACCACAAATACAACAAGGGTACTTCATGGCTACTATAGATTTAAAAGACACGTACTTACACATCCCCATCAACCACAAACACAAGCGCCTGCTAAGGTTTGGGATCAACCAAAGCCACTACCAGTTCACAGTACTGGCATTCGGCCTAAAATCCGCACCAAGGCTGTTTACAAAATGCCTAGCAGCTGTCGCAGCACACCTACGAAGCTGTCGCAGCACATCTATCTCGACGACTGGCTCGTAAAGGCAAGTTCGTACAGCCAATGCAAACTACACATCCAGCAGGTCATACTAACGCTGACACAACTGGGTTTCTCGATCCATTGGGAGAAATCGTCAACAGAACCAGAGCAAATAAATATATTCTTAGGGGCAGAGATCGACACCATACAGGCCAAAGTGTTCCCCAGCAGGAAGAGAACATTGGCGATACTGAAGGAAACACGTCATTACCGCAAGGGGCAAGTTCTGTCAGTGAGGACGGTGAGCAAGCTGATGGGAATGATGGCATCCTGCATTCACCTAGTCCAAAATATTCGACTGCACATGAGGCCATTCCAGGAATGGATATAGCAGCAATGGTCACAGGCAACTGGGAGTTGGGAAGATCTAGTGGTTGTCACACACGCAGAGCATCAGGAAATAGCGTGGTGGAACGAACAAAACATATCACAGGGGAAACCATTCACACAACCAACTCCAACAGTGACCATCACAACGGACGCCTCCCAGCTGGGTTGGGGCGCACACATGAACAAGCTCAAGGTGAGGGGGCTATGGTCGCAACAGGATGCGGTCAAGCACATCAATTACCTGGAACTAAAAACAGTGTTCCTGGCCTTAAAAGCTTTTCAGAAGGAGCTGTACGGAAACAGGGTGTTGATCCAAACAGACAACACCACGACCATGTTCTACATCAACAAACAAGGAGGAACACAGTCAGTAGCGCTATCAGGGCTAGCACAGGAGATATGGACATGTGCTATTCCACTGAGGATAGACCTACTAGCAATACATCTCCCAGGGAAGGACAATGTGGAAGCAGACACTCAGCAGGCAGACGTCAGCATCCCACGAATGGGAGATCAACCAACAGGAATTACAGAAAGTATTCCAGAAGTGGGGTACACCCAAAATAGAATTATTTGCAACACACCAAAATGCAAAATGCCAACACTTCGCATCCAGACAACCAGACCATCGGTCACAAGGGAATGCGCTATGGATAAGTTGGTCAAAGACATTTGCATACGCTTTTCCCCCGATACCACTGATACCCAGGGTACTCAACAAATACAGGATCAGCAACATGTTACTGATACTAATAGCACCTCAGTGGGCCAGACAGTCATGGTTCTCACAAATATTGGAGATGGCGCAAGCACCAGCACACAGATTCCCAAGACGAAGGGACCTGTTAACAATGCAGAACGGGAGGGTGCTACACCCAGAGCCAGAGAGCCTCAGTCTAGGGGCATGGCTCCTGAAGACCTACAGTTCACACACCTCAAGCTACCGGCGAGCACAATGGCAGAGCTCAGAGAGGCAAGAAGGCCTACCACAAGGAAATGCTACGTAGCAAAGTGGAAAAGGTTCTCAGAATGGTGCATTAGAGAAAAGTTGCAAAGAAAGATCGCAAGGGAGTCAACTACTGAAATATTTAACACACCTACTCCAAAGTAAACTAAGCTACACATCCCTAAGGGTACACTTAGCGGCGATTGTGGCTTATACAAGAGGAGAAACCGGGAAGAGTTTCTTCACCTCACAAGTAGTAAAAAGATTCCTAGAAGGGGCAAAGAGAATCGCACCGTCAAACAGAATGCCAGCACCAGCATGGAACCTCAACGTAGTGCTGACCCAATTGATGAAGGCACCATTCGAGCCGATGCACAAGGATGCACTGCACATGCTCACACTAAAGACAGCCTTCTTATTGGCGATCACATCACTACGAAGAGTAAGTGAGTTGCAGGCGCTAACACTTCAAGAGCCCTACCTGGAGATACACAGTGATAGGATTGTAATGAGAACAGACCCACACTTCATGCCAAGGGTGGTGTCCCGGTTCCACATCAACCAAACAATCCAAATACCTAGTTTTTTCAAAAAACCGGCCACAAGCACAGAGAGAGCGCAGCACACACTGGACGCCAGGAGGGCGGTGATGCACTATATAGAAAGGACAAAAGAGTGCAGAAAGACAAAACAACTCTTTGTTTCCTTCGCAAGCAGTTTTTTGGGACGGCCAGTTACCAAAAATACCATTGCACGATGGATTGCACAAACCATACAACTATGCCACAAACAAGCTGGGCAACTGTTACAAGGAGCAGCTCATGCTCACTCAACAAGGAAGAAAGGAGCAACGATTGCGTTTCTGGCCAACACACCGATTCAAGACATTTGCCAAGCTGCAACATGGTCTTCAGTGCACACGTTCACTAAGCACTACTGTGTGGATATCCAAATGAACAAAGAAGCGCAAGTGGGACAGAAGGTCTTACAACACATATTCAGCAACCAGTGCTCATCTTCCACCCAGCCACCACAATGAGGACAAACCGCTACAAAGTCTATGCACAGCATAGTGAATCCAGAAAGATTCACGCTGCAAAACGTATAGTTTCTTACCCGTCGGTGTAGTTTTGCAGCTTGAAGACTTTCTGGATTCACTAGCGAACCCACCCTCCTCCGCCAAAAGATGAGACAGGAGGAAAGGGATTAAACACGAACAAGACTTTAGAAAATAAGAGGAAAAACAAGAAATCCGAAGATGGCGGCCAAAGGTGGCAGCTTCCGGAGGAAGCACGTCGACGTCACGAAGGACACCAAATGGTGGTATGTCGACGCCCACCTGGGCCACGAAAAGAAAAAAAAAAGACTACAATTCCGGACCCAACCACTAGATGGTGGAATAATGCACAGCATAGTGAATCCAGAAAGTCTTCAAGCTGCAAAACTACACCGACAGGTAAGAAACTATACGTTCCATAGCGTGCCCTCTTGCTAGGAATGTACTGCCTAAAAACCAATCGACCCTTGAACAGGACCAAAGACTCATCCACAGCTATTTCTTTCCCGGGCACATAGATCTCTGAAAATCGATCGACTAAGTGATCAAGGACAGGCCGAACCTTAAAAAGACGGTCACAATCAGGGTGATCGCGCGCCAACGCAAAAGCATTATCAACAAAATGCAACATCCGAAGAAGAAGCAAATACCGACTACGACTCATGGTTGCAGGAAATATAGCTGTTGCCATCAAGGGATTAGTAGACCAATATGAAGACAGAGATGGCTTCCTAATCAGGCCCATCAAAAAAGTTAAACTCAAGAACTTCTTCAGCTCATCCAGATTTGTAGGAGTCCACCGGGTAGCTCTAGAGTGGGGCCTAAGCCTGGCACTGTTGTCCCTCAAATACTGTTCAGCATACAAATTAGTCTGCTCAACAATCTCAGCCAAAAATACATCGTCCAAAAACAACTGAAAGAAATTTATAGGCAAATATTTTTCACAATTCACTCTACACCCTGCAATACCATTAAAGACAGGCAGCACCGGCTGCACCATGTTTGGGTCAACCCATAGTCCAGCACTTCCAATGGGAAGCCTCGCAGACTCAGGCTGCAATCCAGATGCCTCTTGCTGCACTATCGGCACATCAGTGTCCTCCTCTAAAACAGGCACTTCATCCGCACTGAGAGTAGCTTCATCTGCACTGAGAGTAGCTTCATCATCAGATGATTCCATGTGGAGAGAAAACTCACTGCCTGAATTTTCCCCTCCCTCCTCTGCCTCAGATGCAGAGTCAGTCTCATAATCATGGTCAGAAGAAGGCTCGAAAAGCATCCCAACAACCTGCTGAGCGGTCATCCTGCGGCTAGCCATAATCCTTAGTTATACAAGTAACTTGACAAATAAGTCAACAGTACCCAAAGTGTATAAAAAAGTAATAAACAAAGTGTGGATTTATCAAACTAAAAGAAAAACTACAAGCATATAGCAGTAGCAAGGCAAAGTCTATCAATACAAAGCACGCACAGACCTATATACTGTAAAACAATACCACTCACTTGCCAGAGGCAGCTAGACTCACCAGCACCTACTCTGCACAGACACAGCAAGCACCAATATCCCACTAAAAAGAAAACACAAAATAGATTACACAAAAAGTAACACAATACACATTGTGCACAAATACAAGGAAAATGGCACAGACATTCAAACTAAAGCTAAATAGGCTTCTAATATTACAAAATTAAAAAAAAAACACATTCATGAAGGTCACATTTGTAGTAAACAATATAAAAAACGTTTCCTTACCAAACACTTGCGACTAAACTGCAGCTCTACCAGTGCCGAAACCGCAAGCACAATTTAAAACAAAGCTTTGCCCTAAAATGAAAAGGAGAAAACAAAATGTTACGATCACAAATAATGGTACACAAACCATCAGCCGAACACACACAATTTCCCCGGGGGTACATGGTCTTAAAAATACAAGGCCTATGGGGGCATAAACAGCCAGAATATTCACCCCCAAAAGGGGCCACTCCCCAAAACATTTTGCACCATAAACAATAAAATCCCTAGTGGTCTAGCAGCTTTTTCCCCCTTTGGGCCCTAAAAATATATGGCCGATCTGCCCCCAAGGGGGGCAGAAAATGCCAAAACAGTCATCCCCAAAAGGGGGTGACCCTTGCCCAAGGGGCCACTCCCCCAAAACATATGTATATACATATGTATATACATACATTAAAAAAAAATCCTGGTAGTCTAGAGGCTTCTACCCCCCTTGGGGGCAGATGGGCCAAAAAATAGAAAGCCAATCTGCCCCCAAGGGGGGCAGAAATGACCAAAACATTCATGCCCAAAAGGAGAGCAATCCTTGCCCAAGGGATCGCTCCCCATAATTACTAAAAATGAATCCCTGGCATCTAGTGGGTTTCAACCCCCCCGGGGGCTAGATCAGCAGGAAAAATGGCTGATCTTGCCCCAGGGGGGGCCGAAACATGGAGGTAAAAAAGACCACCCCCATGGGAATGACCCTTGCCCAAGGGGTCATTCCCAAAATGCACACAAATAAATTCCCTGGTTCCTAGTGGGTTTCTGGCCCCTCCCCCCCGGGGGCTGATTGGCCTAAAAACGGCCGAATCAGCCCCCGGGGGGGGGGGAGGGGCAAAACATGGATAAAAAAATATCACCCCCATGGGAGCGACCCTTGCCCAAGGGGTTGCTCCCAAAATGTGCAAATAAAAAGTCCCTGGTTCCTAGTGGGTTTCGGCCCCCCCAGGGAGGCAAATCGGCCGAAACATTGATAAATATGCCCCCCAGGGGAGCGACCCTTGCCTAAGGGGTCGCTCCCCCAACAAGCCAAAAAACATCCCTGGTGGTCCAGTGGATGGATTCCTGCTCCTCGATCGCGGGCCTCACCCGCGATCGTGGAGCAGGAATCCATTAGAAACAGGCACAGGGGGAAAGGAAAAACTCTTTCCTTTCCCCCTGTGTCCGTTTTCCCCCCAAACCCCTCCCCCCGGGAGAAGGACTCACCTTTTCCCGTCCTCTCTCTAGACGCGCTGGAAGCAAATGGCTTCCAGCGCGTCCCCGGCAACCTATGATGACGTTGGCGCGCCGTGAGCGCGCCGACGTCATCTGATTGCCGAGGGAGGGGTTGGGGGAGGTAGAGGAAGCGCTTCCGCTGCCTTCCCCAGTGGGGGCATGTAAGGGGGCGGCCCACAGGGGGAGCGCCAGCGCTTCCCCCGTGGGCCAGTGCCAGGACGTAATGGTTACGTCCTTGGCACAGTTTCACCGTTGCCGAGGACGTAACCATTACGTCCTCGGCACCGAAGGGGTTAATTACATTTGTAGTTTAGAAAACGAAAAAGTATACAATGCAATAGTCGTTTTTATACAAATGGCGATCAGAAGAAGAAAAGATAACTCACATCTTGAGGCTTTAATGTATGAAAAAAATATATAGGACCCAGTTGAGTCATGTATAAAAATACGTAGGACTAAGTATAGACTGATGCATTTTATTGTAATTACTCATAGGCCACAACGTAAATATTTAAAAACTGCCTAGCCATTAATACTTGAAAATTAATCTAGTAATCCTTACTGTCCCCCGACAAGACTCCCACTAGATATCGCACTGTAACTGATTCTATGTACTGTATAAACAACATATTATTCTATATTGTTTTATGAACTGTTTTTAAGACAAACCTTCTTTTATGTATATGTGTTATCCAATGGCACTGACCATCTGACTTTTTATGTGACAACTGTTTTTAGTATGCTTTTATGGTTGTAATTCTTAAACCAAATAAAGCTGTTTGGAATTTGAATTTGACTGAACTTTGGGATTTCCAATGCAGTGAAGGTCTTTCAAAACAGCATTTATGAGGTTCTATCTGGACAGGGGTCATAAATATCAGTGATTACATCTTGGTCTAGTCATGCTCTCTCAAAGAAAATCATGTAGGGCTCTGCTAAGTATTGCACAGGCTTACAAATTGCAAACTCGTACTCTATTGGGAGAAGTGTGAACTTCTGAAACCACACATTCGTTTTTTTAGATACAGATTTCAGCATACGGAATTGTTCCTGACTACATGAAGGTGCAAGACTTCTCCCCTGCCATTGTCTGTCACAGAAGTGAGAAGTTTTCTGGGAAGAATTAATTATTTTGGACGCATCATCAAGAACCTACCCTCTCTCACTCAAACCCCTGCGAGAACTTACAAAAGTATCCACCCTTGGGGTGGGATAAATTAAACACAGTGCTTTCTAAAAGTCCAAAGAAGCGTTGTCTTATCACAACACGCCAGCATACTTTGACCCAACCAAGGACTCTGAGTTGGCTATGGACACAAGCTCCACTGGGCAAGGAGCAGGACTGTCCCAGCCCAGTACAGCCCTCCCTCCACTGAGTAGAGGTATTCTCAGATTGAACGGGAGACCATTGCCACCCACTGGGAATACAGGCACTTCCATCTGTATCTATATGGACATCTGTTCATTGTACATACTGAAATAAACCCTGATTCCACTTTCTGAGGGATCCTCCTTGAAGGCCTCACCCAGAATCGAGAAATGTATTTGGCAACTATAAGAGTACTCATTCTAAGTCAAGTACAACCCAGGGTCACAGAATCCATCTATTTGGAAGAAAACAATGCCCAAGATGCTGAAGGGTACATAAAGCTAGTCATAGAGCAGTCTCGCCTTCTTCCTGTCATTTGACAAGATCAGCTGAAACTGATGACTGCCTCCAGCTGTATGCCACGTATGCCAATGAGGTTGGGCTGCATTGAAACCACACACATCCCAACACACACCAGAAGCCAAACAAGTCTTAGGATTCCTGTACAGTGTCTGACATGATGAAATGATGATGAAAGCAGTTTGTATCGCGTCAGCTACTCCAAGGAGTGACCTGGCGCGTAACATACGTCGAGAAAAGGTGGAACACTTTATGATTAATCCTGCACAAAAAGCCAGGTTTTTAAACTTTTTTTAAACACTGCAACATTACTCAATACGTGAAGGTCCAGAGGAAGCTGATTCCATGCTACAGAGCCTAGGTAGGTAAGAGACCTTCCTCCAGCAGTAGTACGTTGAATTCTGGTAGTCACTGCTAATAATTTGTTAGCAGACCTCGGGTTTCTAGATAGAGCGCAAAACCTTCACCTTGTTCTGTGTTAAAATGCCCCAGTCTGGTAGAGAGCTCTGTGCACTAGAACAAGAGCCTTGAACAAGATTATTTTCCTAACCGGAAGCCAGTGGAGAGCACGCAGATGACAAGAAATCGTAGTAAAGGGCATTACCGTAGTCCAAACTGGAGGTTATCAAGGCCTGAATAACTGGTTTGTTTTCTTTTACCAAAAAGGACAGGTAGTGTAAGAACTCTATCTGAAAGAGACACGTTAGTGACAGATTCCTTACCTTAGAATATCCCCAGGCGTCAGGCTGGATCCGGAAAGTTTTGCGTAGCAGTACCCTTTGCGCGTCGGTAGGCGGCGTCGTGCGGCTCCGCGTCCGTCGTCGGCGTCGTGATCGCCGGGATGACGTCGCGGGCAGTACTTAGGCGCCGCCCCTGCGCGCTGACGTCAGTTCTTCTTTTCCGCGCCAGCAAGCGCAGATCCGGGAAGAGCAGTGCCCTGGTCATTTTTTGACCATACTTTTTGGTGATTTTTTCACTGTTTTTCCATCTTTCAAGGTGTCGTAGGGATGCCCGGCTTCAAGCGATGCGGCGCCTGTGCGCGGATGATGTCCGTCACCGACCCGCATTGGGAGTGTCTCTTCTGCCTCGGCCGAGGCCACGACACGGCGTCTTGTACCGACTGCCAGGCCCTCAACCCGAAAGCTTTGCGAGAGCGGTCTCGAAAGCTCCTCGAGGCCCGGCATTCGGCTCCGCGAAGCCCCGGTCGCGTGAGAGGTCCAGGGGTCGATCGCGGAGTCCACACCGGTCGTCGGCGTCGAAGTCTTCTTCGTCCGGTAAGTCGAAACACAAAAAGTCCAAAAAGCATCATCGCTCTAGGACTTCGCCTCGCCGGTCTCGCGACTCGGCTGAGGCCCCTCCCGGCACCGTCCCCGCCCCGCGGCCCCGGACATGCCTGTGGAGTCGCCCCGCCATACCCGCCCTTCCCGGGTTCGGGGCGGATCCGGCCAAAGTGCAGGAATTCCTGTCGGCCATGGCCCGCCTCTTCGGGCCTTCAGGCCCCTCCGGTGCGCCTTCGGGCCCCGCGGGCCCTGATGGGGTTGCTCCGGCGCCGCCGACGGCTCCGGCCCCGGCGTCGCCCGTGCCTCCAGCCTCGATCCCGGCTCCGGCTTCGGCCCCGGCCTCGATCCCGGCTCCACAACCCCCATCGACGCCGGTCGACCTAACGACACCTTCGCCGGCGCCGATGTCTCCGGTGCCGTTCTCGGCGCCGCCCTGGGCTCCGGGCGGCGTCGTCCCCCTGTTCCTTCCGGCTCCGGACATGGATCCGGAGCGACGCCGCTCGACGCCGGCTCCGGCGCCGATGGGACCTTGGGTCCCAAATGTCCCTCCTCCTCCTTATTTTGAACCAGAGGAGGACCAGTTGGACTGGGAGGGGTCTGATGACCCTCTGACGCGACACTGTCAGTATGATGAGGACTGGACAGAGAGTCTAGGGAGGCCAGTGGTCTGGATACTTCCCCTGACACTGGCATGCTGTCTCCTCCCGTGGCTACGGAGGAGGGGGCCAATTTTGGTACGGTGTTGCGTAGGGCAGCTGGGGCCTTACGTCTCCAGCTCCCTACTTTGACGGTCAAGCCTAACATCTTGACAGAGGTGCTTCAGCCGGCAGCCTCCTCTGCGGAGACTGTGCTGCTGTTTAACAACGCCCTCACTGACGTTCTTTTGGGCGCCTGGTCCAAGCCCAACACAGGGGCTCCTGTGGATCGGAACATGTCACGACGCCATCGCCCAGCTCCGGGCGACCCCCTGTTTCTTTCTGTCCACCCCACTCCTGAGAGCTTGGTTGTCCAAGCCTCCGCTTCCCAAACCGCCTTCCCTACCGCTCCTCCGGATAGGGAATCCAAACGCCTGGATCAGTTTGGGAAGAAAGGTTTTTCTTCCTCCAGTGCTGGCTTGCGGTCCGTTAACACCGCTTGTCTTTTGGGCCGATATACCCACTCCCTGTGGGATTCGGTGGCGGATGTTTTGCCCCAGTGCCCTGAGGAGGTCCAGGCACTGCTTTCCCGCGCCATTGCGGAAGGAAGGGATGCGGCCAAATACACTATCCGTTGTGGCCTTGACACCGCCGACTCGCTGGGCAGGTCTATTGCAACGACGGTGGCGCTCCGACGCCACGCCTGGCTGAGAACCACTGGTTTTTCAGGGGATGTCCAGAATACTCTCATGGACATGCCCTTTGATGGAGTCGGTCTTTTTGGGTCCAAAGCAGACCATGCGTTGGAGCGCTTTAAGGACTCACGGGCTACTGCCAAGTCCCTGGGCCTTTCTGCTACACGCCCTCCGCTGACTTCTGCTTTTCGCCCCTATCGTGGCCACGGTAGGGGCGCCCCTTCACGTCAGCAGCCCAGCCACCGGCCCACGCAGCAGGCGTCTACGCGTGGCCGAGGACGTGGATTCCGCCGTGGCGGATCGGGCAACCAGCGTGCGGGTCAGGCCACCACCTCCAACCCGTCCGCGGCCTCCAAGCCCTCCTAGTCCCTCCTTTCAGGTGCACGGCACGCCAGTAGGGGGCAGGGTCCGCCATCACCTTCCCCACTGGCGCACCATCACCTCGGACAGGTGGGTCTTGGACATTGTCCGAAGGGGCTACTCCCTCCCCTTCGAGACCACCCCCCAGCCATGCCACCTCAATTCCGCCGCATGTCAGGGGATCACTTGGTGCTTCTACAGAAGGAAGTCACGGCCCTCTTGACCAAGAGGGCCATCGAGCATGTTCCGACCCCAGAAGTAGGGCGTGGTTGCTACTCCCACTACTTTCTGGTGCCCAAAAGGACAAGGAGGACATGCGTCCTATCTTGGACCTCCGGAACGTCAATCGCTTCCTCCGGAAGGAGAAGTTCAAGATGCTCACCCTAGCTCAGGTCTTGACTGCCCTCGACCCTGGAGACTGGTTGGTAGCGTTGGACTTGCAGGACGCATATTTCCACATCCCCGTCCTGCCGGCCCACCGGCGTTACCTTCGGTTCACGGTAGGCCCCGGGCATTTTCAGTTCACCGTGCTCCCCTTTGGCCTTACCAGTGCCCCTCGGGTGTTCACGAAAGTGATGGCGGTGGTCGCAGCTCATCTGCGCCGGGCAGGGGTTTCAGTCTTCCCCTACCTCGACGACTGGCTGCTGAAGGCGGGCTCGTCCCAGGCAGTCGTCTCCCACCTCCAGACTGCGGCCGAACTCCTGCACTCGCTGGGGTTCTCCATCAATGTGCCGAAGTCGCATCTGATTCCTTCTCCACAGCTCCTTTTCATCGGAGCAGTTCTGGACACGACGCAGTTTCGGGCCTATCCTCCCGAACGGCGAGTCCGGGATATTCAGGCTATGATTCCGATCTTTCAGCCTTTATCCTGGGTTTCGGTACGGATGACCCTGAGGCTGCTGGGCCTCATGGCCTCCTGCATCCTGCTGGTCAATCATGCCAGATGGCATATGCGGGCTCTGCAGTGGGACCTGAAGTTCCAGTGGGCGCAGCACCAGGGCAACCTGTCCGATCACGTCCAGATCTCGGAGGGGACTGCAAGACAGTTGCAGTGGTGGCTCTCGAACCGGCAATGGGTCATGGGCAGATCCCTCTCCCTTCCCCAGCCAGAGCACACAGTTGTGACGGACGCGTCCCTTCTGGGATGGGGCGGTCACATGGGAGAGGCGGAGATCAGAGGCCTCTGGTCTCCGGCGGAGTCCCGGCTCCATATCAACTTTCTGGAGCTCCGGGCGATCCGGCTTGCACTCAAGGCATTCCTTCCCTCTGTCAAAGGGAAGGTAGTGCAGGTGTTCACAGACAACACCACCGCCATGTGGTACTGCAACAAACAGGGCGGGGTGGGGTCTTGGACCCTTTGTCAGGAGGCTCTGCGCCTCTGGACATGGCTGGAACATCAGGGCATGTTCCTGATGGTTCAACACCTGGCAGGTTCCCTGAACGCCAGGGCGGACGAACTCAGCCGCAGGTGCATGATGGATCACGAATGGCGTCTTCACTCGGAAGTGGCGCAAGGACTCTTTCTACAATGGGGAGAGCCTTGGTTAGATCTATTCGCCACCGAAGAGAACGCGCAATGTCATCAGTTCTGCGCGTTGGAATTTCCAAGGCGGCACTCGCTCGGCGACGCTTTTCATCGCGAGTGGAGTTGCGGTCTGTTGTACGCCTTTCCGCCTATACCACTTCTACCCAGAGTGTTGAAGAAGATTCGGCACGACCGGGCCCAAGTCATTCTTGTGGCTCCGGACTGGGCTCGAAGAGTTTGGTATCCCGAGCTACTCAATATGAGCATAGATCCCCGATCCGTCTGCCTCTTCGGGAGGATCTTCTGTCGCAGCAGCAGGGGACGGTCCTCCACCCGAACCTGTCCAGTCTACACCTGCTTGCGTGGAGATTGAGCGGCGGCAGTTGATTCCTTTCGACTTGCCTCCCGAAGTTTGTGATGTGATTCTGGCAGCCAGGCGTCCCTCCACTAAGGTGGTATACGCCTGCAGGTGGAACAAATTTGTGGCATGGTGCACAGCAAAGGCTGTGAATCCCCTTTCTGCCCCTCTTTCTGAGGTCCTTCTGTTCCTTCTCTCTCTGGCCCAACAGGGTTCTGCCCTGGGTACCATCAAGGGTTATCTCTGTGCTATCTCGGCCTTCCTCAGGCTCCCTGATCAGCCCTCCCTTTTCAAGTCCCCTGTTGTTAACAGGTTTCTTAAAGGCATTACACACCTTTTCCCTCCTGTTCCGTTCGTGATGCCTCAGTGGGACTTGAACTTGGTTCTTACCTTTTTAATGTGCGCTCCCTTTGAGCCTCTGCATAACTGTCCTCTTCGTCTTTTGACTCTAAAGACAGCCTTTCTGGTGGCCATCACCTCCGCTCGGCGGGTGAGTGAGCTCCAGGCTTTATCTTGCAAACCTCCCTTTCTGTCTGTTCATCCAGACAAGGTTGTTCTTCGGACGCGTCCGTCCTTCTTGCCAAAGGTGGTTACTGCCTTTCACATTGGGCAGACCATCACTTTGCCTACCTTCTTTCCGCCTCCGCATCCTTCCAGAGAGGAAGAGAGGCTCCACCGTCTGGACCCAAAGCGTGCGCTCTCCTTCTATATCGACCGCACAAAACACTTCCGGGTGGATGACCAGCTCTTTGTTGGCTACGTGGGCGCCAAAAGGTCGGGCGGTGCGCAAGCGAACCATCTCCCGCTGGGTTACCTTGTGCATCAAGACCTGCTATTCTTTGGCTAAGAAGGAGCCTCCTGTTGGGCTGCGTGCCCATTCCACCAGGGCAACAGCTGCTACCACGGCCTTGGGCCGCGGTGTTCCGCTGCCCGTTATTTGTCAGGCAGCTACGTGGGCCTCGCTGAACACGTTTACAAAACATTACTGCCTTGACAGTCAGGTCCGGAGGGACGGCTTCTTTGGCCGTTCTGTCCTCCAGGACTTCCTTGTCTGATCTTTGTTCGCAGACCCACCACCGGGGTTGGTATTGCTGGGGTATCTATTCTAAGGTAAGGAATCTGTCACTAACGTGTCTCTTTCAGATGCACAAGTTACTAACTTGTGTAACGATATATCTGTAAGAGACAGTAGTTAGTGACAGATTCCTACCGACCCACCCATCCTCCCGTTCTGCGAACTGATTTCTAGGGTTAAGGACATCCCTTTCAGGGCCCTAGTATTTTTCAGACACCTATGTCAGCTTCTTGCATGGCTCTGCGTTCCTGGCGCGGAAAGTCGTGTACAGAACTGACGTCAGCGCGCAGGGGCGGCGCCTAAGTACTGCCCGCGACGTCATCCCGGCGATCACGACGCCGACGACGGACGCGGAGCCGTACGACGCCGCCTACCGACGCGCAAGGGTACTGCTACGCAAAACTTTCCGGATCCAGCCTGACGCCTGGGGATATTCTAAGGTAAGGAATCTGTCACTAACTACTGTCTCTTACAGATATATCGTTACACAAGTTAGTAACTTGTGCTTTAAGGAGCGCAATATACCGAAACAAGTGCCTACCACTGACCTAAATTGAGCTTAAAGGATAAGCTGTCATCAAATTTAATCCCTAGATTTTTGACTATGCTTTCCTGCGGGCCTGGAGGGGGCACATCTTTGGGCCAGAAACTCTGACAAAATTCTGGAAGAATATTGCCAAAACAAAAGTATTTCTATTTTATCCGCATTGCACTTGAGTTGATGTACTGTCATCCAGTGGAAGACTGCAGTTAGGCATGTTTTGGTCTGTAGTCCTGAGATCTTTTCTCCCTTGTCCCAGTGAAAACAGCAGTTGTGTATCATCAGCACAAGAAATAACTTTGGCCCCAAAGGCTTCAGCTATCGCGGCAGGGGAGTGAGATAAATATTGAATAGAGTTGGACTTAGGGCAGAGCCCTGGGGAACTCCCTCTGTCGGTTTGCGCTGTTTTGCAGAAAAAGGGGAATCCACACTTTTTGGCTTCTATCTTCGAGAAAAGAACGAGCCAGTCCAGGGCTAGTCCTGTTAACCCAATAGACTGGAGATTCACCAGAAGTCTGGAGTTGGGGACCGTAGCAAAGGCTGCTGATAGGTCTAACATGATCAGCACAGCCCTTCCCCCGGTATCAAGTATACCTTTGATGTATTCAGAGACCTCCATAGGCGCTGTTTCAGTACTAAAATGGGATCTAAAACCAGCCTGGCTTGGGTGTAACAAGTTATTGGATTCCAGATAAAGGGAAAGCTGTTGATTCACATGTTTTTCAAGTATCTGACCTCGTGACGTTCTCAGAAGGGTATCTCTTCACAGGAGACTAATTGATACTCCTGCTGCAACTTGGGTGGCATCAGTGCTGGCCACCAGGGCATAGACAAAACCAAAATCTGATCCAGGAACAACATGTGGTTTCCTTCACTTTATGAGCTGATGGAGAGGATCCTGAAAGAGTATCTGATGTGCATAGCAGCTGGGTGCCTGGAGTCACTGGTGCCCTTTGCAGGAAAGTGGGTTTCTGTTGCACTACCCACCCCCCCCCCCCACTTTTTGCCTGGCTTTTGATGCAACTTTGACTGTAGAATACTGGGCTCCTGCAAACCAGGTTCCCAGTAACAGTGGTCTTCCCCTAAAACTATACCACAATTGGCATCCCTTTAGCTCACATATAAATCCCTAGTAAAGGGTACCCTTGGTACCAAGGGCCTTGTGGTTAAAGAGGGTCCCTAAGGGCTGCAGCACGAATTGCCCCCCTAAGGGACCCCTTACCAAGCACACTGCAACTGCAGTCTGCGTGTCTTGGTGAAGAAAAAACTTAAGAGCCGACGTGTCACACATCCCTGTGTGCCATGTCCATAGACACTGCATGAGATATAGGTAAGACACCCCTCTAGCAAGTCTTAGCCCTGAGGCAGGGTGCACTATATCTCCTGTAACGGCATATCTGCATGAGCAGATATGCCTCTGCAATATCCTTGTCGATTCCTGTATATTGTAAGTGACTAGCGAAGCCATAGTAAGTACATGGGCTGGACACTCGTTAATATGAGTTCCCCAGCTCCACGATGGCTTCACTGAAATATGGGATGTTTTGTACCAAACATCTCAGCATAATAAATCTGAATTGATTTAAGTGTCAGATTTGTTAAAAAGTTCACACAGAGGACCCCTTAAAGGGGTCCCCTGAAACCTACCAATCCTTAGTGTGGTCACTGACTGCCCTGAGCCAGCCTGCTACCACCCGACAGTGTTCTGACCTCATGGGGAGAGTGCCTGTGCACTCTGAGGCCGAGAATAATGCCTTTTCTGGGTGGAGGTGTTCCCACCTCCCCCTGGTCAGGGGGAGCCATATGTGGTGGGGAGCTTCAAAGGTATTGCCGCCTTTGTAATGTGACCCCAGCCTCTCCTGTTAGTGGGAGAAGGCTCTCTTCCTGTCCTCACCCTTTTTTGGCATAAGAACAGGCGGGAAAACATAGAAAGAATAGGTGTGCGCCTCCCTCTGCCAATTCCACCCCTCAAGTGCTGGAGGCGAGGTGTAGTACACCTTTCAGTCAGGATTAGGGATATGGGATATGCTACCCCTCCCCCCCACGTGGGGTGAGCATTTAGAGGGTGTAGTCACCCTTAAGGTAAGTTGCCCATTGGCTACTACCTGGCATTCCCATTAAACACCCCTAAATGTAGTATTTAGGTGGGCCCCCTGAGCCCTGAACTTCAGTTCCTGACGGGCTAAGAAGAGACGGACAATACAGAGTCGCACCAGCTGAGAAGACTGCAGCCACCAAATGACTTTGGTTCAGCCTTCGACGATCCTGCTCCAAAAGACGATGCGTCCTGCAGCCCAGCGACCTCAAAAGCCTTGGGAGGACTGCCTGTCTTCGGCAAAGATCAAGACTCCCGAAAACAGCAGACCTGTTCACCAAGTAACCATCTTCAAAGTAAAGACTGTGACCTGAAGAACTGCAAAGCCTGCCCCCATTTCCACCTCTGCACCTGACGCCTCCAGCCTGAGTTAAAGTGGCCCACTGGTTCCAGCAGGGTTCCCCAGCACTCCAGGGCCCCAGTCCATGGTGAGCAGACCTCTCCTGGACTCTCGACGTTGCCTGCAGCCTCTTCACGCAGACCCCCTAAACCGCAACCTGCTACGGTAAGCCGTTTCTGACACAAAAAAGCACCCCTGCACCCGTTAGCGGTGGACCTTGGTGAAGAGGACCAAAGGTGTCCCTACATCCCTGTGCATTGCAACTTACCTGCCCAGCTGTTGATTTCCTCCGACCGGCCTCCTGGCCTGAGCCTGCAGCCTGTTTCCGATTTTAGCTGTCTCCTTTGTTTTGCATTTGGCACACAACACTGTGTTGATCCCCTGCACCCAGCCGCCCTTGTGCTGCTGGTGGTGTAGTGCTGGTGCAGCTTTGGGCCCCGTCCAGTGGTTGCTTCAACCCCTGGTGACTGCCCCCCCAAGCCGCTGCTACTTCGCTGTAAGCAGCCTCTGATCAATTGCCCCAATCCCCATTGATTTGCATAGGGCGCACAAGCTTGAATTTGCACCCCGCACTCCTGTGACGCTGGTGGTGCACTGTTGGTGCCGAACTGAACCTTGCCCAATACTGATCTTAACTTCCGAAGACTGGTCTTGTAAGTCAATGTTATCCCTATGTATGCTCGATGTTTTCTCCCATAGGTTAATATTGCAAAGTCTGAAAATTGCTGTGTCATTTTTTGAAACTGAAAAGTATTTCTTTTGAAAAACGTATTTGACTATAAAGTTCTGTGGTTCTGAAAAATAAATATAGCCAAGTACTTTTTTTATAAATTGGTTTCAGATTTATTCATTGAATGTGTCTCATTTATTGCCACAGTGTGTACAACAAATGCTTAACACTACCATATGATAAGCCAAACTGCTTGCCCACTCTTCCACAAAAGAGAGCATTAGTATTATCTACTTTAGCCTTTGTAAAGCCTCTTGGGATCCACTGGACTCTCTGCACGCTATACCCCTTTTTGATATAGTATATAGAGAGCAAACTTCCTACACCCATCATCACCGAAGATGTCCCCATGGATATGTGCCAGCGATGATTTTGGCAACCTGCTAGAGGGGTTTACACATGATGGTAGTGATCGTTGACTGTTCACAATACTCTGAAGTCGAGCTGGTAAAAAACACATCTGCTAATGAACTGATTCCACGATTAGAGAAGTTAATGTCCACTCGTGTTGATTCAGGAAATCTGAACCAATAATGGTTCTCCGTTTCAGGAACCAGAAGTAAGTGGAGTACCTAAGGTCTCTAGATATCAAGGCATCACTAGTGGTCACAGCCCAATGGAAAACTCTGATGAAGGTAATTCGAACTGCTCAGGCAAAACAACAGCACCTCGAGTGGGTCCACCACTCCTCACTCCTACTCAGGGAGTATGGGCTGACCCCCCATTTGATCACGGGGCAGGCACCGAGTCAGTTGTGCATGGGCCGAGGTGGTGGATGCCATTTCTCATGACCTCAGCTGGAATCCTGTCCTTGTAGATGACAAGTCTGTCTCAAACTGACGCCAGTGGCAGAATGAGGCGTTAACCCAAAAACACTGAACCAAGTCCTCCAATCTGTAAGTAGGTGACTAGGTTCTTATCAGATACAGGCTCCTTGGAAGTACCTTTTGACTGCCCCTTGAACCATCTTAATGGCAAGCCACCCGAATGCATGTGTGGCATCCTCATGATATGTATCTCAGAATGAATTTTAACATGACATTGGGAATGTTCCTAGAGTTCTAGAAGCCATCTGGGGAGAAGGAGTTGGAGAGATGAACTGGCTGGCTGGATGAGATCGTTGTATTGAGCTTAACTTTACTTAAATAAATACAATCAATTTTAAATGGATGAGTCTTTTATTCTTCTTCATATTGGCGACGGGCGGGAGCGAACACAATCAGAACTCAACAGCATCATCATTCTAAGGGAAAGACGCTCCAGCATCGCTTGCAGTACTCCACAAGTTCAACTTTGTCCAGAAATATTTACATACTGGGAGCAGGAAGACAGGCAGAAGGTGAGTATCTGAAAGAGACAGTTAGTTATAGATTCTTTACCTTAGAATTACCCCAGGGCGTCCGACTGGATCTGGAGATTTTTTCTTAGCAGTACCCCTGCGCGTCGGTAGGTGGTGTCGGTCGACTCCGCATCCGGCGTCGTGTTCGTCGGGATGACCTCGCGGTGCCTGTTTAGACGCCGCCCCTGCGCGCTGATGTCAGTTCTGACACGACTTTCCACGCCAGAAGCGCAGAGCCATGCAAGACACTGACCACTGGTGTGCTAAAACTAGGGCCCTGTAAGGGAGTCCCTGTCCCTAGAAGTCAGTTCGCAGAGCGGTGAGGATGGGTGGGGCGGTAAGGAATCTATAACTAACCTATGTCTCTTACAGATGCATCATTACTGAAGGTAAGTAACTTGTTCATCTGAAAGAGACAGTTATAGATTCCTTACCTTAGAATAGATACCCCAGCAATACCAATCCCGGAGGTATTGCTGGGGTATCTATTTTAGACTTTATCTATTTAGACTGTTGCCAGACCGCAGAGATTTTTTTTCTCCGTTTTTATGGTTCACCTTTATGACAAAGAATAAATACAGAAGTACTATATTGAAAAGGCAATGTTGAACTCTTATATTCGGATTTTTTATAGGACCCTACATACATATTAAAGACCTAAACCTATCACATTTCCAAAACTGTTAACAAAAAAGGCTTGGAGCCCGCCTGTTGCTTACCATTTGTTGGCTTGCGTGGAACTCTTCTTTACAGCCTTGTAATTTGTCAAGGCAGGCCTAACATCATTTCCTTTCCTCTCTGTGGAGCGAGGACCAAGCACTGATTGATTCAGCTTAATCAGTGCCCGTCCACTGCTCCCGACGTGATTAAGGTACTATTTTGTTCTGTTTAACTTTGTGGCCTGCAAACAGAAGGCTTGACTGGCAAAAACGTGCCCAGCAGGACAAACAAATTTGTAGAATTTATTTTCTATAGTTAACTTTCTTTTAGTTCGCCAAGTCTTGTTTTCTCGTTTTGCAGTCATGTGGTTGTTTTTTTTTGTTTTTTTCTCGTGGACCGCTGTTCTCAAAAGATGAGGGCTATTTTATTGCAAAGCAATATTGTTTCTTTCTTATGTGTAATTTTTTAAATGATGCTTTAACACATAATCATGCAGTACACCCCAATCCACCACACTCCAATCCGCCCCACTTCAATCCACGCCAATCCACCTCACCCCTCACCAGTCCGCCCCACTCAATCCAATCCCATCGATTTCAATCCAAACCACTCACTCAATCCAATCCACTCCAGTCCACCCTACTCCAATCTTCCCAACCCACCCCATTCCAGTTCGTCACACTCCAATCCAAAACAATCAAATCCACTGCATCTTCCGCACTCCAATTTGCACCACTCCAGTCCAAAACAATCTGTCCCACTCCAATCCAAAACAATCTGCCCCACCCCAATCCAAAACAGTCTGCTCCCCTCAAATCCAAAACAGTCTGCTCCCCTCCAATCCAAAACAATGTGTCCCACTCAAATCCAAAACAGTCTGTCCCACCCCAATCCAAAGCAACCTGCCCTACTGAAATCTAAAACAATCTGCCCCACTCCAGTCCAAATCAGTCTGCCCAAATCCAATCCAAAACAATCTGCTCAACTCCAATCTGCTCCACTCCAATCCAAAACAATCTGCCCTACTCAATCCAAAACAATCTGCCCTACTCAATCCAAAACAATCTGCCACACTCCAATCTGCCCCCACACCAGTCCGCCCCACTCCAATCCAAAGCAATCTGCCCCACTCTAAACTGCCCCACTCCAGTCCAAAACGATCTGCCCACTACAATCCACCCCACTCCAATCTAAAATAATCTCCCCCACTTCAATCCATCCCACTCCGACTCGAAAAAACAGAGACAAAAGCCTCAAAAACTCAGTCAAAAAATGACTGGGGGTACCGCTCTCTCCGGATCTGCGCTTGCTGGCGCGGAAAAAGAAAGAACTGACGTCAGCGCGCGAGGGCGGCGTCTAAGTAGCTGCCGTGACGTCATCTCCGCGACCACGACGCCAACGACGGACGCGGAGCCGCACGACGCCACCTTCCGACGCGCAGGTGTACTGCTGACGAAAACTTTCCGGATCCAGTCTGACGCCTGGGGGTAATTCTAAGGTAAGGTCACTACTAATGTTTCTTACAGATATATCGTTACCGAAGGTAAGTAACTTGTTCATCTGCCACACTCCAGTATTCCCCACTCCATTCCACCCCACTCCAATACAAAACAGTCTTCCCCACTCTAATCCGCCCCACTCTAATCCACCCCACTCAAATCTGCCGCAATCCAATCGAAACAATCTCCCACTCCAATCTGCCCCACTCTAGTCGAAAATAATCAGCCCCACTCCAATCCATCCCACCTCAGTCTTCCCCATTCCAAACCAAAACAATCTGCCCCACTCTACTCCAATCCACCTCACCCTAATCCACCCACTCCATCCTAATTCACCCCACTCCAATCCACCAGAATCTGTCCCACTCCAATCCGCCCCTATCCAATCTACCCCACTCCACTCCACCTCACCCCAATCCAATCCACCCCAATCCAATCTACCCCACTCAACTTCAATCCACCTCACCTCAATCCACCCCACTCAATCCAAAACAATCCGCCCCACTCCAATTCAAAACAATCTGCCCCTCTCCAATCCAAAACAGTCTGCCCCTCTCCAATCCAAAACAGTCTGTTCCCCTCCAATCCAAAATAATGTGTCTACTCCAATCTGCTCCATTCCAATCCAAAACAATCTGCCCTGCTCAATCCAAAACAATCTGCCCCACTCTAATCTGCCCCACTCTAATCTGCCCCACTCTAATCTGCCCCACTCTAATCTGCCCCACTCTAAACTGCCCCACTCTAAACTGCCCCACTCTAAACTGCCCCACTCTAAACTGCCCCACTCTAAACTGCCCCACTCTAAACTGCCCCACTCTAAACTGCCCCACTCTAAACTGCCCCACTCTAAACTGCCCCACTCTAAACTGCCCCACTCTAAACTGCCCCACTCTAATCTGCCCCACTCTAATCTGCCCCACTCCAATCTGCCCCACTCCAATCTGCCCCACTCCAATCTGTCCCACTGCAGTCCCTCCCACTCTAATCCAAACCAATCTGCCCCACTCCAATCCAAAACAATGTGTCCCACTCGAATCCAAAACAGTCAGTCCCACCCCAATCCAAAGCAATCTGCCCTACTAAAATCTAAAACAATCTGCCCCACTCCATTCAAAACAATATGCCCCACTCCAGTCCAAATCAATCTGCCCGAATTCAATCCAAAACAATCTGCCCAACTCCAATCTTCCCCACTCCAATCCAAAACAATCTGCCCCACTCCAATCCAAAACAATCTGCCCTACTCAATCCAAAACAATCTGCCACACTCCAATCTGCCCCCACACCAGTCCGCCCCACTCCAATCCGCCCCACTCTAAACTGCCCCACTCCAGTCCAAAACGATCTGCCCTCTACAATCCACCCCACTACAATCTAAAATAATCTCCCCCACTTCAATCCATCCCACTCCAATCCAAAACAATCTGCCACACTCCAGTATTCCCCACTCCAATCCACCCCACTCCAATACAAAACAGTCTGCCCCACTCTAATCCACCCCACTCGAATCTGCCGCAATCCAATCGAAACAATCTCCCACTCCACTCTGCCCCACTCCAGTCGAAAATAATCAGCCCCACTCCAGCCCACCTCAGTCTTCCTCACTCCAAACCAAAGCAATCTGCCGCACTCCACTCCAATCCACCTCACCATAATCCACCCACTCCATCCTAATTCACCCCACTCCAATCCACCAGAATCTGTCCCACTCCCATCCGCCCCAATCCAATCTACCCCAGTCCACTCCAATCCACCTCACCCCAATCCACCCCACTCCCTCCTCAATCCACCCCACTCAATCCAAAACAATCCGCCCCACTCCAATTCAAAACAATCTGCCCCACTCAATCCAAAACAATCTACCCCACTCCAATCCAAAGTAATCCGCCCCACTCTAATCCACCTTACTCGAATCTGCCGCAATCCAATCAAAACAATCTCCTACTCCAATCTGCCCCACTCCAGTCGAAAATAATCAGCCCCACTTCAATCCATCCCACTTCAGTCTGCCCCACTCCAAACCAAAACAGTCTGCCCCTCTCCAATCCACCTCACCCTAATCCACCCACTCCATCCTAATTCACCCCACTCCAATCCACCAGAATCTGTCCCACACCAATGTGCCCCAATCCAATCTACCCCACTCCAATCCACCTCACCCCAATCCAATCCAATCCACCCCACCCCAATCCAATCAACCCCACTCAACTTCAATTCACCTCACACCAATTCACCCCACTCCCTCCTCAATCCACCCCACACCACGCCAATCCACCGCACACCACTCCAATCCACCCCACACCACTCCAATCCACCCCACACCACTCCAATCCACCCCACTCAATCCAAAACAATCTACTCCACTCCAATCCAAAACAATCTGCCCCACTCAATCCAAAACAATCTACCCCACTCCAATCCAAAGCAATCTGCCCCACTCCAATCAGCCCTACTCCAATCCAAAACAATGTGCCCCACTCCATTCCAAAACAGGCTGCCCAATCCAAAACAATGTGCCCCACTCAAATCTGACCCACTCCAATCCAAAACAATCTGCCCCACTCCATTACACCCCACTCCAATCTAATCCACCTCCCCCAATATAATCCACCTCACCCCAGTCCAATCCACCCCAATCCACCCAAATTCAATCTGCCCTTCTCCAATCCACCCAATCCAGTTCACCCCACCCCAGTCCAATCCACCCCACTCAATCCGATCCACCTCACTGCAATCCAATCCACCTCACTGCAATCCAGTCTACCCCATTCCAATCCACCCCATTCCACCCATTCCATTCCAACCTCACTCCAGCCCAGTGAGGTTGGATTGGACTGGATCCCACTCCAGTCCACCCCAACCGACTCCAATTCAAGCCACCCCACCCCATTTCAATCCACCCCACTCTACTGCAGTCCAGTCCACCCACTCTACTGCAGTCCACCCTATTCTACCCACCCCAATCCACTCTACCCAAGTTCAGTCCACGCCACTCTACCCCAGTCCAACCCACCCCACCCCAGTTCAGTCCACCCCACTCAGTCCGATCCATCCAGCCCACCACACTCTAATCCACCTCACCCCAGTCTAATCCACCCTCTCCAATCCACCCCACTCTAATCCAATCCACTCCAATCCACCTCCCTCCAGTCCAATCCACCCCTCCACTCATCTCTAATTCACCCCGATCCACCTCACCCCACCTCAATTCATTCCTATCCACCCCACCCCAATCTAATGCACGCCACCCCAATCCACCCCCTCAAACCAATCTAATCCACCCCAGTCCAATCCACCTCACCCCATTTCATTTCACCCCACCCCACTCCAATCCAATCCACCTCATCCAGTCCACCCACTCCAATCCACCCCACTCCACTCCATCCAACCCACTCTAGCCCAATCCAATCCACCCCAATGTACTCCAATCCAATCCACTGCCTCAATCCACTACAACCCACTACACACCAATCCACCCCACTCTACGCTACTCCACTCTACGCCACTGCACTCTATGACACTGCACTCTACGACACTCTGTGCCACTGAACTCTACTCAACTCTACGACACTCTACTCCCACTACTCCACTCAATGACACTACTTCAACCTATCCAGTGTACGATACTACTCCCCCCCCCCCCACTCCACGACACTCCATGCCACTAACTTTTAGCCATGCTGAACAGCAGCCACACTGGTGTACAACATGGCAAAACCACATTGCCAAAGCCAATAGCTTATGTATAGATTAGACCTATAGGCTTTGCCAAGGCTTGTTTTAGAATCTGCTTACTGTGTGCTATATGACCGATGAGGCCTGCCAGTGTTTTTGTTTTTCATTCTGTGCTCAAAGGAGCTCAGATAAGAAACTTGCAAGTTTGTCAGCCTATTATTACTTCAATATCAGTTTACATACATTTCCAGACACTATTGTTGCGTTCCATATTCTTATGTCCAACCCTGGACACCGTAGTTACCGCATCCCCTGTCACCGGCTGAGTTCTGGAATGTTGAGAGTTCGCAGCTGGTGACCGAGGACGCTGCTGTGATCTCCTCAGCTCCGCACCTAAGCGGAGTCTATGTTGGTATCTCTCAATAAAGAAGTTCTTCATCACAACCTTGTACGATCTTCATTTCCGTACAATTTTTGACAACGAGTACCAACACAGGAACTCACGTGAATTCTATAGCATGACATACTACGTTTGAAATGAGGGACTGCTGGCTTCTGTACGATGAAAACAAGAATATACAAGGAAGGCAACGTCTGTATACCTTTACGGAAATGCACCTCATCGTCTAACATCTCACAGTGACTCTACTACGTTGGCAGCAGGACAGTCAGCGATTTTGTGAGCTAGCACAACGTTCTGGGCATTCCCCCACATTTCGGAATTTGGAGGTTTAATGACATGGTGTCGTCCCGGCGAATTTAACTGTAAATTGACGTCCCTTCTTTCGGCATACTGTGGTGGTGAATTTATGCTTCTGTGCAGCTAACCCTCGCTCTTGGCACTGACGGAGTATTTGCCCCTTTGTCTAAGTACGAATTCCTTTGTGCGAGACATTATTTTCCAGCGTCACACCAGATCTCCTTTCGTTTCTTAAGCGCCTCATGGTGTGATTGCAATAAGGCGGCAGTAAAGACAAAATTCCTGTCAGCGGCATGTTTACTGTTCAACGGTCAACCAACAGTCATCTCCAACTGTCAGCTGTTCGCGTGCACAGTCGACGCTAAACCCAGCTGAGGTAATTGTCTCCACGTTACCTAGCTACGACGCACGCTCCAGCACGTCATCCGACGCCATCTTTGAACACTCCAAGGTTAGTGTTCCAGTGGTTGCTACCTACGCGTTACGCTGTTGATAGGTACAAATTTTTCCACAGGAAACAGGGTAAGGAGGAGTCTGTTGATGATTATGTTTCCGCTTTGAAAAATTTGACCATTAATTGTCGTTTTGGAAATTTGCTTGACAAATTCATCAGAGATAAGATTGTCATGCAGGGCTCCAACACTAATATCCAGGACAGTTTGTGGGCCAAGGGTGAATCCCCTTTACAGACCACTATGGATATTGCAAGAAGAGCTGAGCTCACTGGTCGGTGTGCCACAGCTGTTCTTTCTGAGAACAAAGAGAAGAAAGATGAGGGTACTGTGGCCAGGGTAGTTGAATCTAAATCCTTTACCAAACAAAGTAAGAAAAACAATGGTTCTAAACCGGTCACAAGTAGAATACAAAGCAGCAATAAGTTACGTTGCTACAGATGTGGTAGTTCCACCCATTTGGCTAATGATAAGAAATGCCCAGCTAGGAATGTTAAATGCTCATTCTGTGGAACCGTAGGGCACTTTCAAAAAGTATGCCACAAAAGATCTTCAGTGTCAGTTAAACTGGTCGATATGGATGACAATGTAACCGACAACACTTCCGACCATGACGAAGTGAACATGTACATCCTTAACATTGAAGACAAGTGTGTTTTACAAGTCAATGATACTAACACAACCAAAACTAAGAAACCTGTGTGTGAAATGTCCATTGGAGGAGTAGACGTGAACAAAGTTGCAGACTCTGGATCTCCCTACACCATTAACAGTAAAGTTTGGGAGGAAACGTTGGTGCAGCACCTAGGAAAACAGTTGAAAAAGCTGACATCACAATCAAAACATTCACAGGGGATCCCATAGAGGTGTGTGGTTTTAGGAAACTCAAGTTTTGCTTCAAGGGAAGGGAGTCCTTAGGCAAACTATACGTATCTGCTGTAGGCCCTTCCGTTTTGGGATGGATGGACCAGGGAAGCCTGGGAATTATACTTGATCACAGTAGATCTGATCCTGTCATGGTCATCCAAGATGACGAAGATTACAGCAAGTGCTTATTAAACAGGTTCCCCAAAGTCTTTTCTGGTAGGATTGGTGCTTTATGTGGGTACAAGCAAAAGGATACGCGTTAAGCCCAATGCCATCCCAGTTGTGCATAAGGTGCGGAATCTACCCATTACAGTCAAAGAAGAGGTCAGAGTTCAACTAGATAAACTACTACAGGATGGTATCATTGAGCAGGTAGAAGCCTCCGAGTGGGTGGCTCCCTTGGTCGTGGCCAAGAGGCCCAACGGAAGTCTTAGGCTATGCGTAGACTTACGCAACCTTAATGATAACATCGTGGTTGAGCAATTCTCTCTTCCAAGAATAAACGAACTGTTGGCACGCACTAAAGGTATAAAATGGTTTTCTACCATAGACCTTAAATCTGCCTACCACCAGGTTCCCCTACACCAAGACAGCAAAAATCTTACCACATTCATAACCCCATTTGGGTGCTACAGGTTTACTAGAGTACCCTTCGGATTGGCCTCTGCGACTGCTATGTTTCAGAGGCTTATGCACCACATTTTTAAGGGGGTGACAGACATTTTAATGTACCAGGATGATATTCTTGTGATGGGAAGAACAAGGGAGGAGCATGACATGAAAGTGAACCAGGTTCTTGATATCCTTGATGCTAAAGGTTTAACGGCTGAACATAACCAGTGTAAATTTGCATGCACAAAAGTAAACTACCTTGGACACAAGATTACAGGCGATGGCATCAGGCCAAAGAAAGAACTGCTTGATGCCATAATAGACGCACCTGTACCGTGTAACAAGGAAGAGTTACATTCTTTTCTTGGCCTTATCGAGTTTTATGCGAAATTTATCAAGAATTATGCATGTAAAACTTATGAACTAAGGCAATTGCTCAAGCTCAAGAATAAGTTTGTGTGGACTACAACATGTCATGACTCATTTTGTACCTTGAAGAAAGAAATGTGTTCCGCATTACCATTGCATGGTTTTGGCCCGATGTTACAAAACATCATCACGACTGACGCAAGTTGCAAGGGTCTGGGAGCTGTTCTTACCCAAAAGGACACCAAGGAGGAAGAGTGTACCATTGCTTTTGCGTCCCGCTCTTTGACCCCTACGGAAGAAAAATACTCCGTCATAGAGCGGGAGGCACTAGCATGTGTTTGGGGGCTTGAACTTTTCCGCCAGTTTGTCTGGGGAAATAAGGTTATCCTTCGATGCGACCACAAACCGCTTACCAAAGTGTTTACAACGAAAGGCTTATATGCAGCTTCTCCCAGACTTGCACGATTGTCTGTTCGCCTATTTGATTTCAATTATGTGGTCCAGTATGTACTAAGTGTCAAAAATGTGGTTGCTGACCTCTTTGAGCCGCATGCCTATTCGTACTTAGGCACCCTGTAAGCATGAAGATGTAGAAGAGTTATGCATTGCCAATATACATGAAGAGTTGCATGGAGTTTCTATGGATGAATGGATGCTTGAGAAAAACAAAGATTCTGTTGTGTGTGAGGTATTGAACATGCTGTCCAGGGGCTGGTCTAGTAAAAGTAAGATGTCTGATTCCCTATTTCCCTTTTGGGAAGTCAAGCATGAATTATCTGTAGAAAATGGTTTGCTGATGTGAGGTGATAGGGTGGTGCCTCCCACCAGCCTTGGAAAGAAATTACTAGAAATTTGTCATGAAGGGCATTTGGGCATCGGCAAGACAAAGAGTAGAGTCAAAAACTGGTAGTGGTGGCCGGGTATCAGCTTGGCTGTCGAAAGAATAGTCCGGGACTGTGCGCTTTGTGTCAATTCAGATAAAACCCAAGTCACCTTCAGACCTCGCCTACATCCTATCGCATGTCCCACCATGCCTTGGGAAAGTACACGAGGAGGTATCCACTGGAAACGTAAAGCTGACTACATGAAACAAGCGTGTTCTACAATCAACAAGAATGACGACAACAAGTGAGAAACAAGCATCAAAAAGAAAAGAAAAGAAGACATCAACACAAGTAAGATGAAGTACTATGCCGTTCAGCCCCACCAGTGTCCTCACCATCGGACAGCCCTAGCCCAGGCGTGCAGTGCTCATCCAGTTTACTTTCTTTGGACTTTGAATCTTACTACTAGTGATTCTACTATCAGCCCACCTTCCTTCTGCTCATCAATATTGCTGGAAAGTAAGTCACTTTCCCCTCAAGCTTCAACACCATGTGACCCTGCGCAATTGTTTCATGTCTACAACACAGTGTTTGCTGTTCACTTTCAACCAGCCTCTGAGGTGCTCCACAGCTGCTGCCTCCTACTGTGAGGGATGTCATCAACAACGCTGAGGTAACACGAGTGTGGGTGTTTTCACGTCTCTACGCCACCTCTGGGTTTCCTCAAGACTTCGTATTGCCCGAAATATATTTTCTACGAGCTGTTTTTATCATGCCTGTCACATTGGGCAAAGATGTGACTGTCTTTCTATCTTGGCATTGCTAGAAATGTCGGGCGCATTTTTCCATGCTCACGTTATTCTGAGGGAACAGTGCTGGTGAGTTTTGTGCCTTGCTTATTGAAAGTGTTCCTGTCATCTAAGGTTTTTGTGACTGACTTCCGTTATGCTTTTCAGCAAGCTCAGGTATTATTCTCACCTCAGAGTGTGCGCTACTGTCACTGGACATATTTTACATTTCCTACGTGTTCTGCGGAATTTTTGTTGCCAGCTGGAGCGTGCCCCATGGGAAACCTTTGCTTTGTGGTAAGTTTCATTGGCACTCTTTACCACACAGTTGGGCCGTTAAAACCGTTATGTGTCAGTCAAAAAATCATCTGCGCACTCAGTTTACCTCAAGCTGGCAGCCGCGCGGGTCTCTTTGCAGATCCTCTATTACGTCAGCCGTGCTAGTATGCTCTTGGTGACACAGTTTTGCGCACCATCGTGCCGTGAGCCATCCGGACTTGCGCGGCGTACGTGCCACCATCTTTTGGTTGACGCATATTGCAGGACCCTGTTTCCACTTCCGTTAATTCTTCCTGTACAGCGCCGTGTTCGCGCTGTCTTTCATCTTTTCCCAGGAGGATATCAATTTTGGGAGGTCATCAATGCGGGTGAGTGCATTTCGCCTTCCCTTCTGGGACGCTGGCATTTCCCATGTGCTCCAATGAAGTCTATTAAAAGAAAGGATTCTGAATATAGCTCCACTATATTGTGACTGTTCCTCTTGGGCCCACTACAGATTCTCTGTGTACTGCCTTTCAATTTCCTCTGTGGGTGCCACTATAACATTTGTGTCACAATTGACTGCCACTACAATTTGCCTGTACTCACGGATCACTCCAGTGTGTGACACAGGACTACGGTGACATGCACACCTTTATCTGTGACATTCTGCAAACGTCTATGTGATGCAGTATTCAAGTAATTGTATTTTTACAGTGTTTTCACTTCATGCATAGACATAGGGGTGACAATGGTTTCTTTCCCCTTTTGCTTACTACACTATTGCCTACATGGGCTATATCTTGCATGTATGGACTCTGGGTACTTACCCTTCATTGGGTTCATGTTTCTATTTACATGTGTTTATTTTACACAATATTCTTCCCTACACAGGGATGGGTTTGGGTCTAGCCCCATTTCCCCACATATATTTGCCTACATGGGTACTCTACATTAATTGGACACAGTATTTATCTCTACAGCCTGTACTACGCCTTCTACAACTTTCAGTCACCTGTCTATTCCACCACTATTTCAAAACTGTGGTAAGAGGATGCGGTCGTGGAAGGTCTGTCTCCATTCTACATTAAGCAGTATGGGAGTTTCAAGTGTCTGACCAAGAACTTTGTGGCTGACGGTGATGTATTGAGCTCCCTCCATAGTGTGATCCTGTGCACATTCTGCTGACCTGTCTTGAGTTTATCAACCATGTATAAACTGTGCCAGACGTCGTATGGGAGCTGTCATGTTTTCCGCCCTCCCATCATTTTAGAAATAAACCTGCTCGGAATTTCGCCAACGAGATACTCTGGGTCGTGTCAGTCACTGAGGCAAATGTTATGAGTGAGTGACTTTCTGTTCTGGCATGGCAAAGTAGTTGTGGCGTTTTATTTTTGCCTACTTTGCGTTTGATTTGTATGCCGGGTTTGCACTGTGTTGTCATGGTACCAGTGACTCTAACAGGACATTTGCTTGAGAGTCAGTTTTGGGCTATTGTTATTCTCCTCACCCATTTTCAAGAGGTTGGCCGTTTAACCGCTGTCTTTCTGTGAAAAAATAAGGGACATAGAAAACGGTTAAACCGTGCGCGCATTTACCTCATCCACGAAGACGCGCAGATTCTCTTCACAAGAGCCCTCTGTGACGTCGCAGCTGCCCTGGCTCAAGGACGTTGTTTGGCGCTTCAGAGTGCCGTGTGCCACCGGGCAGCGCGCTCTGTACGTGACACCATATTTGTATTCTGAGCTACAAGCAACACGCGAGTGAAACTTTACCTACGTGCTTCGTGAGTTTTACATTCTGTGGTATACTTTTCCTCCCTTCTCTGCCTCAAGATGACACTGTGCCATGTTCGTCCCACAATCTTCACTTTCGTCGTGCTGCGGATGAAACCCTCATGGGTCCACTGTTTCTGGGAACCTGTTCACAGTTTACATCTAACGATAAGTCGATAAGCAACATGACTTTGTGTTTCGTATTTTTAGGCAATGATGTCTCTGTGATTAACTTGTGCACTTCAACCCAAATTTTTGCCTTTACATTCCGTGAAGTGAAGTTTGAGCACTGCCCCTCGCTCTATGTACAATTACAGTCAGTGTTTCTTTTGAGTAACTTTTACTTAGCATTGTCAGAAATGTTTTGCCTGTTCTATGTTCCTGTTACATGCTTGGTGGTATCTTTGTGTTTATCGGATTTCCATTTTGTTTTGGGCATTCTATGTCAGATTGTTATCTCTGGCACGTCGCTCGGACATTAATATGCTTCCTACATGGACAGGGGGTCATTTTCCCAATAGTCACCATGGACTCTGCATTTCCCACATAACAATTTTGATGCAATCACCTTTCAGGGGATTGCTTAGTGGGTTTCGTGAGCTTGTTCAAATTTCATGGGCACGCTCTACTCTTCATTTTCTCTTCACAGTGATGCCATTGGGTATTGGCCCCTTTTTCACACACACATTTGCATACATGGGTTAAATACGGTTTTCTCCCTTACACAGGGCACCGTTGCATGGGTCACCGTCCCATTTACATTTTCACGGGTACCCTTACACAGGGCACCGTCCCATGGGTTACAGTCCCATTCACGAGGGGGTCACAGTCCCATTTACATTTTCACAGGTACCCTTACACAGGGCACCGTTGCATGGGTCACAGTCCCATTTACATTCACACAGTCACCCTCACACAGGGCGTCTTATGGGTCATAGTCCCATCTCTACATGGCACTATTGGTTTCCTCTACATGGGGGTTGATTTTACACGGCCTGTTTGGGCATGGGCTTTTGTCCCATTCACAGTGCTCCTCACCCTCCTGCCTAGGAGTAGAGGACGGCCATGGGTTTTAGTCCCATTGGCTGTTATTGCCTTTGCATTTTCTATGATGTTACATTGCTGTTTCATTTACGTAATGTTACACTCAATCATTATTTGTATTATCCATTTGGAAATGGGGAGGAGTTTAGTGATACTGTTTGTGTCTCTTTGCTTCCTCTCTGTTTTCTCTGGTTCAGCTTTCCTATTGATGTTCTCTTCCTTTTCATCTTTGGAATCTGGACCCTACACATCTTTGTTGTTATTCCTGTGTCTTCTGCCTTTCTTTGTCTGTGGTGTTCTTCTCGTTCTCCATTGTTCTGATGTAGTTCTTTCCTTTTCTTCTCCTTTTGCTTGGGTATGTTTTCTGTTCTGTTCGCGTCGTGCCTTGTCCTTCTTTCCTTGCTTGCCTGCCTGGCCAGTGGGTGCGCGTAGGGGTTGTCGTTGGTGCGTCTATGTCTCTCTCTTCTACTGGTTTCTTCTTCTTCGTTTCACTGTCTCCTTCTTTCTATTTCATTGTTGTAGAGGATGGGTTATTTCTATTTGTATACTTACACTATTTGTATACTTACACTTTGCCTCCTCCTTGTCTTCTCTCCATCTATCTCCTCGCTCAGCCTTGCTTGCTCTTTTCCTTAACGCTCACTCTGTCACTCCGTTGTTCCTTCCTTGCTATCTGTCCTTTGTTCTCTCTCGTTATATTTTATCATATATTGTATTTGTTCTTCTGTTGGAAGGAAAAGGGATATGTAGTATCCTGCATTTGTAATGTAATGTATTTTACACCTCCTGCTCAGCCAGTGCCTGTGCTCTGTGCTCAATAGAATGTTGGAGTCATGATGTGCCTCGGAAGGTTGGGACACAGAGAGGTGATGTGACAGTTGGACATGGGCTGAGCAGCTGACAGGCTGCTCCTGGTGGGGCTCTCCTTCACAACTTAACTACCTGTTATACTGGAACTATTTAACTTGTTACCTGTTTGAATAAATCATCTTAATTACTACCTTCCTGCGTGGACCTCCTCACTACAAAGTTCTTCATCACAACCTTGTACGATCTTCATTGTTTTAGAATCTGCTTACTGTGTGCTATATGACCGATAAGGCCTTCCAGTGTTTTTGTTTTTCATTCTGTGCTCAAAGGAGCTCAGATAAGAAACTTGAGTTTGTCAGTCTGTTATAACTTCGAAATCAGTTTACATACATTTCCAGACACTATCTTTAAACATCAAATCTCATGAGGCATAAGGCAAGATGCTGTTTAATTGCTGTGTAATGCTACCATCAGCATCTATTAGTCTTTCTGTTGCAAACCTATTTCAAACCTAAAATACATAATTCATATCTCTATATTTTAACTAATGTTACACTATTATAATAAAGCACATGCTAAATGAATATCTGAAAGAGACACGTTAGTGATAGATTCCTTACCTTAGAATATCCCCAGGCGTCAGACTGGATCCGGAAAGTTTTTCGTCAGCAGTACCCCTGCGCGTCGGTAGGTGGCGTTGTGCGGCTCCGCATTCGTCGCTGGCGTCATAGGCGCCGAGATGACGTCACAGAGACTACTTAGGCGCCACCCATGCGTGCTGACGTCAGTTCTTTCTTTTTCCGCGCCAGCAAGCGCAGATCCGGTTAAGAACACGTACCCTAGTCATTTTGTGACTAATTTCTTTTTGGGACTTTGTCCTACTTCTTTTGAGTCTTGACTCCTGGTGCCACGTACGGATGCTCAGTTTCAATCTTGCGGGGCCTGCCGCCGTCCGAGGTCGGTGGCTGCCCCCATAGCGTCTGTTTCTACTGTCTGGAGCACGACCATGACTTCCGGTCATGTTCCGACTGTCTGGCCATGGCTCCAAAGGCTTTGCGGGAGTGGTTCCGAAAGCTGCTGGAGGCCCGACAGTCGTCTCCGCGCCGTTCGACGCCCAGGGGTCGGTCGAAGGACCGACCGCGGAGCCATCATCATCGCTCCTCGGGGTCCGCGTCTTCGCCCTCGGAATCGGGTAAGAGACTTCACAAGTTCCGGTCGAAGAAGCGCGTAGGCTCTCCGACCTCCCCCCCGTCGGTCTCCGGACGCGGACGAGGGGGCCAGGGGTCCTTCCCCCACGGCTCCGTTGGAGCCTGAGAGTCCCGCGGTCTGCCCGCCCTACCGGGTCCGTCGGAGGCTCCGGCCCTGGTGCAAGAGTTTCTTGCCGCCATGGGCTGCCTTTTCAGGCCTAGGGCTCCCGCCGGCGCGCCTTTGGGCCCCGCGGTCCCTATTGAGGGCCCTTGCTTGCCGGCTCCGGCCCCGGCGCCACAAGGTCCTCCGCCGGTGGCTTCGGCCCCGGCGCCGCATGGTCCTTTGCCGGCGGCTTCGGCCCCGGCGCCGCATGGTCCTTTGCCGGCGGCTTCGGCCCCGGCGTCGCATGGTCCTTTGCCGGCGGCTCCAGCCCCGGCGCCGCAAGGTCCTCCTCCGGCGGCTCCGGCCCTGGCGCCCCTTGCGGCTCCATTCCCGGCGCCGCACTGAGTTCCGTCGTCCCACCTCCTACTTGGGACATGGAGCCGGATCGGCGCCGACCGTTCCCGGCGCCGTTCCCGGCGCCGACCGTTCCCGGCGCCGTTCTTAGCTCCGTTCGAGCAGAAGACTCAGAGGATGCAGGTGGCCTTGGCCTCTCCTCTGCGCCTGGGTTTGTGTCTCCTCCCAATGTCATGGAGGAAGGCGCCACATACACTGTGGTGCTCCGTAGAGCAGCTCAGGCTCTTGGCCTTACCCTGCCTACTGTTACCCTCAAACCTAACCTCCTTACTGCAGTGCTTCAGCCGGCGGCAAGTTCTGTGGAACCTCTGCTTCCGTTCAATGAGGCCTTAACAGATGTTTTGATGGGTACCTGGTCTAGGCCAGCCACAGGGGTGCCTGTGGATAAAAATGTGGCCACACGTCACCGCCCGGCACCGGGTGACCCTGCCTTTTTGACGACTCCTCCGACACCGGAGAGCCTGGTCATTCCGGCTTCCACTTCCCAAACAGAGCTTGGCAAAAGGTTGTTTTCCTCTGCCAGCCTGGGGCTGCAGTCGGTCAACACCGCATGCCTCTTGGGCCGCTATTCTCACGCTGTGTGGGACACGGTGGCGCAAACTCTGCCCCAGTGCCCCGAAGAGGTTCGGGCTGTGCTTTCCCAAGCTGTTGCAGAGGGGAAAGATGCTGCGAAGTTCGAAATTCGGTGTCGGTTGGACACCGCGGACTCTTTGGGAAGAGCCATCTCCACAACAGTGGCCTTGCGGCGACATGCCTGGCTGCGGTCCACGGGGTTTTCGGGGGATGTCCAGAGTTCCCTCATGGACATGCCTTTTGATGGTACTAGCCTTTTTGGCAATAAGGCAGACAGTGCGCTGGAGCGTTTTAAGGACTCTCGGGCTACAGCCAAGTCCTTGGGTCTCTCCACCACCCGCCCGGCCACGTCTACTTTTCGTTCCTTTCGTGGCCGCGGCAGGGGCGCCTCTACACGTCCGTTCAGCCAAAGGCCGGTGCAGAACCAGACTCAGCGCGGGCGTGGTGGCCGCCGTGGGGGCACAGGGGGCCAGCGTGCGGGTCAGCCCACCTCCGCTCCCGCAGCATCCGCCTCAAAGCCTTCCTATTCCGCGCTTTGCGGTGCAACCCACGCCGGTGGGCGGCAGGATTCAACATCACCTCCCCCACTGGCGCTCTGTCACTTCGGACAGCTGGGTGCTAAAAATCGTCCGAAGGGGCTATTCCCTCCCCTTCGAGTCTGCCCCCCGTCCATGCCACCTCAGTTCCACCGCATGTCGGGGGATCACTTAGCGCTTCTCCGACAGGAAGTCACAGCCCTCTTGGCCAAGGGGGCCATCGGGCGCGTTCCAGGGCCAGACGTAGGACATGGTTGTTATTCCCACTACTTTCTGGTCCCCAAAAGGACAAGGGGGCTTGCGTCCCATCTTACACCTCCGGAACGTCAATCGCTTCCTCCGGACAGAGAAGTTCAAGATGTTGACTCTGGCTCAGGTCTTGGCTGCCCTCGACCCTGGAGACTGGATGGTAGCGTTGGACTTGCAGGACGCATATTTTCACATTCCCGTCCTGCCGGCCCACCGGCGTTACCTGCGGTTCACGGTAGGCCAGGAGCATTTTCAGCTTACCGTGCTCCCCTTCGGCCTTACAAGAGCCCCTTGGGTGTTCACGAAGGTCATGGCGGTGGTTGCAGCTCATCTGCGCAGGTCAGGGGTGTCAGTCTTCCCCTACCTCGACGATTGGTTGTTGACGGCGGGCTCGCCCCTGGCAGTCGTCACCCACCTTCCGACTACGGCGACCTCCTGCAGTTGCTGGGGTTCTCCATCAGCGTGCCAAAGTTGCCCCTGAGTCCTTCTCAGAAGCTCCCCTTCATCGGAGCGGTTCTGGATTCCACGCAGTTTCGGGTTTATCCTCCCGAGCAGCGAGTCCGGGATATTCAGGCTATGATTCTGATCTTTCAGCCTCTATCCCGGGTTTCAGTCAGGATGACCCTCCGGCTCCTGGGCCTGATGGCCTCCTGCATTCTGCTACTGCAACATGCCAGGTGGCATATGCGGGCTCTGCAGTGGGACCTGAAGTTCCAGTGGGCACAGCATCAGGGCAACCTGTCCGATCTTGTCCAGATCTCGGAGGGCACTGCACAACAATTGCAGTGGTGGCTCACGAATTGCGATTGAGTCAATGGCAGATCCCTCTCCCTTCCCCAACCGGAGCACACAGTGGTGACGGATGCGTTCCTCCTGGGATGGGGCGGCCACTTGGGAGAGGCGGAGATCAGAGGCCTCTGGTCTCCGGCGGAGTTCCGGCTCCATATCAATCTTTTGGAGCTTCGGGCGATCCGACTTGCACTAAAGGCATTCCTTCCCTCTGTCCGGGGAGGTGTTGTGCAGGTGTTCACAGACAACACCACCGCCATGTGGTATTGCAACAAACAGGGCGGGGTGGGGTCGTGGACCCTATGTCAGGAGACTCTGCGCCTCTGGACATGGCTGGAACATCAAGGTATTACCTTGGTGGTTCAACACCTGGCAGGTTCTCTGAACGCCAGGGCAGACTAACTCAGCCGCCGGTGCTTGATGGATCACGAATGGCGTCTGAACTTGGACGTGGCGCAAGGTCTCTTTCTGCAGTGGGGAGAGCCTTGGTTAGATCTATTCGCCACCGAAGAGAACGCGCAATGTCATCAATTCTGCGCGTTGGAATTTCCAAGGCGGCACTCGCTCGTCGCGAATGGAGTTGCGGTCTGTTGTACGCCTTTCCGCCTATACCACTTCTGCCCAGAGTGCTGAAGAAGATTCAGCGCGACCGGGCCCAAGTCATCCTGTGGCTCCGGATTGGGCACGAAGATACTGGTATCCCGAGCTACTCAACATGGCGATCGTTCCCCCGATCCGACTGCCTCTTCGGGAGGACCTTCTGTCGCAGCAGCAGGGGACGGTCCTCCACCTGAACCTGTCCAGCCTCCACCTCCATGCGTGGAGATTGAGCGGCGACAGTTGACAGCTTTCGATCTTCCTCCCGTAGTCTGTGATGTCATTTTGGCAGCCAGGCGTCCCTCCACTAAGACGGTGTACGCCTGCAGGTGGAACAAGTTTGTGGCATGGTGCACAGCAAAGTCTGTGGATCCCCTTTCTGCCCCTCTTTCTGAAGTCCTTCTGTTCCTACTATACTTGGCCCAGCAGGGCTCTGCTCTGGGCACTGTCAAAGGTTATCTTTCGGCCATCTCCGCCTTTCTCCGGCTTCCAGATCAGCCTTCTCTCTTTAAGTCCCCGGTTGTTAACCGTTTCCTCAAAGGCATTACACACACGTTTCCTCCCGTGCCTTTCATAATGCCTCAATGGGACTTAAATCTTGTCTTGATCTATCTCATGTGCGCTCCCTTCGAGCCCCTTCATAACTGTCCTTTACGTCTTCTTACTCTAAAGACGGCTTTCCTGGTAGCTATCACCTCTGCCAGAAGAGTGAGTGAGCTCCAGGCTCTTTCTTCTAAACCTCCTTTCCTTTCTGTTCATCCGGACAAGGTGGTTTTGAGGACCCGTCCTTCTTTCTTGCCAAAGGTTGTCACGCCCTTCCACATCGGGCAGACCATCACTTTGCCCACTTTCTTTCCGCCTCCGCCTACTTCAAAAGAGGAAGAGAGGCTCCATCGTCTGGACCCAAAACGTGCGCTCTCGTTCTGTCTAAAGCGCACACAACAGTTCCGGGTGGATTACCAGCTCTTTGTGGCTACGTGGGCGCCCAAAAAGGTCGGGCCGTGCACTAACGCACCATCTCTTGGTGGGTCGTTTTGTGCATCAAAGCATGTTACTCCTTGGCTAAGAAAAAGCCTCCTGTGGGGCTGCGTGCCCATTCTACCAGGGCGACAGCAGCCACTACTGCCTTGGGATGCGGCGTTCCCTTGCAGGATATTTGTCAGGCAGCCACGTGGGCCTCGCTGCACACATTTACCAAGCATTACTGCCTTGACAGTCAAGTCCGGAGACGGCTTCTTTCGCCGTTCTGTTTTCTGTGACTTTCTGGTGTAATCTATTTGCAGACCCACCACCGGGGTTGGTATTGCTGGGGTATCTATTCTAAGGTAAGGAATCCATCACTAACGTGTCTCTTTCAGATGCACAAGTTACTACTTGTGTAACGATCTATCTGTAAGAGACATTAGTTAGTGATAGATTCCTTACCGCCCCACCCATCCTCCCCGTTCTGCGAACTGATTCTAGGGTTAAGGTCATCCCTTTCAGGGCCCTAGTTTCATGGCACCAGTAGTCAGTTTCTTGCATGGCTCTGCGTTCCTGGCGCAGAAAGTCGTGTACAGAACTGACGTCAGCGCGCATGGGTGGTGCCTAAGTAGTCTCCGTGACGTCATCTCGGCGCCTACGACGCCAGCGACGAAAGCAGAGCCGCACGACACCACCTACCGACGCGCAGGGGTACTGCTGACGAAAAACTTTCCGGATCCAGTCTGACGCCTGGGGATATTCTAAGGTAAGGAATCTATCACTAACTAATGTCTCTTACAGATATATCGTTACACAAGTAGTAACTTGTGCATCTAACATACCATGCATGTAATTATTATTTAAACAAAAACATGCACATATATTTATCAATAAATGTATGCAATGAAAGCAGTTGCAAGTGTAGAACCGGCAGGCAAAAGCTTGAAATACATAACAACTGGTTTAAGTGGTGAAACTCACTCTTGAGTTGATGTTAAGCAGCGGGCTGGGGAACGATGTTGGCTGGTTTTAAAATGCCCCAAAACCGCAAGCACAGGGCTTTTAATGGGCATGGTGCGGTCAGTGCAATACAACAATATCCCCTCAGCATAGGTTCTGACAACTGTGACGCAAGCCACGTTGCACTCAGCAGTGTCAACTTGCTAGCAGAGATCTTACTTCTAGTGGAATTCTTTTTCTTACCCCTCCCAATTCAGGTGCACATGTAAGCAAGCAACTCACTCACACTACCTGATTAGCCAAACAACGGATGGTTGTTCTGTGTTTTCATACAAAATGTGAAAGGTATTGCCTACAAGTCAATGGCTGAAGGGGACAGACTCAGTTTCATTTCCCACTCTATGTATGATATGTTGGTAACTGACCCGAAGTGTGAATAACTCTCCAAAAGAGCAGCGGCTGGAGGGGGTTGACCAAAAGCCCCTTTATGTATGTAGTACTGCTAAGAATATGGTGTATTATAAAATTACAGTAGACTGATGAGACATCTAAAGCTGTCTTCACTGGCTAGACCTAAAAAGGGCATCCCAGTGTATTTCACCGTTAGCCTTTTGTATTCTGTAAGAAAAAGACAGCACTTTTGACTGTAGCATTTGTTGCTGTAAAGCACGCTTTTTTTTAATCACCAGTCATCATAGTTGATCACAAGTATAGCTAAGGAGGCCTGGAGGTATTTTTATGAATATACAAATTACTTTAGGCTTGCAAGATTTTTTTATTTAAATATCCTTGATATTTTCAAAATGTGTTTTAAAAATGGAGGTATAATTATTTTGAACTGTGTAAATATTTGCACTCCTTTGCATCCAGTTCAGTGTAGAGTCAAAGGAACAATAAAATGGGCTAACCGAACCATTCGAAACTTAACAGCACACTTTTAAAATGTTACAATGTTTAAAAAGATTGTTTTGAATATACCCCTTTGTTAAAGTTACTACTGCATGTATATTAGCGTATTGCTTTTTTAGTTTCGGCAGTGATTGGGAGTGTTGAGAAAATGTTGTGTACTTTGATTTTCAGAGTCGAGTGAATAAATCTTTCTTTACAGGATTTTTATTCGCCCATTTTACAAGATGATGCTTCAGAAGCCAATAACGCTTAATGATATGGAATCTGTGGTATGTATGTTTTTAATCTCGTTGATTTTCTGGGGATGAAGAAGTCTGGCCTGTGGAGCCTGGGAGGAAGAATAATTTATTTCATGGTGACAGAGCTGGGTTTCTTAAATCTGGATCTCTTAGTGATCATATGGGCCTTTAATTGTTGACTTGACTTATAATAAAAGTGCTATCATTAGCAGTACATTTCGATTTCAGGGAAACCAGCGGTTTATTATAGCCTTATAGTCAGCCGTAGCAGGCTATACGGCCATTAAAGGCCCGTTCCAGCATTACAGGCCTTAGCCGAAGGTGAGGGCCTTTAACAAGAGAACAAAACTTTAATGGCCAGTATAGCCCAGCTACGGAGGCCTATAAGGCTATTAGAACATTCCGCCTCTAGGGCAGAATGTTCAACAAATAAAACAAATGCCTCTGAGCCTGAGGGGATTTAAATCGGGCTCATTGAGGCCTTTGTTCACAGCAACAGCTGTGAATGGCAAACATTGGAATGTTTGGAGCTCTGGGCTTTAGAAGCCCAGAGCATTCCATTGTCTTCAATGGAGCTCCCAACATTCTAATGTTCTAATAGCAATTTAGTTCATATTAGAGATTAAATATTACATCAATCCGTAGAATTAAGAGCATACATATTCAAATTAACATGCAGTCTGAATTTATATATTATAAGAAAGAATGCAAAATAGTATTGCATGCAGCAAACAAAATATCACCCAGTCAGGTTCCATAAAGGAGCTTCCCTATTCTAAACAAAGTATCAACAGTGGTAAGGCGAAATTCTGTGAGAAAGTTGTTAGCATCAGATGAACCAGACTGAACCAGATTTAAGGCTCAAAGGAGGCAGTCTGAAGATTTAAGTTTGAAGCTTAACACTGGCAGGCGAAATCAGCCGAGGCAAGAGAGGTCTCCTCTTAGCAAAATCAAGATATGATCTGGTCTGCTGTTCTAAAGAGCACTCAATTGAAGCAAGAAAGAAGGTTCTGGAAGGCTTCTCTTTATCTCTTCCCGCCTAAGAAACCAATCAAAAGACAGTGATCTCGAGGAGCAGATAGACTCCCTTGCGTTCCCAGCTTCCAACAAAGGAGCAATTATCTGGATGACCTTGGATGTAACATCAATCCTGTGGCTGGTCCAGGATGGTTTTTCCCACCGTCTCAGTTTCCATACCCGAAGCCAACTTTTAATTTAAATGTTCTGTCCCCCCTAGTCTAACAAACTGAACAATAAGCCTATTCTATTTTAACAAGCACATTGAAAAAGCATCTGCAGAAGAAAGAAAAACATGACACTGGAAAAACAGTTAATAAAATGAAATTCATGCTACTCAGGCCTGATTATACATTAGGTAGATATTAACTTTAAAATGGCTCCCAAGCGAATGGATTTAACATAACGCATATCGTGACACTATTTAAGAAAGATATACATTATTCCATTCAATATGGATACTTTGATTATAGTTCAGCTAGATACACAGATGACTCCCATTAAAGTGAATGTGAATATATATTGCTGTGGCTTGTGGTCCTGGAAGACCTTGGGCCTCTTTGGCTCAGACAATTTATGAAGGATAAGGTAGCCAAATAGGTTACCTACACTGGTCTAGATAATGCTAATTACTTGGGGAAGGCAGTGTGCACCAGTATTGTACTTCATTGACAAATGCCCTTCGAGGCCTTGGATGAAGGTCTTGCAAACAGAGCAGGGGCCAGCAAAGGTACCAGTCCTCCCATTGCTTTCCCCCTGTTGCAACAGCTGCCAAACCACTTTAATTTGCCCTTAGTGGCGTATGCTCATTCAGTGGGGGCAGGATCCATAATTTCCTCCCAAGACGGTGATCCATTATGTCCGTCAGATGGGTCTTACAAATGTTCAACTATGACTATGACCTTTACTTTTTGCCCTGCCAAATATTCTCCCCATGTCAGAAACATTTTTCAGGTGAGCACCAGTCCATTATACTGCAAGAGGTGCAAGTGTTACTCTCCACATCTAGAAGGTACCAGGCTTGGAAAGAAGAGAGGATTGTTATGCTCGCTATTTCCTGGTCCCGAAGAAGGATTAGGGTCTCAGGACTATCTGGACCTTCGACTTCTAAATGCCATCCTGCAGAAGAACAAATTCAGAATGCTCACACTGGCCCAGATCTTGTCTGCCCTGACCCCGATGACTGGATGGTGTTCATAGACCTGCAGGATGTGTATTTTGAATACTATTTTCATAAACCTGTGCAGCCATCCCACAGATATTATCTGCGGCTTAAGTTAGGCCAGGAGCATTTTTTGTTTGCTGTACTCCTTTTCAGCCTCACCAGGGCCCCTTGGTGTTTACAAATTGATGAAGTTGGTCGCTCTCACCATTGGAGATCAGGATGCCAGTCTTCCCTCTACCTCGATTACTGATTGTTGATGGTGGGGTCACTATAGTCAGTCGAAGACCACCTCCAGACAACTGCAAACGTCCCTACATCATTGAGGTTCCCTATCAACGAGCCAAAGGCGCGCTCAACTCATTTGCAGGGGCTTTCATTCATTAGAGCAGACTTGGACACAGTACAATTCTGGGCCATCTCTATGCCACAATGAGTCCAAGACATTTGAGCTATGAATCCAATGTTTCAGCCTTAGTCCTGGTTCACATTGAGAGGAGCTCTGAGGTTTCTGGCATCTTAGCCTCCTGCATCCTCCTTGTAAGCTACTCCATGTACTATATGTGGGCTCTGCAGTGGGATCCGCATCATGGAAATTTGACTAATGTCATCTATATCCTGGTGGAGACGACTCACGGTCTGTCCTGATGGCAGTTATACTGTGGTAGGCCACTCTCCCTTCACCAATCAGAGTTGACAGATGTGCTCTCTGCTGGGCTGGGAAGGCCATCTGGGGGAGATGAAGATCACCTGGAAATGAAGCCCAGCTTCAAATCAATCTGTTGGGGTTGCAAGCCATTAGTTTAGTTCTGAAGGTCTTCCTGCTGTCCATCAATGGGAGGCTGCTTAAGGCTCCCATGGACATATGGTATTATAACAAGCACCTCCACCTCCTCTAGTTTCTACACATGGCTCACCACAATCATACTCTGACACTGGCAGCCCCAGTTCCTCCTCCCCAGTAGAGGGCTACAACGCCACCTTTTACCCACAATCCACAGAGGACCCATGGGGAGACTTAAACATAAATCCCCCCGGGGATCCAGCCCTGGACCATGGTATGGTGAGGGCTTCCCCATTTCACCATCAGACAATACCTCAGCATATCATTGGGTTATACAGCGGGCAGCCACATGCCATAAAATAGGTATGCACACCACACTAAGAACATTGAGTTTCCGTTGGAGACAGTCTCCAGGATGGAATGCTCCGTCTATTTCCTCCCGATGTTCAAGGGCATGATCAAGCCTGCCCCAACACCTTTAAGACACAATACAGAGGAGGAATCAAGGCCTCCTCCCCTGACCAGACCCAGTTCAATTAGAAGTAGCTTTAGGCATACCACTAACAGGGGGTTTGGGGGCACATGCAGGGCACTTCCCAGTGCAGCAATTGCAACAAAGGGACCCCTGGCAATGGAGCCTCTACCTCCAAGCATTGACTTGCCCATGCCCCACCTCCCAAATCTCACGTCTGTCGGGGGGAGACGGCAAGGGTTCCTTCCTCACCTGGTGGAATCAACTCAGACCGGTGGGTTGTCTCAGTTATCAAGCATGGATATTGCCAGGAACTTTCTTTTAAAAATATATATATTTATTTGGTTTATATTGCAAACACAGTCAGGTGCCATACCACACTCATAATGGCAATAAACATCAAACATCAAAGAGAGGTCAGAGAAAACAACTGTACCATTAGTACACATATTACAGGATGTCCAGCAGCAAATAAGGTACAAGATCAGACACACCGTAAATATAGGAACATCTTATACATTATGTTGAGCTCGTTGCCTCGGAGGCCTGGTGTCTCCTTCCACGGGGCCCAGGTTGTAGTAGTTTATCCAATGTTCCCAGATTTTGAAAAATTTACGGGGACACCCCCTGTTCTTATAGCTCACCTTCTCTGCGTCCATATACATGCCCATCCCGGTCCTCCGCTATTGCAGTGTCGGGACTTCCGGCGCTCCCCAGTATTCTGGCTACATCCCTTTTTGCCACCACTAAACAAAGGTTACTGAAGAGAAGTTAGGCTCGTGGGACATCCACCTCAGTCAGAACACCAAGAAGAACATATTTTGGCTCAATAGGGGTGTCGACTCCCAGGATGGCCTGCAGTAAGTACCCATATCTACTTGGCCCAGTAGACTTGAATGACGGAGCATCCCCAGAGTGTGTGTATAAAATTCCCCCTGGCCCCTTTACATCTCGTGTATTCCGGGGGCAGTGCTCTCCCCAGCCCATGAAGCTGGGTGCTGTCATAATAGACCCGGTGGAGTTTCTTAAACTGTATCAGCCGTAGCCTCGACTTTATGGCTACTTTCTGTGGATGCATTAGGGCCACCTACCAGTCAATGTCGTCCATCTCTCCTGCGACCTTCACCCACCTTTCACGCAGCCTGCACAATGTGTTGGGCATGTTATTGTCTATCATTTTATGTGTCAGGAAACTACCCGAGTTTCGAGCTCGCTCATGAGTAGCCTACCTTCAAGCGAGGCAAATTGTGGTATGGCTACGTTTCCTAGCCTCTTTGCCAACCATGCGTGGTGCAACTCTGCATATTTTAAATTCTGATGGAGTTTGTAGTCACTCCTAAGGGAGGGTAAGGGCATTAGGTCCCCGTCCCATAAAAGGTCCTAAATCTTGGAGGAAGATATCAAATCCCAGGCTTCAAAATCTCTCAGCTTCCCCAGTTCCTACATCAAACCCCCCTTCCCATAAAGGTGTTTCCCTGGTCACTTTGTTCGCCCAACATATACTGATAGTGGCTTTCTTCCAAGCCTCTAGCAGTACCTGCGTCGCTGGCAGCAGTTTGCTAATCCCCCGTCCCCCTCATCCATATAATGTATTTGGGAACATGACAGCAGCTAAGCCCACTCTAACTTGTACATTGAATGGTCCTGAGGTGCAAATACTCCAGTCATTTATTGTTATCAGATGTGTGGCCCAATAGTAGGCTTTCACATGCGGGAGAGCAGTCCCACCATTGTAAGGGTTACGTTGCACTTTCTGGAGTGTCTCTTGTTCCTCAATAGCATTCTCAACTCCTCGTCTAGCTTGGTAAACATCTCTTCTGGGATTTTATAGGATGTGTTCTGGAGGTGGTAGAGCAGTCCAGGAGTTGTGATCATTTAAAAAATAGCATCCCTCTTCAGAATAGTCAGGTGTAGCACATGCCAGCGCTCTGTATCTCCCGTAAAATTCGTAGTCACCCTTCTAAGGTTACCATTGAGGCACAAGTCCATGTTAGAACTCACATAGATCCCGAGATATTTAAAGCTCCCCCCACTCCCACCCCCGTCTCCACCCATAGTCTTCCGGGGAGGGTGGTCAGGTCAGAGGGGCCATATGGCTGGACCAACACAGACTTCCCCAAGTTTATCTTGTACCCTGAGTAACTGGCAAAAACTTCCTAGGTCTTGAAGATAGCCAGGATTGTTGATACGGGCTTGGTGACATAGAAGAGGATATCATACACATATAGCGAGATTCTCTCTTCCTCCGGACTAATGTCGGCTACCTTGAATCCCCATATATCGGAGTGAGCACAGACTATACAGGCCAGAGGCTTTATTGCAAGGGCGAATAAGAGAGTTGACAAGGGAGCAGCCCTGTTGAGCCCCCCTCTCAATCGGGAATGCTGACAAGAGAATACTATTGACCCTCACCGCTGCCATTGGGGCTTGATATAGCAATGCTATCCACTTCCTATAATTAGGGCCAAAACCAGATTTCACCAATGTGTACTGAAGATAAGGCCAGTATATAGCATTAAATACCTTTTCGGCAACCAGCGAAAGAAAAACATGGGGCTCCTCACTATCTCGTTCCCCCGCTGTCCAATTGTGCAGCCTTCTTAAATTAAGGCTGGTGGACTTACCTGGCATGCAGCCTCACTAGTCTCTGTTTATTAGTGTGACCACAGTGCCTAGCCTAGTGGCCAGTATTGTGGCCAGTATCTTGGCTTCAGTGTTTACCAATGATTTAATTTTTTTTTAAACCGTTTTTTTATTGGCATTTAGAATTTGCTTTCGCAATACATACGTTAGGATACATTTCAGTAAAATTACATTTTTCTCTCTCTTGACATCAAAATACAGTGGTATTCCTAGTGATCATACAAGGTCCTTGATAATATTAAGGTCCAGCGTTGAGAGAAGGCCAATTTGAACTGGGGTACAGAACTGGGGAAGTGTTCATGGAGTTCTGGGTACGAACGTTAAGTGAGATATCAGGGCAACGTTTAACTCACTATTCGGAGTGCCGCTAGTGCTGCCGAGGGAGTGGAGGAAAGATGTCGTCAGCTCTACGACGACCGCTAGCTGTTTGATGGGATGTAGAATGTGATGCTAGAGGTGGACCACGTCATGTGTGTGCTGCGGATGGGGAACCGGTGTGCTCAGTTGGGACTTGAGTCTGCAATTGTTGGGTCGCTGGTATGTGGGAATCGGCGGCTACCTTTTCCCGGGGCATTGCTTGTTTAAAGTGGTGCAAGAGAAGGGCCCATTCCATGGAGATGGGATGTTTACGCATTCCTTTCACCTCTTCCTCACGTAAGATTTCCTCTTCCGCTGCTGCCCATTTGTATACTGCCCCCACCCATGCCGCGAGCGGAGGGCCCGTGGGGGATCGCCAGTGCATGGCTATGCTCCGTTTTGCCAGGAGAGCCAGTGAGGTAAATTTGATGGGCACTTTGTGGTGTTTGTGTTTCCGAAAGATACCCAGGGCACAGGTTTCCCAGGTGTTCAGGTATGTAAGCCCTGTGAGGTCTCTGAGGGATTTGTGAATTGTCTGCCAGTATGATTGTACAGTAGGGCAGCTCCAGAACATGTGGTGAAAGTCTACGTCTGGGGAGCGGCAACGAGGGCAAAGGAATTGTGTGGCAGGGTAAAATCTTTGGAGGCGTGCTGGGGAAAGATACGCCCTATGTAGGATGTAAAATTGTATGTTTTTGAAGCGTGCGTTTCGGGACACTTTCTTGGGGTACTTGAGAGCCCTTTCCCATTCTGTCTCATGCAGGGGGCGCCCTAATTCTTCTTCCCAGGTAGCTCGGAGGGTCTCCAGGGGGGTCTGTTGACGAGTTCTCGGACGGCTTTATAGAGCCATGTGGTCAAGTGTCTCCCCGCCCCATATGCAGGATTGTGTGGACAACAGGGTGTGTCGTAGGCTCGCCAGTCGCGAGGTCGATAACCCTCGAGGAGTTGGCGGTGAAGTAAAAATTGGCCAGGGCGGAGGTCGTAGTCGTCTACAAGACTCTGGAAGGATCGGAGCTGTCCGTCCTCGAATAAGGACTCCGCTTCAGTAATACCACAAACCGTCCATGCGCGAAGCATGTGGGGCATGAAATAGTGGTCGCGTTTGGGCCACCCGGCCAGCGGCAATAGGGGAGAATATGGGGGTTGTACCGGTGACATACGGTGTATCCTTCGCATACAGTTACGCGCCACTGTGACTTGTAGGGGATAAGTGCGTCTCGGCCCGGCGCCCGGCAGCAACAGGCGGCAGAGCTCCGGAATAGAGACCTGACCAGTGGTGGTGTTTGTCTCGCCCATGTTTCTACCCGCCGACCAGTAGGATAACCACTGCAGCTGTGCTGCGAGAAAGTATGATTCGAAAGACGGAGCGCCCAGTCCTCCTTGTGTGGTGGGTAATTGTAGTTTTTTTAATGCTATTCTATGCCTGCCTGTACCCCAGATGAGCGAGCTGAGGAGGGAGTCTAGGTCGCGGAGAAAAGTACTGGGTGGAATTACCGGCAAATTCGTGAAGTGGTATAGCAATCGGGGGACCATTATCATTTTAGCCAGAGCTACTCGACCGATCGGAGCCAAGGGAAGGCACTTCCAGAATCCCACCGCCGATCTGATGCCGGCCAGGGCTCTGCGATGGTTGCCCTCGAAAACGTCGGCCGGGGGGTGGTAGAGGCGAACTCCGAGATAACGGGGAGCCTCCGCACTCCAAGTCACCGTCTGATCGCCGAGCCGCACGTCGCGGGGGGGGGAAGGTTCGGGTGCAGTGGGTACACTGTGGATTTATCCCAATTTACTTTTAGTCCAGATGTTTTGGCGAATTCTGTTAGTGTTGACCATATGGGTGACAGATCCGCAGCGATATCTCGTACGTATAGGAGAAGGTCGTCGGCGTACATAGAGACGCTGTGAACGGTGCCTGCTATGGGGATGCCCCAACGTTCCCCCTCCCGGCGCAGTCGTATCGCTAGGGGTTCTACCGCAAGGGCGAAGAGTAGAGGCGATAATGGACAGCCTTGTCTCGTGCCCCTTTGTACCGTGAATTCAGATGAGATATGTCGTCCTATACGAACCCATGAGGTGAGATTTGTGTATAAGAGCCGTGTGTACGCTAATAGATTAGGACCGAGCCCTACCCTGTTTAAGACCGAAAAGAGATACCGCCACTGGAGGCTGTCAAAAGCTTTCTCTAGGTCCAGTATAAGGCATGCCGCCCGAGGAAATGTGTCGCCTACCTGGTCCTGGACATGAAAAAGACGGCGTATGTTCTGGGATTTGTTTCTGCCTGGGACGAAGCCACATTGGTCAGGATGGACTAGAGGCCGTATAATTTGTGAATATCTGTCGGCTAAGATCTTTCCCAGGAGCTTGCAGTCGGTGGACAGCAATGTAATGGGACGATAAGAGGCCATCCGCTGAGGATCGCGGCCCGGCTTCAAGAAGGTCACAATAACTGATTCCCGGAGGGATCTTGGTAACTCCCTCCGTTCCAATGCGGACGCAAGCATCGCTGTGAGACGGGGGACCAGGAGAGTGGAAAAGGTGGTATAATATTCTAAGGGAAACCCATCCAGACCCGGTGCTTTGTTACGAGCTAGGGAGCGGAGGGCTTGAGTAATGTCAGTGGCTTGTATCTTCGTGTCCAGAGTTTTCCTGTCTGTGTCCGTAATTTTTGGGATTGTCAAGGGATCGAGGAAGTGGTCAGGGGTGTCCTGCTCAATTGGTACTGGGCTACTGTAGACCTCCGAGTAGTGGTGATGGAACGCTGAGAGAATCTCATCTTGGGAGCGCACTAAGTTACCATCTAGGTCTATCACTTCCGTGATGGACTGGATATTAGAGTCTTGTTTGGCTAACCATGCGAGTAGTGTACCTGTTTTGTCCCGTTCTTTATGCATCCGGGTAGCATAGGTCCTGAAATTATAGCGCCGGAGATCTACGCAAGCCGCTTGATAGGCAGTTTTGGCTGCAGCCTCTTGCGCCGCTGTTTCCGCGGATGTGTCGGTTCGTTTGGTGACGGTGGCGAGCCGTCTTTCGGCTTCGACAAGTGCCTGCTCTAGTGTTCGCTTCACCCCGACGAATTGCTTAATACACTCCCCGCGGGCCACCACCTTAAATGCATCCCACTCCATTAAGAGCAAGGATGCTGTTCCTGTGTTGACGGCGAAGTAGGCCTGGATGCTCTGCTCCTGTTCATGCTTAAACACCAGATCCGAGAGGCAGTCAGGCGGTAGGCGCCAAGTGGGGACGGGAGGGTGTGGGGGTCTCCAGTGTAGTTGCAGGATATGGGCATCGTGGTCCGAGAGAACCCTACCTAAATAATCGGTATGCCGAATCTTGGGCAACACTGCCGCTGAGCACAGGAATCTATCCAAACGGACCCGCAGACCATGTGGGATGGAGTGGAACGAATACAGTCGTGTCTGTGGGTGATGTAATCGCCAGGCGTCTGTAAGTGCCCATTGTGTGACCCAGGACCTGAACCGCTCGGCTTGTTTGTTAGCAGGAGAATGTGTGGGTGGGGGGTGGGAGCGGTCTAAGTGGGTGTCCAATGTACAGTTGTAGTCGCCGCCCAAGATCCATGGCATGGAGGCAAATTGGGCTAAGACCCCTGTAAGGCGGTCCCATAATTTGTCCTTGTCTATGTTCGGGGCGTAGATACTGCCCAGAAGCACTGATTGCCCATCTAGGAGCCCCTCCAACAGGGCATACCTACCCTCTCCGTCCACCACCCGTCTGGTTTCCTGAAAGGGAGTCCCTGGGCGGACCCATATGAGTGCCCCGCGCGCGTATGCAGAGTATGACGTGGCGCATATGGTTCCCCGCCATTTAAGTAATAGTTTACGAGTTTCAGTATTGGTAAGATGCGTCTCTAGTAGAAACGCGATCCGGGCATTTTGGCGTTTTATATAGGAGTATATAGCATAGCGCTTACTGGGTGTGTGCAGACCTCTAGCGTTGAGTGTGAGGAGGCTGATGTTAGAGTTCCGTGTGGTTATAGCCATGTGGGGGTATGAGCGAACATCAGCGCGGCCAGCAGCCGTCGGGGCATCGTGCTCACTGATTCCCTGTGTGGGCAGCACCTGTGCGTGCTCGGGTGTCGCCTATGCGTGTGGTTCGGGTACCCTGATATGTGACGTTCCATGTGGGGATGGGACATTTCGGAACACGGGGTAAGAAACTGCAGAACTGGGGTCGGGAAACAGTCCCAATACTGAGGACCCATCGCTGGGAACGATGCGTCCAAACCTGCTCTCACGGATGGAGAGAATACACTAAGATGAATTGGGGGTGGTAGTGTGTGTGTGCGCGAGGCATTTCGCAGATCGGGCCTTTGGAGGATCATGGGGTGTCGCTCGGAACATGTTAGATCTAAGGCATGGTGTGTATGCACAAGGAAAGAGTCTAGGTGTAAGAAAATCTGCCTGGGTTCTATGGGTCGTTATCTCAGGATGAAAGATTGTTCGTTTGGCCATCTAACATGATTTCTGCCGTCTGAGGGGTGACCAGGGGGGTGCAGAGCAGTCCGTGCCAGACAGAGTCTCTTCCGTGTCATCTTCGCCCTCTGATGAGAAGAGGTGGGGGGGCCGGTCTATGTCTCCCGCGAGGGGGGATGCTTGCAGGTCGATTACCGCTTGCAGGGCTTCTCGGCGTTCTTTCATGATCTGTTCGAGATCTGGGGAGTCTTGGATGTGTTCTTCGAGTCCTTTACTTGCCCCGTTGCGCTGCTGTTTCCGGCTGTGTCACTGGGAACGTGGTGCTTTGGAAGGTGCAAATCGTGCAGTCTCCGCTCCGGATAATCGTGGGCAGTGACAGTCCACCCAGTCGCTGGCTTCGTTGGCGTCGGTGAAGAAGACTGCGGAGCCGTTATAGAGAATCTTGAGGCGGGCTGGTAAAAGCAACGTGTACTGAAAGTTATGTGCACGTAGAATGCGTTTTACCTCTAGGAATGATGACCTCTGTTGTTGCACCGCATTATCTGTTTGTTCTCCACGTGTAGGGGGCCAGCCCGTCTGGCAGCTCGTAGAACCGCGTCTCGGTCGCGGAAGTGGAGGAATTTCGCCAGCATTGGTCTGGGTGCCGCCCCTGGTAGAGGCTTGCGGGCAGGGACCCTGTGGGCGCGTTCGATAGAAAAGAACGCCGTCCGTTCGGTCGTGGGGGTAAAAGATTTCACCCAGGTTTCCAGGTAGTCTAGCGAGTCCGAGCCTTCGATGCCCTCCGGGAGACCCAGCACTCGGATGTTGCAGCGTCTTGAACGACCTTCCAAGTCGGTCACCCGCTCCTCTACTGTGTGCAGACTGCTTAGGACGTCTTGCAGTGTCCGCTGGTGCATTTTGACGGTGGGCTGTAGGTCAGCCAGGGTCTTCTCCCCCTCCTTCACTTTGTCAGCCAGTTTGCGGTGGTCATCCCGGAGGAGGTTGACGTCCGTCGCGAGGGTGCCAAGGCGCTCCTCCATGGAGACCCTGGAGAGTTCGATGGCCGCCAGCACCTGGTCCAGCTTGTCTGAGATGGACCGATCAGATTGCGATACAGTAGTGGTGGCCACTGCCCGGGAGTGCGGCATGTTTTCCGGGGCCGTCTCTGGCACCGTATTTTGCAGTGTCCCCTTTGGTTTCCCCATTGTAGGAAGTGCGGAGGTCTTGCACTCCCTGGGTGCCGCCAGCAGTGAGCCTGCGTGGGGAACTCGTCAGGACTGTATCTCTGTTCTGGAACCAGTGAGCTCGTGGGTTGCTCGGTAAGCGACTGGCAGGAGGTGGCAGCCAGGGGTAGCGCGGTGGATGTCCGGGCCTTCGCACCAACCGCCGCTAGGTCTTGCCCGCCGTTCCGTGGGTGTAGAGGTGTTGCGGGTTCCGCCCGGGGTGGTGTAATCCGAGAGGGGGGAGGCTCCTATGAGGAGAGCTGCAGGTGAACCAGCCGCCTGAGCGCGATGCCCCAGTCCCCAAACGTCCGGATGGCAGTGGGGATTTTCAACGTGATCTGGCCGCCATTGTGGGGTCAGGCAACCAGTCCCTCTCACAAATCAGGGGCCCACAGGCTTGTGGGGGGGAGCTCCTTCGCCGAGCCTCGTTATACACGAGCGCCGCCGCTCACCTTGGGTTATGCCGGTATTGCTGGTCCTTCCGGGCCCCCTGTCGATGTGGGGCACACTACCATGCCCCGGGCGCCATCTTGAAGTCAGGCGATCTCAGCCGAGAGCCGGTTGGCGGTATTCTGCGGAGTGGGGAGGCGGTAATCAGTCCCCCCGACGTCCGGTGTGCCGTGGGTTGCCGTCGGTGCCTAAGACCCTGCCCGGCGTAGGCACAGGTCGCTGTTCTTCAAAGGGCAGAAGGTGGCGTAGTATCGGGCCGCACCAGCTAAAATGGCGGACCGTCTCTCGCCTTTCCCGATACCAGGCTCAGCCTCGTGGGTCCGCCGGGGTGTGTGTCCAGGCGCGGTCGCCGTGGGGCGTCTCCTCTCCTCTGGAGGGGTCGCGGCCGCCGCGCCAGGTCCGCGCTCGGCAGGCGATGTGCAGGACGGGCTCCGGCTCTCGTCGCGTCCGGTCAGGGACAGGCGGCCGCCATCTTGCCGCCCGGCGCTGCCAACAACATGTGGAAGTTATGGCCACAAGGAGGCACAGGCTGCCGCCACCTTCCACACCATGGGTGGCAGCAGGATTTCCGACACCTGGTGGATGGTTCCTCAGGGCCGGGCGACACCTAGAAGTGGGCGAGATGCTGGCCCGATCGCGGAGCCTCAGCAGGACACAGCTACCATCGTAGCCTGCTTGGCCACGCCCCCCAGTGTTTACCAATGATATTGGACGATATGACTCACAGCTAGTTTTAGGCTTGCTCTCCTTATGTATCACTGTTATGGTGGTGCATTGAAGGTCGAGTGGTTGCGCCATTCTGTCCCTACCTCCTCAGAACAGATTCAGGAGATGGGGCCCCAATATTCCAGCATACCTCTTGAAGAACACAGCCAGGAGCCCATTGGCCTCCGGGGTCTTCCCTGACTTAAGCCTCACCATGGGGTCCTGGACCTCGCAGAGTTTGATGTCCCCCTCCAGTACCGCTCGGTCATCAGCCGAGAATACCAAGGTATCCACTGTGTCAAGGAAGTCCCTAATATGTTCAGCATTTGCAGTGCGTGCACCCTGTTGAACTCCTCATAATACTTAGGCAAACTCATCAACTATGTAGGTGTCAGTCATGTCACCCCAGACGAAGTTGTGATGGGTCTCACCCCGTGAGTCTCTGCCTCTCTCTTGCTCAACCACGCCAGCAACTTGCCCTGGTGTAGTGTAAGCGGTGGTGAGTGGCTAGCATGTGTTGCCTTGTTTCCTCTGTACCAAATTACAATATTCAGTTTTGAGCACCTCAGTTATTCTGAGGACCTGCAGATCCGCCAAATCCCGGGTGGGATCCTCCAGGTGCCCAGCTACTGCTCTACCTCCTCTATCTCTTCCACCTCATGCCGTTTTTTCCTCGCAATTATGTTTTGGGCTCTATCCCTCCCAGAACGTCAGAGGTGGATCCACTGAACCCTCATGTTCTGTGCCTATTTGGATCTCCTGGGCCACATCCGCATCCCACAGGTCAGACGCATTCAGTTTCCAGCCTGCGCTCCCCAGTCATTGCCATCTGCCCTCTGAGACCCAGAGCGGGAAATGATCAATCTCCTTGTAAAGTATTCCGCTCTGGCCACCTCGCCAACATCCCCCGCTGGGGGCAAACACATGATCCAGTCTGGAGAATACCCTTTGCATCCCAGAAAAGTACGAGTACCCTCTCCCCGCCTGGATGAAGTCGCTTCCACAGTTCCGAAAGACCCAGTGTAGCCGCAAAACGCGCTCGGGGTGTGTCTCTTGTGGGCACCACGGCTGACCCTGAGCGATCCAAGGCAGGACCTTGACAACATTGTTATTATGTGCAAGCACAAGTATATTCCTGATAGTATATTTGCCACTTTCTCTAGTGTGGGGGCTTGCACCAGGGGTGGCGTGCATAGACACTTGTTAGGGTGATGTCTGCCCTTCCCCATATTTCCTGAACTCGAACATATGTCCCATGCAGGTCGACCCAAGTTTGAGTTACCTGAAAGGAGGAATCTTTTAAATCAGTATGGCCACTCCCCTGGAGCCCGAGGTAAATCCTGCTTGTGCCAGTGTCATGTATGCTCCCCTGCCCAGGAATGGACCCATCAGATGGGTCTCCTGAAGAAGGACTACATTGGGCTTTAGTCGGCATATATATTGTGTTACCAGACCTCGCTTGGCCTTGTTGCCTAGCCTGTTAATGTGCCATGATAGTACTGAGTGCTATATGTCATCTAAGGACCCCGCTTGTGTCATAAGTGTCTTGTTGTACAAGAGCCAATTGGTTTCCCACCCAGGGTCTGCAAGTGGTAGAATCATTCCTGCCTTCCTCCTCTGTCAACTCAAACAATGCCAAAAATTCCCAACTTTTTCCACCCCGGACATGTGAACCCACATAACACAAAACATAGCTACTTGCAAGCAAGGTCATAGAGGTCTGTTGCCCATCCCACCCACACACCCACCTCTAACTTAACTAATATAGGATAGAAGCAGTGATAAAACTCCCATACCCATCCCCACCGCTTCACACAGCACCGGGGAGGGGGGGGGGGGCAAAGACCACCAATAAAAAGATTACCTCCATCGGCCATGCAAAGTTGTCACCTTGAGCCCACCCAGACCCAACGTGCATTAAGAGTCAGCATGGTTGTCCAACACCCTGTCCAGCGCTTCAGGATTGACTTCCTCACTGTCCAAGCTTCGATCGTGACCATTATCTGTTCTGTGCTGGGTCTCAGTCTCTTCGCCTCCGGCTAGGTAAGTCGATCGTGACCATTATCTGTTGTGTGCTGGATCTCAGTCTCATCGCCTCCGGTTAGGTTAGTCTGGCACCCCCGGAGAGGTACGCCTTCCTCTCAGTCAATTGTCCTGTCTCCCCCAACCTGGGTGTCCTCCTATCTCAGCATGTACCTCCCTTTCTCTCTCGCCTGCCTTGTGATTTCTTCCTCTGCTGCAGCAAGGTGACTTCATGACCGCACTAGTCCTGAAGGACGCCTGCATTCAAATACCCATCCACCCAGCTCACCGGCTCTACCTTCGGTTCTCGATAAGTGGCCAGAACTCCCAATTCAAGCTGTTGCCCTTCGGAGTCACCACAGCTCCAAGGGTGGTCACAAAATGTCTAGCTGTGGTAGCCGCCCATCTCAGAAGGGGAGGGCATTCACTTGTTCCCCTACGTAGACGATTTGATGATTACGAGCACAAGCGGGCAGCAGTGCCTATCCGACACCCAAGCAGTTTTTTTCCTGCTCTACCACTTGGTGTTTACCACAAATGCCCCCAAATCTCATCTTCAACCCCTTCAGGTCCAGTCCTTTCTAGAAAGGTTTCCGGATCCAGTTTGGCACCGGGAGAGTATTCTAAGGTGAGGAATCTGAGGCGAGATAGAGTATCCTCCAGAAAAATGTATATATATATGTATATATATATATATATATCAACAACTCTCCAAAGAAAGGAATGGGGAGACCGAAACGCGTCGGTACTGCTATCGGTCCGATAAATTGAAATGAAATAAGAAAATGAAATAAGAACTTTGCAAAACCTTCTGTGAGTGCGACCCAGTCCTTTCTTAGGAGAGTTGTTGATTTGTACAGGCTGGGCTCCGCCGAGGGGTCTCGCACTGCTGCAGAGCGCCAGGGAAACCAGCAAAAGTTGAGCCATTCGTCGGATGATATATATATATATAAAAATATATATATATTAGTGTTCAATGGCCTGTGCCATTTGAAGCAAGGATATTATTCAAAGTCATTCCTGGATGTGCTCCTCTGGATTGTCGGGAGACATCCACTCTTCTGGATAGGACCTTTTATGATGCCCATTTTAAACGCTGTCACTGTCACAGATACCCCCCCCAAAAAAGAGTAGCAGCATTTTCGCCGCTACTGCCTCTTTTTCAGCCACTTCGCTCCCTCACGGCCCAAACAATAATGCGCCTCCTAGGGATAATGTCCTCCTGCGTAGCTATAGTCCACCATGCCAACATGTGTCTGCTACAGGTGTGCCTTTCTAGACCGAGGTGGAGGGTCTGTGGGAAGATCTTGTGTTGCTAAAGCCAGCCAATAATGCTCTCTGCAGTTGTGGTACAGCAACAACCTGTTGCAAGCCAGCCCCTTTATGGATCCCGTTCAGCATGTGACCTTCACTGCTGAGACGTCCTTCACAGGCTGGGGATGCATCTCCAAGACACGACAGACCACGATCTGTGGCCACCTCACCAAGGTCTCCACATCAACCATCTGGAACATCTAGCTATCCAACCAGCCCTCAATGTGTTCCTTCAGGACATTCAAGGTAAGGTAGTCCAGATAAGATCAGACAGCATAACCGCTATGTACTATCTACGCAAATATGTCAGCACACATTCCCCAAAAACTTCCAACACTGGCATAGTACTGGCGCAACACTGGCAGATACACCTCCTAGCAGAGTACCTCCCAGGGGTGGACAACAACTTTGCATACCTGCTCAGCAGAATGTAGGAACAACACCACAAATGGGAACTCCACCCACAAGTCCTACTCCCGTACTTCTGTCGGTGTAGTGTCCAAGAGATAGACCTTTTTGCCACTCATGAAAACTCAAAATACCAAAACTGCACCTCCAGGGTTCTGCACCTTGACTCCATGAGCAATGGATGAACCGATACGGATCTTTGCCTAGCTTTTCCTCCTGTCCACTTCTCCCATGCATAGTTTGGAAGCTTCTGCAAACATCCCTCATTTGTAATGACAGGGTGTTTCCCAGGACTAAACCTAGATTTTTACCTAAAGTTGTCACCGTTCCACCTCAACCAAACTAAAGAGCTCCCGATCTTTTTCCCCCAACCAGACTCTGTAGCCTAAAGGTCACTTCACACACTTGATGTTAAACTTGACATGATGTATTACATTGCCAGGACAAAATCCTTTCGCAAAACACTACAGTTTTTCATTGATTTTTGCTAAACCCTCTAATGGTAATCCTATATGAAATGCAGGCATAGCCAAGTGGATTGTAAAATGTATCCATAGCTGCTTTCTAAAAGCCAAAAGAACCTTACCTCCCCTACCAGTCCACAATCCACCTGTACAAAGGGCACAACAGTGGCTTTCCTGGGAAATATCCCCGTAGCTGACATTTGGATGGCAGCTACATAGTCAACGCCACACGCTTTTACAAAGCATTGCTACGTGGACACCCTAGTATAAAAACAAGCTAGAATTTGGCCAAACAATCTTTGTTTCAGACATCTGCACCATTCATCGGCTGACCAGCGCTTATGAGAGCACTGCTTTACAGTCCATGCAGAGTATATGTATCTACAGCTACACTTGCTACGAACTGAATGAATTTGTGTACATTCTCATGCCTTCACTCACCTTCCAGAGCCAGTGGTTGCTACAGCTATCCTCAACTTTTACATTTCTTTTCTTATACACTCTACTTGCATGGTCACCATACTGTCCTACCTACCACTCCATACTTACTCTCATCTGCTGGGGGGAAAACAATCTAACAGTGCATTAATGCATTAAATATCCAAATTTACCAAATAACCATCACAGTCTGCCATTTTGTTCGTTTATATTGTTGAGGGTAAACACGCACAGTTTCATGAGTTCAGGATGGCAAAAAGAACAGGTAACAATATGATAACCACTTTATTGAGAAGGTACATAATGTGACATTGTAGACTTGCTGGATCTGCCACCAGTAACATCACGGTGAAGGGGTAGTGAAGTTTTATTGTCTTTATTGGACCTTTTAAAAGTAAGAACTTGAACTTCTCTTCCAGAGGACCTTCATCAAAGTCATAAGCACTGAATAGTCTCACCCACGTTTGGGGACCCTGGAGCACTTATTAAACTTTTTTTGTATATATATATATATATATATATGTGTGTGTGTGTGTGGTGTGGAAAGCACAATGTACGTAGTACATTAAACAATATATGTGTGTGTGTGTATAAATATATATATACACACATATGCATATATAATCTGTATACAGTTACACACACACATATGCAGCCTATACTAAATGGCTTAAAAAGCTGAAATTACATTGAATTTTTCATTTAGAAACATCCAACAATTACCTAAACATTTCTGTGAATACAGAAAAAGAGGCTATAAAATGTAATCACAACCTTTATTTGAAAAGGAAAATGCAAGGGAATGAGAGGCATTGTTAGCCAATAGGCTGCATTTAAAGTATAACTGAGAAAACTGGCCCGTGCCGTTAAGACCTCACAGGACCCCGTGTATCCCATCATGCCCCACAGGTGACAGGTCAGTTCTTTTTTCCGGCTCCTACTGTTAGGATTCTGGAGCACTGAGCTCGCTGTTTATTTTGATGTTTTGTCTTTGAAAACTCCAGTTTATGGTTTCACTCGACAGATTTAAGTACCTAGAGTACCGAAGACAGTTTTTTTGACAGGAAAATATAATGTTCGAGGCATGTGAGCTGTAGATCACATGCTTTGCATAGCCTGCCATCTAGCGTGGGTCCGGATGTTTGCACTTTGTTTTTCTTCGAAGAAGTCTTTTCCAGTCACGAGGTAGGTGACTCCTCCTTTCGGTGATAGTGCGCATGGGCATCGACTCCATTGTTATATTGTTTTTTTCCGCCATCGGGTTCGGATGTGAATTGCGGCGCTCTGGTTCGACACCGTTTCTCGGGTTCCCCTCGATGCGCAATCCACTACCCTCGACGGTATTGTTCTCGATCGCGTTTCCTACTCTCCGCGTATCGTTTCGAGTCAAGTCTTCGATCGGAAGATTTGTGGACGGCCGTTGGGCCTACCCGCGTCGGGCTCGCAAGCAGTCGATGGAACAGACTACATTCAAATTCTGTCCCAGGTGTCTCGCTAAGTTTCCGCGCACCGACTTGCACGAAGTGTGCAATCTCTGTCTATCCCCGAAACACGACGAACAAGACTGCGACACGTGCCGATCGTTTCGATCCAAGAAGACGCTCCGTGACCGTCCGGCTCAACATCACGAAATGCACCAACAAAGTGGCTCCGCACCGGACATCCTCGGTGAAAATTCCGACCAGGAAGAATTCCACGCACAAGGAGCAGAAGAAGAGGGGGAACACATCTCCCTGTCCGAAGCCAACTCCGACATGGAAGAACAAGAGCAAGTGACACCGGGTCAGCGTACCGTGAGTACTGACATCCCCCGCCCCAACATTTGTTGAAGAAAAAGGCTCCGGTCCTTCCTCTGCCCTCGGGCCAAGGTCGGCACCGAGAAAAAGTTTCGGACGCCCCGCCCTCCGGCCCAGCACCAAAACACAAATCAAAGCCTTGCGGCTCGGGATCGAGTCGGCCCTATGTCGATGCCGAATCGAAACCTTCGGCATCGAAATCGAAGCATGTCGTTGTGGTCATTCCCTCGCTACTGAAGAGTAAATCTTCGGAGCCGAAACTTTCGACGCCGAAAAGTACGTCGCCCAAAGGGAAAACTACTGTTCCATCCAAAGAGCCTCGTTTCGACATTCTGCCTGCAAACACGGATCCAAAACAAAAAGAACTGGTTATCCATCCAGATACTGGACATAATCATGTGAAACTGCCAGAGAAAAGGAATATGGACTTACAAAAGGACTACCACATTCCTTTAAAACGCAAGAATGTGGGTACTAACCCTTCTCCTCCTCCCATTTCACCTCCTTCACCCATTGACCTAAATTTGCTCATCACACCCACAAATTCCCCACAACCTCAATCACCTGATAGACAAGATGAAGGGGATGGGGATGAAGATAGGCCCTAGGACACTAATGACCCCTGGGAAGACTATAATACAGATCCGATCACAGACAACGATCCGGATCTATACCCTTCCAAACCCTCACCACCTAATGATAACATAGGGTATATAGAGCTACTTAATAGGGCTGCTCAATACCAAGGGTTGGAATTACATAAAGATGCTCTTGAAGAAGATTTTTTATTTGAGACCTTAAGTTCCTCTCAGAGATCAACACAGCCACTACCTATGCTTAAGGGACTGCTTAAACATACTGATGAGATTTTTAAAGACCCTGTGCGGGCAAGAATTTTCACGCCCAGAATTGAGAAAAAGTACAAGCCAGCACCTACTTACCCCACTTACATCAGGGGTCAACTTCCTTTAGACTCCTTTGTAGTCTCCAACGCTCGCAAAAGAGCAAACTCACAAACTACAGGAGATGTCCCTCCTCCTGATAAGGAGTCAAAATTAATTGATGCCTCGGGCAAAAGAATAGCATCGCAAGCAGCCAATAACTGGTGAATTGCAAATGCACAAGCTCTCTTAGCTCAATATGACAGAGCTCATTATGTTGAGCTTGAAAAATTAATGCAGTGTTTACCCGACGACCACAAAACCAAAGCCAATGACCTAATTCAGGAGGGGAAATTAATTACCAATACTTCTATTAGGTGCTCCTTAGACGCAGCAGACACGGCATTCCGGGCAGTCAACACCAGTGTGTTGCTAAGCAGACATGCTTGGCTCAGAATTTCGAGGTTCAAACCCGAGATCCAAGCCTCTATTCTGAACCAACCCTTTGATAAAGAGCACTTATTCGGCCCTACAGTGGACACTTCTTTAGAGAAGATGAAAAAAGATACTGAGGTCGGGAGCTTTGCAACTCCCTCCAATCGGGGATCCTTTTGTCGCTCCTTTTACAGGGTTGGCTCCAAAAACACTTCATCAGAAAATCCCTCCTCCTCTTACAAGGGCAATAATCAATCGCCCTCGTCAAGAGGTTACTTTAGAGGAGGATTTAGAGGGAACAACGGCAAGGGAAGAGGCAGAGGCAACTCAACACGCACTTCCCCTGCAAACACCAACCAGTGACCTCTAACCCCCGATCATCCCACTCATGTCGGGGGATGTCTTGCCCAATTTCTACCCATCTGGAATACAGTCACCTCAGACAGATGGGTTTTACAAATTATCCAATCTGGTTATTGCCTGGAACTTGCAGACACTCACCCAAACATTCCTCCAAGATCACACGCAATGTCACAAGAACATCTCAACCTTCTCAAACAAGAAGTTCTCTCTCTGTTACAAAAAGAAGCTATAGAACCAGTCCCATTACAATATCAAGGGGCAGGTGTATACTCCCTATACTTCTTAATTCCCAAGAAAGACGGCTCTCTCAGACCTATACTGGACCTCCGAGACCTGAATCTATACATCCAATCGGATCACTTTCATATGGTGACACTCCAACAAGTACTCCCGCTCTTTCAGCAAGGCCACTTTCTGTCAACTTTAGATTTAAAGGACGCCTACTTCCACATCCGGATATACCCCGCTCACCGCAAATACCTCAGGTTCGCGGTAGGGGGGCAACATTACCAATTCAAAGTACTCCCATTCGGAGTCACTACTGCTCCCAGGGTTTTCACCAAATGCCTGGCAGTAGTCGCAGCTCATCTACGAAGACAACACATTCACGTCTTCCCATACTTAGACGACTGGCTCATAAATCAAGCTAGCAAATAAACTGTTTACGACATACTCACAAAACAGTGCAGCTGCTCCACGATCTTGGATTCTCAGTGAATCTGTCCAAGTCCCATCTCCAACACGCAAGCGTACTTGGGAGCGACTATAGATACACAAAAAGCTCTGGCCTATCCCAATCCGGCCAGAATCTGCAACATTCAAACTCTGCTTTCCCAGTTCCAGCCTCAACACTCATTGCCAGCTCGAGTGTTCATGCAGTTGCTAGGAATGATGGCGTCTTGCATCCTAATAGTCCCTTATGCAAGACTTCAAATGCGTTCCCTTAGGAATGCTTAGCACGTTAGTGGAATCAGTCTCAGGGTCAGTTATCAGATCTAGTGTTGGTGGACGGCCGCACTCATCGCTCTCTGCAGTGGTGGAATCCACAAAACCTTTTCCAAGGGCGGCCCTTCATCGACCCGGTTCCACAGACCGTGCTAACAGCTGACGCATCGCTCACTGGTTGGGGAGCTCATCTCCAAACTCACACAATTCAGTGCATGTGGAACCTGCATCAAAAGCAGCTTCACATAAATCATCTAGAGCTTCTAGCGATATTTCTAGTGCTCAAAGCCTTTCAAATTCAACTGGTACCCAAAGCTGTCCTGATACGCACAGACAACATGACAGCAATGTATTACATACAGAAACAGGGGGGGGGGCACACTCTCTCCAACTGTCATAATTAGCACAGACCATCTGGAGGTGGGCCATACGTCACAAAATGTATCTCCTCGCAGAACACCTTCCAGGAGTAGACAATCAAATTGCGGATCTGCTCAGCAGACAGAGACAACAGATCCACGAGTGGGAACTCCACCCTCGAGTTCTCCTCCCGTTTTTTCAGATATGGGCTTCTCAGACATAGATCTGTTCGCTACATACCAAAACGCAAAATGCCCAAGCTTCGCATCCAGGTATCCATACCCATTGTCCAGAGGCAATGCACTATGGATGGATTGGTCAGGGATATTTGCCTAAGCTTTTCTGCCTCTCCCACTCATTCCACTAGTGGTTCAGAACCTCAGGCAAGCGTCCCTGACACTAATCCTAGTTGCTCCCACATGGGCCCGTCAACCGTAGTTCACCACCCTGTTGGAGCTCTCAGTAGTCCATCACCAAAAAGTACATCTTACACCCAATCTCCTCACGCAGAGCCGTGGAGAGATAAAACATCCAGATCCCGGTCATCTCAACCTTGCGATCTGGCACCTGAAGTCATAGAGTTTGGCTACCTCAATCTTACGCCAGACTGCATGAACATTATCAAAGAGGCTAGACGTCCGACTACAAGAGCTTGCTATGCAGCAAAGTGGAAGCGGTTTCTGATTTATTGTAATAACAATCAAATCAACCCACTTGATGATTCCGTTCAAAACATCATCTGCTATTTACTGCATCTACAGCGTTCAAATTTAGCGTACACATCCATACGCTTACATCTTTCTGCAATAGCTGCATACCTTCCAAATAGACAACATCTGTCTCTCTTCAGAGTGCCTGTTATTAAGGCATTTATGGAAGGACTCAAAAGAGTCATTCCCCCAAGACTTCCACCTGCCCCAGTGTGGAATCTCAATATTGTCCTCACCAGACTGATGGGTCCACCCTTTGAGCCACTGCACAAATGTGAGCTGCAATTTCTCACTTGGAAAGTTGCTTTCCTCATAGCTATTACATCACTGAGGAGAGTAGGTGAGCTTCAGGCACTAACCATACAGGAACCATTTTTACAAGTACACCAAAACAAAGTGGTTCTTTGGACTAATCCTAAATTTTTACCCACGGTGATTTCTGCCTTCCATATCAACCAATCTGTTGAGTTGCCTGTGTTCTTACCTCAACTAGATTCTGTGGCAGAACATGCTCTACATACCTTACGCGTTAAAAGAGCATTACTCTACTACATAGAAAAGACAAAACCTTTCCGTAAAACGAAACAACTCTTTGTGGCTTTTGCTCCACCTCATAAAGGCAATCCCATCTTAAAATCAGGTATTGCACGGTGGATAGTTAAATGCATTCAGACATGCTATGCAAAAGTGAAACAAACCTTAATAATTCCCCCTAGAGCACACTCCACTCGCAAACTAGGGGCTTCTATGGCTTTCTTAGGAAACATCCCCATAGAGGACATCTGCAAAGCTGCAACATGGTCTACACCTCACACATTCACAAAACACTATTGTGTAGATGTGTTAGCAAGACAGCAAGGCCAGGCAGTTCTACGTACACTCTTTCAAACCACTGCAACAGCTACAGGTTAGCCACCTCTTTGGGAGATTACTGCTATATAGTCTATGCAAAGCACGTGCTCTACAGCCCACATGCCTCGAAAGGAAAATGCTACTTACCCAGTATGCATTTGTTCTTGGCATGTAGAGCTGTACCTATATCTGTTGCACTGATGTCTTACTTAGATACATACACATGGACATCTCTATTCTACTACTCTTACTCCATTACCACCCTCTGCGGGAAAACAACCTAACAATGGAGTTGATGCCCATGCGCACTATCACCGAAAGGAGGAGTCACCTACCTCGTGACTGGAAAAGACTTCTTTGAAGAAAAACAAAGTGCAAACATCCAGACCCAACACTAGATGGCAGGCTATGCAAAGCATGTGAATCTAGAGCTCTACATTCCAAGAACAGATGCATACTGGGTAAGTAGCAATTTCCTTTTTTATGTCAAGACATGCCTTCACTCTTTGTGAAGTGCCCTCCTTGTGATAAAAAAGAAGGCGCAGACTTATCCACAGTCTGTATTATTTGTCTCCCTGATACTCATCTTCCAGAGACATGCCATCATTGTCAGAAGCTGTCCAGAAGAACCTTGAAGGACAGAGAGAAGATTAGGCTGCACAACCTACAGGAGAGAGGAAAAACAGAATCTTCAAGAGGCCTTGGGGCTTCCATCTCCTCCAAATAGCCTCAGTAGGACCTTTCTGGCATAGATACCTCCACTTTTTGCCTAGTGTCAGTTTGTTTTGACTTAGTTCACTGGGATCCTTCTTACCAGGACCCCAGTGGCAGTGCTCTCTCCTCAAAATTTGATGGTAAGTACTTCTGTACACCCCACAATTGGTATACTGGGGTACCACTGTAAGTCCCTAGTATATGGTACTGAGGTACCCAGGGCATTGGTGCACCAGAGTCTCTCATGGGCTCTAACATGTATTCTGCCACCCCTGGGAGTCCATGCAAACTGTGTCTGCAGAGCTGCTATCGCAGTCTGCAGAAATGGTGCAGGCACCTTTCACAGCAGAGTTCCAGCCTGGACTCAGTGCGCAGTTCCTCACCATAAGTAGACACTATATACTGAGCCAGCCTCCTACTCGGCCCACAAAGGAATATCTCACGAAACACATGAGAAACGGTGACCCCGATCGAAGTCGAGAGGTAGGACTTCGAAATCAGATGAAATACCTGTGTTCTGCATCCTCGAGGGCTCCTTCGATGTCAAAGCCTCATCGTCACTCGACGTTGAGGTCTTCCCTGCCGTCGATGTGGTTGTCGGGAACAAGATCACCGTTGAGGCATTCACAGGCTGCAACCGCTCCGTCGATGCCGAAGCGACATTGGCCGTCAACGTTGACCACCTGACGACCTCAAAGAATACGCCGTCAAAAGATACACAACAGACGTCGAGACACCTGCCGATGGTGAAGGTTACACTGCCCAAAGATACACAGCATAAGTCGACGTTGAGGACACACCGGTCGACAGCAAAGAATCCTAAAAAGTCATAGTCGCCGTCGAAGACACAGTCTAAAAGGGTATTGATGTCAAGAAGCCGGTCAAAGTCATCGAAGGTGCAGATTTTACCATCTGAGTCAGTGGAACCAAGGTCTCCTTCACCAGTTAGACCTGCTACTGGCACACCTGTGAATATCTCCCCATGTTGGCTTGAAAGCCTGTGCAAGTTGCCCGTACCTCAGTCCTGACTCAGACTTTTTACTGATGTACTCTCCATCCAGGATTGCCCCACGTACACCATCACCAAAACAACCTCCTCTGACTGCATTCTCTCAGGACTCTCCATCCACACTCCCGGAGAGACTTGTATCTGAAAGAGACACGTTAGTGACAGATTCCTTACCTTAGAATATCCCCAGGCGTCAGGCTGGATCCGGAAAGTTTTTGCGTAGCAGTACCCTTGCTCGTCGGTAGGCGGCGTCGTGCGGCGTCGGGACCGCCGGGATGACGTCGCGGGCAGTACTTAGACGCCGCCCCTGCGCGCTGACGTCAGTTCTTCTTTTTTCCACGCCAGTAAGCGCAGATCCGGGAAGAGCAGTGCCCTAGTCATTTTTTTTTACTAACTTTTTGGTGATTTTTCACTGTTTTCTTCCAGTCATCTCGGCTCCACAGTGTCGGTAGGGATGCCCGGCTTCAAGCCATGCGACGCCTGTGGTCGAATAATGTCGATCACAGACCCGCACTTAGAGTGTCTCTACTGTCTCGGCCGCGACCACGACACAAAGTCGTGCTCCGACTGCCGGGCCTTGCACCCGAAGGCTTTGCGAGAGCGGTCTCGAAAGCTCCTCGAGGTCCGGCAGTCGGCTCCGCGCCGCACCAAGCCCCGGTCACGCGAGAGGTCGAGGGGCTGGTCGCGGAGTCCTCGCCCGTCATCGGAGTCCAAGTCTTCGCACTCCTCGGGTAAGTCGAAGCACAAAAAGTCTAGAAGCACCATCGCTCTAAGACTTCGCCTCGCCGGTCTCGCGACTCGGCTGAGGCCCCTGTTGGCACCGTCCCCGCGGCTCCGGATGTGCCTGTGGCGCCGCCCCGCATTACCCCGTCCTTCCCGGGTTCGGGGCGACTCCGGCCGAGATACAGGAATTCCTGTCGGCCATGGCCCGCCTCTTCGGGCCTCAAGGCCCCTAAGGTGCGCCTTCGGGACCCGCGGGGCCCTAATGGGATTGCCCCGGCGCCGCCGACGACTCCGGTCCCGGCGCCGCCTGTCCCACCAGCCTCGCTCCCGGCCCTGGCTTCAGCCCCGGCCTCGATCCCGGCTCCGGTGGTACCGCAACCCCCATCGATGCCGGTTGACCTAACCACGCCTCCGCCGATGTCCCCGGTGCCGTTCCTGACGCCGCCCGGGGCTCCGGGCGGCGTCGTTTCCCGGTTCTCTCCGGATCCGGACGTGGCGTCGGACCGACGTCGCCCGACGCCGGCTCCGGCGCCCATGGGACCTTGGGTCCCGGACGTCCCTCCTCCTCCTTATTTTCAACCGGAGGAGTACCAGGAGAGCTGGGAGGGGTCGGATGACCCTCTCACACAGCAGTGTGACTATGATCAGGACTGGGCAGAGGAACTTGGGGATGCCAGTGGTCTGGACACTTCCCATGACACTGGCATGCTGTCTCCTCCTTCCGTGGCTATGGAGGAGGGAGCAAATTTCGCAACGGTGTTGCGTAGAGCAGCTGGAGCCTTACACCTCCAATTGCCTACAGTGGCTGTCAGGACTAACCTCCTGACGGAAGTGCTTCAGCCGGCAGCTACCTCCTCGGAGCCATTGCTGCCGTTTAATGATGCACTTTCTGACGTTCTTTTGGGCACCTGGTCCAAGCCCGCTACAGGGGCTCCTGTGGATAGGAACGTGGCCCGACGCCATCACCCTGCTCCGGGCGACCCCTTGTTTCTCTCTCAACATCCCACCCCGAGAGCTTGGTTGTCCAAGCCTCTGCCTCCCAAACCGCCTTCCCTACCGCCCCTCCGGATAGGGAATCCAAATGCCTGGATCAATTTGGGAAGAAGGCCTTTTCTTCCTCCAGTGCTGGCTTGAGGTACGTCAACACCGCTTGCCTTTTGGGCCGATACTCACACTCTCTGTGGGATTCGGTGGCGCTCGTTTTGCCCCAGTGTCCTGAGGAGGTCCAGACACTGCTTTCCCGCGCCATTGCGGAAGGAAGGGATGCGGCGAAGTACACCATCCGTTGTGGCCTTGATACCGCCGACTCGCTGGGCAGATCGCTTGCAACTACAAAGGCGCTGCGTCGCCACGCCTGGCTGAGGACAACTGATTTCTCGGGTGATGTCCAAAACACACTCATGGACATGCCCTTTGATGGAGTCAGTCTTTTTGGTACCAAAGCAGACCATGCGCTGGAGCGTTTTAAGGACTCACGGGCTACTGCCAAGTCCCTGGGCCTTTCTGCTGTGCGCCATCCGCAAACCTCTGCTTTTCGCCCCTTTCGTGGCCACGGAAGAGGCGCCCAGTCACGTCCGCGGCCTCCAAGCCCTCCTAGTCCTTCCTTTCAGGTGCACAGCACGCCAGTAGGGGGCAGGGTCCGCCATCACCTTCACCACTGGCGTGCCATCACCTCGGACAGGTGGGTTTTGGACATTGTCCGAAGGGGCTACTCCCTCCCCTTCGTGACCACCCCCCCAGCCATGCCACCTCAATTCCACCGCATGTCAGGAGATCACTTGGTGCTTCTGCAGAAGGAAGTCACGGCCCTCTTGGCCAAGAGGGCCATCGAGCATGTTCCGACCCCAGAAGTAGGACGTGGTTGCTACTCCCACTACTTTCTGGTACCCAAGGAGGACATGCGTCCTATCTTGGACCTCCGGAACGTCAATCGCTTCCTCCGGAAGGAGAAGTTCAAGATGCTCACCCTAGCTCAGGTCTTCACTGCTCTCGACCCTGGAGACTGGATGGTAGCGTTGGACTTGCAGGACGCATATTTCCACATCCCCGTCCTGCCGGCCCACCGGCGTTACCTGCGGTTCACGGTAGGCCTCGAGCATTTTCAGTTCACCGTGCTCCCTTTTGGCCTTACCAGCGCCCCTCGGGTGTTCACAAAAGTGATGGCGGTGGTCGCAGCCCATCTGCGCCGGGCAGGGGTTCCAGTCTTCCCCTACCTCGACGACTGGCTGCTGAAGGTGGGCTCGTCCCACGCAGTCGTCTCCCACCTCCAGACAACGGCCGAACTCCTGCACTCGCTGGGGTTCTCCATCAATGTGCCGAAGTCGCATCTGATTCCTTCTCCACAGCTCCTTTTCATCGGGGCAGTTCTGGACACGACGCAGTTTCGGGCCTATCCTCCCGAACGGCGAGTCCGGGATATTCAGGCTATGATTCCGATCTTTCAGCCTCTATCCTGGGTTTCGGTACGGATGACCCTGAGGCTGCTGGGCCTCATGGCCTCCTGCATCCTGCTGGTCGATCATGCCAGATGGCATATGCGGGCTCTGCAGTAGGACCTGAAGTTCCAGTGGGCGCAGCACCAGGGCAACCTGTCCGATCACGTCCAGATCTCGGAGGGGACTGCAAACTAGTTGCAGTGGTGGCTCTCGAACCGGCAATGGGTCATGGGCAGATCCCTCTCCCTTCCCCAGCCAGAGCACACAGTTGTCATGGACGCGTCCCTTCTGGGATGGGGCGGTCACATGGGAGAGGCGGAGATCAGAGGCCTCTGGTCTCCGGCGGAGTCCCGGCTCCATATCAACATTCTGGAGCTCCGGGCGATCCGACTTGCACTCAAGGCATTCCTTCCCTCTGTCAAAGGGAAGGTAGTGCAGGTGTTCACAGACAACACCACCGCCATGTGGTATTGCAACAAACAGGGCGGGGTGGGGTCATGGACCCTATGTCAGGAGGCTCTGCGCCTCTGGACATGGCTGGAACATCAGGGCATATTCCTGATGGTTCAACACCTGGCAGGTTCCCTGAACGCCAGGGCGGACGAACTCAGCCGCAGGTGCATGATGGATCACGAATGGCGTCTTCACTCGGAGGTGGCGCAAGGTCTCTTTCAGCAGTGGGGAGAGCCTTGGTTAGATCTGTTCGCCACCGAAGAGAACGCGCAATGTCAGCAGTTCTGCTCGTTGGAATTTCCAAGGCGGCACTCGCTAGGCGACGCTTTTCGTCACGAGTGGAGTTGCGGTCTGCTGTACGCCTTTCCGCCTATACCACTTCTACCCAGAGTGTTGAAGAAGATTCGGCGCGACCGGGCCCAAGTCATCCTTGTGGCTCCGGACTGGGCTCGAAGAGTTTGGTATCCCGAGCTACTCAGTATGAGCGTCGATCCCCCGATCCGTCTGCCTCTTCGGGAGGATCTTCTGTCGCAGCAGCAGGGGACGGTCCTCCACCGAACCTGTCCAGTCTCCACCTGCTTGCGTGGAGATTGAGCGGCGGCAGTTGATTCCTTTCGACTTGCCTCCCGAAGTTTGTGATGTGATTCTGGCAGCCAGGCGTCCCTCCACTAAGGTGGTATAAGCCTGCAGGTGGAACAAGTTTGTGGCATGGTGCACAGCAAAGGCTGGGAATCCCCTCTCTGCCCCTCTTTCTGAGGTTCTTCTGTTCCTTCTTTCTCTGGCCCAACAGGGTTCTGCCCTGGGTACCATCAAGGGCTATCTTTGTGCTATCTCGGCCTTCCTCAGGCTTCCTGATCAGCCCTCCCTTTTCAAGTCCCCTGTTGTTAACAGCTTCCTAAAAGGCATTACACACCTCTTCCCTCCTGTTCCGTTTGTGATGCCTCAGTGGGACTTGAACTTGGTTCTTACCTTTCTCATGTGCGCTCCCTTTGAGCCTCTACATAACTGTCCTCTTCGTCTTCCGACTCTGAAGACAGCCTTTCTGGTGGCCATCACCTCCGCTCGGCGGGTGAGTGAGCTCCAGGCTCTATCATGCAAACCTCCCTTTCTGTCTGTCCATCCAGACAAGGTTGTTCTTAGGACGCGTCCGTCCTTCTTGCCAAAGGTGGTTACTGCCTTCCACATTGGGCAGACCATCACTTTGCCCACCTTCTTTCCGCCTCCGCATCCTTCCAGAGAGGAAGAGAGGCTCCACCGTCTGGACCCAAAACGTGCGCTTTCCTTTTATATCAACCGCACACAACACTTCCGGGTGGATGACCAGCTCTTTGTTGGCTACGTGGGCGCCAAAAAAGGTCGGGCGGTGCACAAGATAACCATTTCCCGCTGGGTCACCTTGTGTATCAAAGCCTGCTATTCTTTGGCTAAGAAGGAGTCTCCTGTTGGGCTGCGTGCCCATTCCACCAGGGCAACGGCTGCTACCACGGCCTTAGGCCGCGGTGTTCCGCTGCAGGATATCTGTCAGGCAGCTACATGGGCCTCGCTGCACACGTTTACCAAGCATTACTGCCTTGACAGTCAGGTCCGGAGGGACGGCTTCTTTGGCCGTTCTGTCCTCCAGGACTTCCTTGTCTGATCTTTGTTCGCAGACCCACCACCGGGGTTGGTATTGCTGGGGTATCTATTCTAAGGTAAGGAATCTGTCACTAACGTGTCTCTTTCAGATGCACAAGTTACTAACTTGTGTAACGATATATCTGTAAGAGACAGTAGTTAGTGACAGATTCCTACCGCCCACCCATCCTCCCCGTTCTGCAAACTGATTTCTAGGGTTAAGGACATCCCTTTCAGGGCCCTAGTATTTTTCAGACACCTATATCAGCTTCTTGCATGGCTCTGCGTTCCTGGCATGGAAAGTCGTGTACAGAACTGACGTCAGCGCGCAGGGGCGGCGTCTAAGTACTGCCCGCGACGTCATCCCGGCGGTGCCGACGACGGACGCGGAGCCGCACGACGCCGCCTACCGACGCGCAAGGGTACTGCTACGCAAAAACTTTCCGGATCCAGCCTGACGCCTGGGGATATTCTAAGGTAAGGAATCTGTCACTAACTACTGTCTCTTACAGATATATTGTTACACAAGTTAGTAACTTGTGCGACTGTGCCAAAGTCTTCGGGCGTTCCAGAACTCCGCAGTGGCTTAAATTAAGGTCGAAGCTGCCTAGAGCCAGGTCTGCTTCCAGATCTTGATGTTCCCATTGTTTAAGATCTCGCCATAGGACGCATAGAACACCTCCCTGGACTACCACTTTTCGATCCTCCGTGAGGGATTATTCCCCAACACTGACAGACACACTGCCTGCAAGGGTTTATCCTGTAAAATGACTTGACCACATTCAACGAAGTGTTGATGAGAGGTGCATCAAAACTCAACATTCATATACCAGTGCCTACAACATCACCTTCGGTCATCTTTGAGACTCTGCATCACAGAGGGATATCAAGGCCACTACTACCTCTAGTCCTAGGGCTTCTAGCGCCGGTGATGCAACTCCTCCTAACTCCAGCTTCTCTAAGAGCAGCGCCATCACAGATCCTTAAAAAATATAAGGCTCCAGACCAGGACCTATTGTTCCTAAAGGCTGATCCTCCTCCTTATTCAGTCATCATAGCCACTACTCGTAAGATGCACACTATGGCCTCATAAACATCAGTCCCTCCTGATAAGGACAGCAAACAGTTAGACACCATACGTAATAAAATTTGCGGAACGTCTGCTTCCTTTATGAAAGTAGCCAGCACTTCTGCTTTACGCAAGGTACGATACAGCATTGTGGGACTCTCTTAGCACATTCTCAGAGAAATTACCTAAGGAAGACAGGCAAGACTTTCAGGAAATCCTGTAAGAAGGTGGATTAGTATCCAGTCTGGTCATTAGTGCAGCTGTGATGCGTCGGATCTGCCTGCACATGGATATTCTGACGGCATCTGTGACAAAAGCTCTTTCTGGCTTCGCCTCACGGGCCTAAAACCTGAGGCCCAACCCAGAATGTTTATGGGAAATTCATTATTTGGTATCCATGCAGATGATGAAATGGCCAAAATGAAGACTTAAGGTGGCAGGTCTAGAGAAGCGGAAGTTGTTCAGAAAAAGGTACATACCTAACAATAGATGCTACTATCAACAGAGGGTTCATACTCCTCACTGGGCTTCACAACAGCAACAGGCCCGGTCCCACTATCATGCCCACAGACCAACTTGGGGAAGAGCTGCTCAACAACAACTGGCATCCTCTACCAGACTTCATCCAAGCAATGAGGCCTCACTTCCCCCTTCTCCTTTACCCACTGTGGTGGGGGAAAGTATAATCAAACACCTGGACGAGTGGCGCTGCATCATAAGAGACAAGTGGGTCTTAAATATTGTTCAAAATGGTTACTCACTGGGTTTCAAGATCCTCCTCCTCCTGCTATTCCAACTACAAAAATATGTCATCAGCGAGACCTCCTACAAAGAGAAGTCGCCAGTCTGTTCCGAAAGGAGGCCATAAAAGAAGTCCCTCAGTCCCAAAAGGACTAGGAACTAACTGCCGCTATTTCATCGTGAGGAAGAAAGATCCCAAACAAGGATTCTGATCCATTGTGAACTTGAATGTACTGAACAAATTTAAACGAAAGGAAAAGTTCAGGATGCTAGCCCTTCACCAGATCTACCCACAACTACATCAAGGGGACTGGACATGTTCGATCGATCTACAGTATGCTTTGTTCCACATCTAGATCACCAATAAACACCTGTAGTTACTGCGCTTCAAGTGGCGTCCAAACACTATCAATACAAAGTGCTGGCGTTCAGCCTAAAATCTGCACCTCACACATTCTCAAAATGCATGGCCGTCGCAGCATCATCGTGGAGGAGAATAATTGTCTACCCCTACTTAGACGACCTGCTTATAAAAAGTTTGTCCCAGTCGGAGATGGAAAAACATTACCAAATCTGCATCAAGACTCTGCAAAATCTAGGTCTCCAGATGAACTTCAAAAAGTCTGTATAAAAGCCAGTCCAAAAGCTGCATGCATTATCAGGGTGCTACGCTAGACACAAGAGCCGCAAGAGTGTATCCTTTGGAGGAGAGACTATCCTCAATCGGTCTGAATCATTACAATCTCGTACACACTCAGCATCCATCTGCCAGACAGGTGGGGCCTCTTGCATTTTCATTGTTCCCCACCCAAGGTTGCATATCTGAAAGAGACACGTTAGTGACAGATTCCTTACCTTACAATATCCCCAGGCGTCAGGCTGGATCCGGAAAGTTTTTTGCGTAGCAGTACCCTTGCGCGTCGGTAGGCGGCGTCGTGCGGCTCCGCGTCCGTCGTCGGCGTCGTGATCGCCGGGATGACGTCGCGGGCAGTACTTAGACGCCGCCCCTGCGCGCTGACGTCAGTTCTTCTTTTTCCGCGCCAGTAAGCGCAGATCCGGGAAGAGCAGTGCCCTAGTCACTTTTTGACTATCTTTTTGTGAAATTTTTCACTGTTCTCTTCAACGAGTCTTCACGACTCCTAAGGTGTCGTAGGGATGCCCGGCTTTAAGCCCTGCGAGGTATGTGGTCGTATGATGTCCATCACGGACCCCCACCTCGAGTGTCTCTTCTGCCTCGGCCGAGGCCACGACACGAAGTCGTGCCCTGACTGCCGGAAACTTCATCCGAAGGCTTTGCGAGAGCGGTCTCGAAAGCTCCTTGAAGTCCGGCAGTCGGCTCCGCGCCGCAGCAAGCCCCGGTCCCGGGAGAGGTCGAGGGGCCGGACGCGGAGTCCCCGCCGTTCGTCGGAATCCAAGTCTTCGCGCTCCTCCGGTAAGTCGAAGCACAAGAAGTCTAAGCGGCGTCATCGCTCTAAGACTTCGCCTCGCCGGTCGCGCGACTCGGCTGAGGTCCCTGTCGGCACCGTCCCCGCCCCGCGGCCCCGGACGTGCCTGTCGAGTTGCCCCCGCATTACCCGTCCTTCCCGGGTTCGGGGCGACTCCGGCCGAAGTACAGAAATTCCTGTCGGCCATGGCCCGCCTCTTCGGGCCTCAAGGTCCCTCCGGTGCGCCTTCGGGCCCCGCGGGCCCAGATAGGGTTGCTCCGGCGTCGCCGTCGACTCCGGTCCCGGCGCCGCCTGTCCCACCAGCCTTCGTCCCGGCCTCGGCTCCGGCCCCGGCCTCGACCCCGGTTCCGGTGGTGCCGCAACCTCCATCGACGCCGGTTGACCTAACCACGCCTCCGCCGACGCCGATGTCCCCGGTGCCGTTTCCGACGCCGTCCGGGGCTCCGGGCGGCGTCGTTCCCCGGTTCTCCCCGGGTCCGGACATGGAGCCGGACCGGCGTCGCCCGACGCCGGTTCCGGCGCCGATGAGGCCTTGGGTCCCTTATGTCCCTCCTCCTCCATCTTTTCAACCTGAGGAGGACCAGGAGAGCTGGGAGGGGTCTGACGACCCTCTCACACAACAGTGCGAGTTTGACCCGGACTGGGTTGAGGAACTTGGGGATGCCAGTGGGCTGGATACCTCCCCCGACTCTGGCATGCTGTCTCCTCCCGTGGCAACGGAGGAGGGGGCTAATTTTGCAACGGTGTTGCGTAGAGCTGCTGGAGCCTTAAATCTCCAGTTGCCTACAGTGGCCGTCAGGACTAACCTCCTGACTGAAGTGCTTCAGCCGGCGGCCTCCTCTTCGGAGCCTGTGCTGCCGTTCAACGATGCACTCACTGACGTTCTTTTGGGTGCCTGGTCCAAACCCACCACAGGGGCTCCTGTGGATAGGAACGTGGCCCGACGCCATCGCCCGGCTCCGGGCGACCCCCTGTTTCTCTCCCAACACCCCACCCCTGAGAGCTTGGTTGTCCAAGCCTCTGCCTCCCAAACAGCCTTCCCTACCGCCCCTCCGGATAGGGAATCCAAGCGCCTGGATCACTTTGGGAAGAAGGCTTTCTCTTCCTCCAGTGCTGGCTTGCGGTCTGTTAATACCGCTTGCCTCTTGGGCCGATACACCCACTCCCTGTGGGATTCGGTGGCTGATGTTTTGCCGCAGTGTTCTGAGGAGGTCCAGACACTGCTTACCCGCGCTATTGCGGAAGGGCGTGATGCGGCTAAGTATACCATCCGCTGTGGCCTTGATACCGCCGACTCGCTGGGCAGATCGCTTGCAACGACGGTGGCGCTGCGTCGCCACGCCTGGCTGAGAACCACTGGTTTTTCAGGGGATGTCCAGAATACTCTCATGGACATGCCCTTTGATGGAGTCGGTCTCTTTGGTTCAAAGGCGGACCATGCGCTGGAGCGTTTCAAGGATTCACGGGCTACTGCTAAGTCCCTGGGCCTTGCTGTTGTGCGCCCTACGCAAACGTCTGCTTTTCGCCCCTTTCGTGGCCACGGAAGGGGCGCCCAGTCACGTCCACAGCCCGGCCAACGGCCCGCGCAGCAAGCGCCTTCGCGTGGCCGAGGACGTGGATACCGCCGTGGCGGTTCGGGCAACCAGCGTGCGGGTCAGGCCACCACCTCCAACCCGTCCGCGGCCTCCAAGCCCTCCTAGTCCCTCCTTTCAGGTGCACAGCACGCCAGTCGAGGGCAGGGTCCGCCATCACCTTCACCACTGGCGTCCCATCACCTCGGACAAGTGGGTCTTGGACATTGTCCGAAGGGGCTACTCCCTCCCCTTCGAGACCACCCCCCAGCCATGCCACCTCAATTCCACCGCATGTCAGGGGATCACTTGGTGCTTCTACAGAAGGAAGTCACGGCCCTCTTGGCCAAGAGGGCCATCGAGCATGTTCCGACCCCAGAAGTAGGGCGTGGTTGCTACTCCCACTACTTTCTGGTGCCCAAAAAGGACAAGGAGGACATGCGTCCTATCTTGGACCTCCGGAACGTCAATCGCTTCCTCCGGAAGGAGAAGTTCAAGATGCTCACCCTAGCTCAGGTCTTAACTGCCCTCGACCCCGGAGACTGGTTGGTAGCGTTGGACTTGCAGGACGCCTATTTCCACATCCCCGTCCTGCCGGCCCACCGGCGTTACCTTCGGTTCACGGTAGGCCTCGAGCATTTTCAGTTCACCGTGCTCCCCTTTGGCCTTACCAGTGCCCCTCGGGTGTTCACGAAAGTGATGGCGGTGGTCGCAGCTCATCTGCGCCGGGCAGGGGTTTCAGTCTTCCCCTACCTCGACGACTGGCTGCTGAAGGCGGGCTCGTCCCAGGCAGTTGTCTCCCACCTCCAGACTACGGCCGAACTCCTGCACTCGCTGGGGTTCTCCATCAATGTGCCAAAGTCGCATCTGATTCATTCTCCACAGCTCCTTTTCATCGGAGCAGTTCTGGACACGACGCAGTTTCGGGCCTATCCTCCCGAACGGCGAGTCCGGGATATTCAGGCTATGATTCCGATCTTTCAGCCCTTATCCTGGGTTTCGGTACGGATGACCCTGAGGCTGCTGGGCCTCATGGCCTCCTGCATCCTGCTGGTCACTCATGCCAGATGGCATATGCGGGCTCTGCAGTGGGACCTGAAGTTCCAGTGGGCGCAGCACCAGGGCGACCTGTCCGATCACGTCCAGATCTCGGAGGGGACTGCAAAACAGTTGCAGTGGTGGCTCTCGAACCGGCAATGGGTCATGGGCAGATCCCTCTCCCTTCCCCAGCCAGAGCACACAGTTGTGACGGACGCGTCCCTTCTGGGATGGGGCGGTCACATGGGAGAGGCGGAGATCAGAGGCCTCTGGTCTCCGGCGGAGTCCCGGCTCCATATCAACCTTCTGGAGCTCCGGGCGATCCGACTTGCACTCAAGGCATTCCTTCCCTCTGTCAAAGGGAAGGTAGTGCAGGTGTTCACAGACAACACCACTGCCATGTGGTACTGCAACAAACAAGGCGGGGTGGGGTCGTGGACCCTTTGTCAGGAGGCTCTGCGCCTCTGGACATGGCTGGAACACCAGGGCATGTTCCTGGTGGTTCAACACCTGGCAGGTTCCCTGAACGCCAGGGCGGACGAACTCAGCCGCAGGTGCATGATGGATCACGAATGGCGTCTTCACTCGGAAGTGGCGCAAGGACTCTTTCTACAGTGGGGAGAGCCTTGGTTAGATCTATTCGCCACCGAAGAGAACGCGCAATGTCATCAGTTCTGCGCGTTGGAATTTCCAAGGCGGCACTCGCTCGGCGACGCTTTTCGTCACGAGTGGAGTTGCGGTCTATTGTACGCCTTTCCGCCTATACCACTTCTACCCAGAGTGTTGAAGAAGATTCGGCACGACCGGGCCCAAGTCATTCTTGTGGCTCCGGACTGGGCTCGAAGAGTTTGGTATCCCGAGCTACTCAATATGAGCGTAGATCCCCGATCCGTCTGCCTCTTCGGGAGGATCTTCTGTCGCAGCAGCAGGGGACGGTCCTCCACCCGAACCTGTCCAGTCTACACCTGCTTGCGTGGAGATTGAGCGGCGGCAGTTGATTCCTTTCGACTTGCCTCCCGAAGTTTGTGATGTGATTCTGGCAGCCAGGCGTCCCTCCACTAAGGTGGTATACGCCTGCAGGTGGAACAAATTTGTGGCATGGTGCACAGCAAAGGCTGTGGATCCCCTTTCTGCCCCTCTTTCTGAGGTCCTTCTGTTCCTTCTCTCTCTGGCCCAACAGGGTTCTGCCCTGGGTACCATCAAGGGTTATCTTTGTGCTATCTCGGCCTTCCTCAGGCTCCCTGATCAGCCCTCCCTTTTCAAGTCCCCTGTTGTTAACAGGTTCTTAAAAGGCATTACTCACCTCTTCCCTCCTGTTCCGTTTGTGATGCCTCAGTGGGACTTAAACTTGGTTCTTACCTTTTTAATGTGCGCTCCCTTTGAGCCTCTACATAACTGTCCTCTTCGTCTTCTGACTCTGAAGACAGCCTTTCTGGTGGCCATCACCTCCGCTCGGCGGGTGAGTGAGCTCCAGGCTCTATCTTGCAAACCTCCCTTTCTGTCTGTTCATCCAGACAAGGTTGTTCTTCGGACGCGTCCGTCCTTCTTGCCAAAGGTGGTTACTGCTTTCCACATTGGGCAGACCATCACTTTGCCCACCTTCTTTCCGCCTCCGCATCCTTCCAGAGAGGAAGAGAGGCTCCACCGTCTGGACCCAAAACGTGCGCTCTCCTTCTATATTGACCGCACAAAACACTTCCGGGTGGATGACCAGCTCTTTATTGGCTACGTGGGCGCCAAAAAGGTCGGGCGGTGCACAAGAGGACCATCTCCCGCTGGGTTACCTTGTGCATCAAGACCTGCTATTCTTTGGCTAAAAGGAGCCTCCTGTTGGGCTGCGTGCCCATTCCACCAGGGCAACGGCTGCTACCACGGCCTTGGGCCGCGGTGTTCCGCTGCCGGTTATCTGTCAGGCAGCTACGTGGGCCTCGCTGCACACGTTTACAAAGCATTACTGCCTTGACAGTCAGGTCCGGAGGGACGGCTTCTTTGGCCGTTCTGTCCTCCAGGACTTCCTTGTCTGATCTTTGTTCGCAGACCCACCACCGGGGTTGGTATTGCTGGGGTATCTATTCTAAGGTAAGGAATCTGTCACTAACGTGTCTCTTTCAGATGCACAAGTTACTAACTTGTGTAACGATATATCTGTAAGAGACAGTAGTTAGTGACAGATTCCTTACCGCCCACCCATCCTCCCCGTTCTGCGAACTGATTTCTAGGGTTAAGGACATCCCTTTCAGGGCCCTAGTATTTTTCAGACACCTATGTCAGCTTCTTGCATGGCTCTGCGTTCCTGGCGCGGAAAGTCGTGTACAGAACTGACGTCAGCGCGCAGGGGCGGCGTCTAAGTACTGCCCGCGACGTCATCCCGGCGATCACGACGCCGACGACGGACGCGGAGCCGCACGACGCCGCCTACCGACGCGCAAGGGTACTGCTACGCAAAAAACTTTCCGGATCCAGCCTGACGCCTGGGGATATTCTAAGGTAAGGAATCTGTCACTAACTACTGTCTCTTACAGATATATCGTTACACAAGTTAGTAACTTGTGCCATTAGACCTACGCAACAAACTCTTGAAGATCAATGGAATCAGTTTTCAAACCATTGGAACGACAAACTGACTCTTTTGCAAGGTGCGATCTATTCGCTGCCATGGGGGTCTCAATGGCAGAATCTACTGGTGGGAGTCGCCTTTTTCCAGGTCCCTCCCACGCAGACACTGATCACGGATACCGCCCTCCAGGGCTCACCTCAAACCTAGGGAGTGTGGTCGGAGAGGGAGCAGCAGTATCATATCAACATGCTGGAGATAAGGGCAGACCATCTAGCCCTCAAGTCCCTTTATCCATCAATAACAACAAGTTCTCTCCTGGTCCAAGTCGACAACACGACCACAATGTATTACTTAAACAAGCAAGGGGGGACTCATTCTTGTCCCTTGTCTCTAGAAGCTCAGGCCATCTGGAAGTGGCTAATAGCCAGGAACTTGACTATCTTGGCCATTCACCTGCCAGGAGTCCAGGACACTCTCGCGGACTCTCTGTCGCAACTTCACAGAAAATCACGACTGGATTCTACACAACGTGGTCGTGCAAGACATCTTTTGAGAATAGGGGCATCCACAAATTGACCCTTTTGCAGATGAAAACAACAAAAAATGCCTAGAATACGCATCAAGGTTTTCCTGACCAGAGTCAAAGGGGAATGCCCTTTTGATAGGTTGATCAGGAATCTTTCTTTACGCGTCCCCCCCAACTCTGCTGATGCTTAGATGAAAAAGCAAACTCAAACTATACTAGTCCAGGTCCAGAAGGATCCTCATAGCACCGCAATGGCTTCGCCAGTGATGGGTCCTGGATCTGTTTCACCTACCAGAAAAACCACACAAGAGGTTGCCATGCAGATAATCTGTACAAGCTGGTGTAGGGCAGATTTTCCATCCACCTTCCCTCACTGAGCTTGACAGCATGGCTCCTGAATTCCTCCAGTATGGACATTTAGGCCTGTCGCAGGAATGTATGGATATTCTCAGATTCAAAAAGACCTTCTGCCAGAAAATCTTATGCCTTCAAATGGAAAAAGTTTTATTTGTGATGTGCCGGGAATAATCTCCATCCTATTTTCGGTCAAGAAGATGTAGTTCTACCTTACCTTCTCCATTTAGCTAAATCTGGTCTGCAGTTTTTCTCCATAAAAGTACATCTCGCAGCCATTACAGCTTACAGAAAGTTTCTAACTGACTTCTTTCTTTGAGATGCCTGTGGTCAAAGATTTTTAAGAAGGGCTAAAGAAGGTATTCCCTCCTGTAAGATCACCTTCTCGCCCATGGGAAATCAATGTTGTTCTCTCAAAACTCATGGGCCCTCCTTTCAAGCCTAAACACAAAGCATCTTTACAGCACCTCACGTGGGAAGCAACTTTTCTACTTGCTATCACTTCAGCACGTAGAGTCATGAGATCCAATCTCTATGTGCTAAAGAGCCATTTACAGTGTTTTATGCTAATAGGGTGGTCATGAAAACGCATCCGAGTTTTCTTCTCAATGTGGTTTCTGACTTTCACATTAATCAAGACTATTTCACTACCAACGTTCTTCCCTAACTCCTCCACCCCAGCAGGGAGGACTTTGCATTCTCTAGATATCAAACAAGCACTAAAGTTTTACTTCAATTAAACAAAAGATATCAGGCAGTCTGACCATCTCTTTGTCAACTATGGTCCAGTGAGAACAGGCATAGCTTCCTCCAAGCATACCATCTCTAGGTGTATAGTCTCATGCATAGTGTTTTCCTATCAGTTAGCCAACAAACATTTACCTGCCAGACCTAAGGTCCATTCTACTAGGAGTAAGGCGTCAACTGCTGCTCTACTAAGAAATGTACCCAATTCCGAGATCTGTAAAGCTGCAACATGGAGATCGGTACATACTTTTACCAGGCATTACTGTCTAGATAGGGCAGGCTTCTTTAAGGAATCTTTTTGGATAATTGTAAAAGCTGCTATTTAATTTTTTTATTCATCCGCAGGGGTGAGGGATAAGCTTTTGTATTCAATGTGTATGAATATTGTCGAGGATCCCCTGAAAGAGAAGGATAAATTACTTACCTTAAACCTAGTTCTCTTCCAGAGGAATCCTCATCAAAGTCATACGCAACATTCCCACCTCCTCGGACAAATCATTAATACAGCATCTTATATGTCCTTTGTGGTCAGGTTTTCAGGACACTGTAAAAAAAAAAAAAGACCTGACCTAACTGTCACCTGTGGGGCATGATGGGATGCAGGTGGTCCTGTGAGGTCTCAAAGGCACAGTGCCAGTTTTCTCTGTTATACATGAACTATTATATTATACATACTATTGGCTAACAATGACTCACATTTCCTTGCATTTTCCTTTTCAAATAAGTTGTGATTGCATTTTATAGTCTCTTTTTCTGTTTTCACAGACATGTCTTGGTAATTGTTGGATGTTTCTAAATGAAAAATTCAATATAACTTCAGCTTTTTTAGCCTTTTACTATTAGCTACATTTGTGTGTGTATATATATGTGTGTGTGTGTGTGTTATTTAAAGTACTATGTACATTAATTGTGTTTTACACTATATTTATATATATATTTATATATATAGTGTTTAATATGTGCTCCAGGGTCCCGCATGTGGGAGGGACTATTCAATGCTTATGACTTTGATGAGGGTTCCCCTGAATGAAAAACTAGGATCTGAAAGAGACACGTTAGTGACAGATTCCTTACCTTAGAATATCCCCAGGCGTCAGGCTGGATCCGGAAAGTTTTGCGTAGCAGTACCCTTGCGCATTGTAGGCGGCGTCGTGCGGCTCCGCGTCCGTCGTCGGCGTCGTGATCGCCGGGATGACGTCGCAGGCAGTACTTAGACGCCGTCCCTGCGCGCTGACGTCAGTTCTTCTTTTTTCCGCGCCAGTAAGTGCAGATCCGGGAAGAGCAGTGCCCTAGTCAATTTTTGACTAAATTTTTGGTGATTTTTTCACTGTTTCTTTTCGAGTCTTCTCGACTCTTAGGTGTCGGTAGGGTTGCCCGGCTTCAAGCCATGCGACGTCTGTGGTCGAATGATGTCGATCACAGACCCGCACTTAGAGTGTCTCTACTGTCTCGGCCGAGACCACGACACGAAGTCGTGCCCTGACTGCCGGAAACTCCACCCGAAGGCTTTGCGAGAGCGGTCTCGAAAGCTCCTCGAGGTCCGGCAGTCGGCTCCGCGCCGCACCAAGCCCGGTCCCGTGAGAGGTCGAGGGGCCGGTCGCGGAGCCCCCGCCGGTTGTCGGAGTCCAAGTCTTCGCGCTCCTCGGGTAAGTCGAAGCACAAAAAGTCTAAGAAGCATCATCGCTCTAAGACTTCGCCTCGCCGGTCTCGCGACTCGGCTGAGGCCCCTGTCGGCACCGTCCCCGCGGCCCCGGACGTGCCTGTAGAGCCGCCCCCGCATTACCCGTCCTTTCCGGGTTCGGGGCGACTCCGGCCAAAATACAGGAATTCCTGTCGGCCATGGCCCGCCTCTTCGGGCCTCAAGGTCCCTCCGGTGCGCCTTCGGGCCCCGCGGGCCCTGATGGGGTTGCTCCGGCGTCGCCGATGACTCCGGTCCCGGCGTCGCCTGTCCCGCCAGCCTTGATCCCGGCCTCGATCCCGGCTCCGGTGGTACCGCAACCCCCATCGACGCCGGTTGACCTAACCACGCCTCCGCCGGCGCCGATGTCCCCGGTGCCATTCCTGACGCCGTCCGGGGCTCCGGGCGGCGTCATTCCCCGGTTCTCTCCGGGCCCGGACATGGAGCCGGACCGACGTCGCTCGACGCCGGCTCCGGCGCCGATGAGACCTTGGGTCCCAGATGTCCCTCCTCCTCCATATTTTGAACAACAGGAGGACCAGGAGAGCTGGGAGGGGTCGGAAGACCCTCTCACACAGCAGTGTGAGTATGATCAGGACTGGGCAGAGGAACTTGGGGATGCCAGTGGTCTAGACACTTCCCCTGACACTGGCATGCTGTCTCCTCCCGTGGCTACGGAGGAGGGAGCAAATTTCGCAACGGTGTTGCGTAGAGCAGCTGGAGCCTTGCACCTCCAATTGCCTACTGTGGCTGTCAGGACTAATCTCCTGACGGAAGTGCTTCAGCCGGCAGCTTCCTCATCTGAGACTGTGCTGCCGTTTAATGATGCACTATCTGACGTTCTTTTGGGCACCTGGTCCAAGCCCACCACAGGGGCTCCTGTGGATAGGAACGTGGCCCGACGCCATCGCCCTGCTCCGGGCGACCCCTTGTTTCTCTCTCAACATCCCACCCCGAGAGCTTGGTTGTCCAAGCCTCTGCCTCCCAAACCGCCTTCCCTACCGCCCCTCCGGATAGGGAATCCAAACGCCTGGACCAATTTGGGAAGAAGGCTTTTTCTTCCTCCAGTGCTGGCTTGCGGTCCGTCAACACCGCTTGCCTTTTGGGCCGATATACCCACTCCCTGTGGGATTCGGTGGCGACTGTTTTGCCCCAGTGTTCTGAGGAGGTCCAGACACTGCTTACCCGCGCCATTGCGGAAGGTAGGGATGCGGCAAAGTACACCATACGTTGTGGCCTTGATACCGCCGACTCGCTGGGCAGATCGCTAGCAACGACGGTGGCGCTGCGTCGCCACGCCTGGCTGAGAACAACTGGTTTCTCGGGTGATGTCCAGAATACACTCATGGACATGCCCTTTGATGGAGTCGGTCTTTTTGGTTCCAAAGCAGACCATGCGCTGTAGCGTTTTAAGGACTCACGGGCTACTGCCAAGTCCCTGGGCCTTTCTGTTGTGCGCCCTCCGCTAACCTCTGCTTTTCGCCCCTCTCGTGGCCACGGAAGGGGCGCCCAGTCACGTCCGCTGCCCAGCCACCGGCCCGCGCAGCAAGCGTCTTCGCGTGGCTGAGGACGTGGCTACCGCCGTGGCGGTTCGGGCAACCAGCGTGCGGGTCAGGCCACCACCTCCGCCCCGTCCGCGGCCTCCAAGCCCTCCTAGTCCCTCCTTTCAGGTGCACAGCACGCCAGTAGGGGGCAGGGTCCGCCATCACCTTCACCACTGGCGTGCCATCACCTCGGACAGGTGGGTCTTGGACATTGTCCGAAGGGGCTACTCCCTCCCCTTCGAGACCACCCCCCCAGCCATGCCACCTCAATTCCACCGCATGTCAGGGGATCACTTGGTGCTTCTGCAGAAGGAAGTCACGTCCCTCTTGGCCAAGAGGGCCATTGAGCATGTTCCGACCCCAGAAGTAGGACGTGGTTGCTACTCCCACTACTTCCTGGTGCCCAAAAAGGACAAGGAGGACATGCGTCCTATCTTAGACCTCCGGAACGTCAATCGCTTCCTCCGGAAGGAGAAGTACAAGATGCTCACCCTAGCTCAGGTCTTGACTGCCCTCGACCCTGGAGACTGGTTGGTAGCGTTGGACTTGCAGGACGCTTATTTCCACATTCCCGTCCTGCCGGCCCACCGGCATTACCTTCGGTTCACGGTAGGCCTCGAGCATTTTCAGTTCACCGTGCTCCCCTTTGGCCTTACAAGTGCCCCTCGGGTGTTCACGAAAGTGATGGCGGTGGTTGCAGCTCATCTGCGCCGGGCAGGGGTTCCAGTCTTCCCCTACCTCGACGACTGGCTGCTGAAGGCGGGCTCGTCCCAGGCAGTCGTCTCCCACCTCCAGACTACGGCCGAACTCCTGCACTCGCTGGGGTTCTCCATCAATGTGCCGAAGTCGCATCTGATTCCTTCTCCACAGCTCCTTTTCATCGGAGCAGTTCTGGACACGACGCAGTTTCAGGCCTATCCTCCCGAACGGCGAGTCCGGGATATTCAGGCTATGATTCCGATCTTTCAGCCTTTATCCTGGGTTTCGGTACGGATGACCCTGAGGCTGCTGGGCCTCATGGCCTCCTGCATCCTGCTGGTCGATCATGCCAGATGGCATATGCGGGCTCTGCAGTGGGACCGGAAGTTCCAGTGGGCGCAGCACCAGGGCAACCTGTCCGATCACGTCCAGATCTCGGAGGGGACTGCAACACAGTTGCAGTGGTGGCTCTCGAACCGGCATTGGGTCATGGGCAGATCCCTCTCCCTTCCCCAGCCAGAGCATAGAGTTGTGACGGACGCGTCCCTTCTGGGATGGGGCGGTCACATGGGAGAGGCGGAGATCAGAGGCCTCTGGTCTCCGGCGGAGTCCCGGCTCCATATCAACCTTCTGGAGCTCCGGGCGATCCGACTTGCACTCAAGGCATTCCTTCCCTCTGTCAAAGGGAAGGTAGTGCAGGTGTTCACAGACAACACCACCGCCATGTGGTACTGCAACAAACAAGGCGGGGTGGGGTCGTGGACCCTCTGTCAGGAGGCTCTGCGCCTCTGGACATGGCTGGAACATCAGGGCATGTTCCTGATGGTTCAACACCTGGCAGGTTCCCTGAACGCCAGGGCGGACGAACTCAGCCGCAGGTGCATGATGGATCACGAATGGTGTCTTCACTCGGAAGTGGCGCAAGGACTCTTTCTACAGTGGGGAGAGCCTTGGTTAGATCTATTCGCCACCGAAGAGAACGCGCAATGTCATCAGTTCTGCGCGTTGGAACTTCCAAGGCGGCACTCGCTCGGCGACGCTTTTCGTCACGAGTGGAGTTGCGGTCTGTTGTACGCCTTTCCGCCTATACCACTTCTACCCAGAGTGTGGAAGAAGATTCGGCGCGACCGGGCCCAAGTCATCCTTGTGGCTCCGGACTGGGCTCGAAGAGTTTGGTATCCCGAGCTACTCAGTATGAGCGTCGATCCCCGATCCGTCTGCCTCTTCGGGAGGATCTTCTGTCGCAGCAGCAGGGGACGGTCCTCCACCCGAACCTGTCCAGCCTCCACCTGCTTGCGTGGAGATTGAGCGGCGGCAGTTGATTCCTTCGACTTGCCTCCCGAAGTTTGTGATGTGATTCTGGCAGCCAGGCGTCCCTCCACTAAGGTGGTATACGCCTGCAGGTGGAACAAGTTTGTGGCATGGTGCACAGCAAAGGCTGTGAATCCCCTCTCTGCCCCTCTTTCTGAGGTTCTTCTGTTCCTTCTTTCCCTGGCCCAACAGGGTTCTGCCCTGGGTACCATCAAGGGCTATCTTTGTGCCATTTCGGCCTTCCTCAGGCTTCCTGATCAGCCCTCCCTTTTCAAGTCCCCTGTTGTTAACAGGTTTCTAAAAGGCATTACACACCTCTTCCCTCCTGTTCCGTTTGTGATGCCTCAGTGGGACTTGAACTTGGTTCTTACCTTTCTCATGTGCGCTCCCTTTGAGCCTCTACATAACTGTCCTCTTCGTCTTCTGACTCTGAAGACAGCCTTTCTGGTGGCCATCACCTCCGCTCGGGGTGAGTGAGCTCCAGGCTCTATCATGCAAACCTCCCTTTCTGTCTGTCCATCCAGACAAGGTTGTTCTTAGGACGCGTCCGTCCTTCTTGCCAAAGGTGGTTACTGCCTTCCACATTGGGCAGACCATCACTTTGCCCGCCTTCTTTCCGCCTCCGCATCCTTCCAGAGAGGAAGAGAGGCTCCACCGTCTGGACCCAAAACGTGCGCTTTCATTTTATATCAACCGCACACAACACTTCCGGGTGGATGACCAGCTCTTTGTTGGCTACGTGGGCGCCAAAAAAGGTCGTGCGGTGCACAAGAGAACCATCTCCCGCTGGGTAACCTTGTGTATCAAAGCCTGCTATTCTTTGGCTAAGAAGGAGCCTCCTGTTGGGCTGCGTGCCCATTCCACCAGGGCAACGGCTGCTACCACGGCTTTAGGCCGCGGTGTTCCGCTGCAGGATATATGTCAGGCAGCTACGTGGGCCTTGCTGCACACGTTTACCAAGCATTACTGCCTTGACAGCCTGGTCCGGAGGGACGGCTTCTTTGGCCGTTCTGTCCTCCGGGACTTCCTTGTCTGATCTTTGTTCGCAGACCCACCACCGGGGTTGGTATTGCTGCGGTATCTATTCTAAGGTAAGGAATCTGTCACTAACGTGTCTCTTTCAGATGCACAAGTTACTAACTTGTGTAACGATATATCTGTAAGAGACAGTAGTTAGTGACAGATTCCTTACCGCCCCACCCATCCTCCCCGTTCTGCGAACTGATTTCTAGGGTAAAGGACATCCCTTTCAGGGCCCTAGTATTTTTCAGACACCTATGTCAGCTTCTTGCATGGCTCTGCGTTCCTGGCGCGGAAAGTCGTGTACAGAACTGACGTCAGCGCGCAGGGGCGGCGTCTAAGTACTGCCCGCGACGTTATCCCGGCGATCACGGCGACGGACGCGGAGCCGCACGACGCCGCCTACCGACGCGCAAGGGTACTGCTACGCAAAAACTTTCCGGATCCAGCCTGACGCCTGGGGATATTCTAAGGTAAGGAATCTGTCACTAACTACTGTCTCTTACAGATATATCGTTACACAAGTTAGTAACTTGTGCATTACAGGTAAGCAATTTATCCTTATTTTCGAAGTTGTGAAAACAACAGTGTGTGTCCCATATACTGCCCAACGCATATTGCTTGTCACAGATCTCCAATTTATTTCTGTACTTAACGCAAGTCTCAAGTTTCTGTCGAGGAGACTTAAATTAACTCTATGTTCCACACCACTAATCCTGGGAGTCTTTGATTCTTTCTGTGAGTCTTTCTGTGCTTCAACACTAAACCCGTATTTACAATTTAACATTACTGTACAAAAGTAACATAATGGACATACCTTACCCGAGTCTCTGGTCCATGCTGTAAAGACTGGCAATAACGTAAGTGATCCTTCTTGCAGGCTGGGTTGCAAAACTGTAGCAGTTCACAGCTGGATAATTCTAAGCAATGCAGCTTGAGCATAGTACTTATTTCTACCGATAGTATGAAAATACCTGCCAGAATCTAGTATCTTCACAAGGTTTGTGAACCTAGAGCCCGGAGTATGACAGTGTTGTTTGCAATCGGGGCAAAGTCTAGTAGTGTGATATCTCCAGTGCCTACGTCATATATTTGTACATATACATCGATAGTTTGATTCCACACATGACTTTCCACAAGGGTGACTGAGTTTAAGAACTGGATGAGGACCTGAAATGGGTCTTTTGAGACCATGACACTGATTAATACAAGTTCTAAACTATTAGCATAAGCACCATCTAAGTTAGGAACCTTGCATCAGAAATCAGATGCAAATGGATCAGCGTAGGATTTAAAGAGATGTTCATAACTATTTCTAGTGCATTAGATATTATGTCATCTAATAAATCAAGCCTTGTGTCTTATTGATATAAAAATGTAGATAATTCTCTCACATGCGTTTTCCAAAGGTTGCAGCAAACTGAAATAACTTTGTATTTAACTTCTGGACTTGGATTAAACTACAGGAAATTAGTCCACAAAGTGGAGTAAATATTGGTAGGGGAGTAGCTCCTTTTTCACTATGCAGGGCAGCTAAGTCTGTGTTCTCCATTGTCCACTTGATGTTGGCACTGGGTAATCTTGTCATTAGGGTAAGTTATCCACTGGGAACAGGAGGCTCTCCTTTACAGATGATCTAATTTACCTTTCAGATAGCATATCTGGGAAAGGATTTCTTTTTTCAAATGTTTGGACTCAAGCCAAGCATTATTTTTGGGAAAGGTTCATTGGCCTTGCCAGATTAACTATTAATAGGAAACCTTTTGAGACCATAGAAATTTGAGATACACTTTCTCAATGTTCTACTCAAAAATCCTGCAAATTGGATATGAATAGCTGAAAGACCCGGTTGTTATATGAATTATTGTTAATTGTTAATTTGACATGGGAACTCTATATTAGGCATATTTAACATCCTTATATGTCTACTGGAGTTGGTGTCTAAACTGGCAAGAAAGGTTCAATGTCATATGTGAGCTGCAATGTGCATTTAACTTCCCACAAATATGACAAAGGAATGTCTGCCAGGAGCATCATTGGGCTCTGGTGAGGCTGCAGTTTAAAGACACTGCAGTAACATATGGCACGGAAAAGTGCTTTTGCCATGTAGGAAACCCTACTTTTATAGATTAATAAGTCACACTTAACGTGTACCTTTTGAGCCCACAGAGCAGTGCCTGTAATATGTCTATTAAAAAAGTTGTACACTATATTAAAAAAAAAGTGTACCTACTCTGTAGGTTCAGATGCATTTCTCAACAGACAGGCCATGGGCAGATAAAAATATTTTTATTCTATATCCCTGCCTGGAAAAATGCTAGCAAAGTCATTTTGTTATTTTGTGCTTAACCTTTAAGATCTGAGTTAATGGTGAATCAGTTGTTGGATAATCTGAATGGAAAGGTAGCCATAGAAAAATGTTATTTAGGCTGCCTGTTTTGACCTAACCATATTGTTTTTGTAAGCTTGTGGCGGTCTCACGCTCCCAAATTATTAACCAAATTTCTGACACTGAGCTGTTATGTTTTTCAAAAATTAATTTACCGCTGGACGTATTTGAACGTGGCTTTCAAGACAGGGAGCATGTTTTGTCATAAATATAGCCGTGTGGTGAAAGGAAGCTTAAATTATCGACCCGGAAATAACATTTTGCCCAGCACCCACACAGAGAGGCTCTTACATTGTCATTTAAATATGACTGGGTTTTAATAAAATGAAAAAAATAGCCCATATGAGATCAATGTGTGTTGACTTTCTGTGCTCACTTCTGCTGCATTCCCTTTTAAGTTATTACTTCGTGAAACCACATACACACTATATACATCTGTCCATTTAAACACAGTGTAACATATTAGTCACATTTCAAATGGCCGTTTTTAAATTACATAAAAATCTAGGCTCTGATAATATGCTGGATTATCTCTTTTGGCATAAATATGCACTGATGGAGAACTTCCTTGTGTTTTTTGTAGGACAGTGAATTTAAACACAGTGTAACATATTAGTCACATTTCAAATAGCCTTTTTTAAATTACATAAAAATCTAGGCTCTGATAATATGCTGGTTTATCTCTTTTGGCATAAATATGCACTGATGGAGAACTTCCTTGTGTTTTTTGTAGGACAGTGAATATTGCAATTCTCTCAGGTGGATTCTAGAGAATGACCCCGCAGAGCTGGACCTAAGGTTTACAATTGATGAAGAACTTTTTGGTCAGGTAAATAGTTGTTCTTAATTAAATGTGTTCAAATGAGGTTAGTATTAAATTCGGTTTTATTTTTTTCCCACACACATTTGTGTTAGAGTTTGTGCCAAACTATGCCTATGTAACACCTAATAGAGATCGCTAGCAGTAATTGTTAATGCAAATGGGGATTGATAGGAGCAGATGAAAGCTGGTCTAAACTATGACCCAAATATTTTTATTTAAATGTTTTTTTTGTATGGATTGTTGCAAATAAATATCTGTGATGGACCCCCACAAAGTGCACCTTCGAGCTGCAAGGATCCACGGAGACCCCCAGTTGGCATACCGTCTGTAGTTCTGCCCTCAGCACCGTTTATGCCCTCTTGAACCGGCCTCTGGTTCCACTCTGAGGTAGGAGCTGACTTCCAAAATCCACGCTGGTCCCTTCTACATCGATGAGGGTGTCAAAGGAAGACCCCGTTACTATAATCCAATCTGTCTCAGAGCCAAGTTAATCTCGTCCCCAACCGAGGTTGTGCCCCAAAACTGTACCAACACACCTGGCCCCATTTCAATCTTATTCAAACAGAACCATGTCTTTGCCTCAGGAATGCTCCCCAACTCTCCAACAGTTTTTCAGTTCCAACTCTGATCAAAGTCAGCTAGTCTTTGGAGATGATAATGGAAATGATGGGGTTTATTTTTCTCCAAATCTTTGATGATAACCTCTGTATATGGACTTGCAGGAGACCAGTGGATTGGGCACTCCCCTGGATACTGGGTTGTGTTCATCCCCTGGACCATCACCTGAAGAGAGTGTATCCTTTGAACCCTAATTCAGTCCCTGCGATTCCCACAGTCAGGGAGTTGAAAAGAATCGAAGCATTCGGTAAACGTATGTTTTCCTTGGCCAGCCTTGCCCTCAATTTGCTAAATGCTAGCTGTTTGCTGGGGGGATGTTCCCATGCTTTATTGGACATTGTTGGCAAGATCGTGCCAGCTGTTCCTGTAGAAATTTAGACTATCCTGGCTCTAACCATCCAGTTTGGTCATGATTTGGCCAATTACATCATCTGCTCTGGACTGGACACTACCGACACATTGGGCAGAGCAGTCGGTACTAGTGTAGTGCTTCAGCATCATGCTTGGATGAATTCCAGGGGCTTTTCTGGGGATGTGAAGGCCTCATTGATTGATATGCCATTTGACAGAACTCGCCTGTTTGGTGAGAAAACCGATTCAGCATCGGAGAGCACCAAATAAAGGCGGGCTATGGCAAGCTCTTAGGCCTTTCCAATCCGACACGAAAGCACCATCAGCAAGGTCACCCCTTTCGAGCCTACTCCAGGGGTTTGGTATACCAGCAACGCCATGGCCCACAGCCTCCACAACAGGCACCCCAGTTTTTGGGGGATAGGGAAAAAGCATCATCCAGAAAACATCCAGGACACTAGTGGCCATGAACCTCCCAGTACCCTCTCTGCATCCCGCGGTATCAGCCGCCCAATCGTTTTAGTTTGCCTTTAGTGGCACATGACCACCCTTTGGAAGGCAGGATCGAACATTTCTTCCAAGGGTAGCAAAATATAACATTCAACAGGATAGGTTCTTTAGATCATTCTATGAGGCTGTGTGCTGCCATTCCTTTTCGACACGCCACTTCTCTATCCTCATCAGAATTTCTTTCGGAGGATCACCTGTCTAACAGCCGGCGTATCTTGACACAAGATGTACAGGTGCTCCCCCGAAAGATTCTCTGAAGAGGGTGCAAGATGCGGGGTAAGAATCTCCCATATGGTCTTAGGCTGTTTACCTACTGTTGCTAGTGTAATTATATTTTATCTGAGATTCCTGAAGAATTGTTTATTTAACAGAATGGGAATATTATTAAACAAGTAGAGTAGTTTTGGTAAAATAATCATTTTCATCTAGGAGATCCTGCTTTTTAGTGATAAGGGGAGCTTATTCAAGTTCTTGATTTGTTCTTCTATCTTGGACATTGCCAATCTATAATTTTCTGATATAATTGTGGCTCTATTTTGGCTAATTCAGATACCTTAGTATTTAACCGAGGTCTGACACCAGTGAAGTGGAAATTGCAGAATGCAAGGGGTGTACCAGGGGTTAACAGAAAAATCATGTATTTATTCAAATTGTTAGTTATCCGAGACAGTATTTTTGAACCGTGTAAATTCCCTAATAACAGGGCTAAGGTTTAGTGCAGAGTTGCAAAGAGATAGGGTGGTGCAGTTTGTATATAATGATATTACGTGAGGCAAAATGTAGGGCTCTTCTGGCATGCAGTTGTCAGACTGCATAAGCCAACGGTTCAGAGGCTGTAGCATATAAGAGGTGGAAGAGAACAACCGTGACTGGTCTCCTTCCTGATAGGGTTAGAATCCGAAAGAAGCCCATTAATCCATATTCTAGTAGAGGGTTCAGTATAAAAAAGTAAAATCCAATTTATGAAACTAGGGGGAATCCCCACTCAAGGGAGTCAAAAGCCTAGGTGACATTTAAGAAAACTGCAACAGCCTCTATTTCTAGATTGAGTTGATTCAAAATGGCAAATAGAGATCGTAAATTAAGGGAGGTAGTTCTGCCAGGGATGAAACTGCTTGGTCTTGCGGGATCAAATCAGGCAGCAATAGTAATACTCAATTCACCAACGCCTTGGTAAGAAAGTTAATGTCTATATTAATAGGAGATAATGGTTTATAGGATTCACACTTCCCTGGTATCAGTAGTGTAATAAGTAATGTTTCCCGTTGTGATGGGGGAAGGATACTAGATTTCAGTGCTTCATTTTATGTTTGCAGTAGCCTAGGGCCCAGAAGATTGGAGTATGCCTTCTAAAACTCTCCTGTAAGACTGTTTTCAGGAGCCTTACATGTGGGCATGCTAGAAACTACAGCAGTTATTTCTTCAAGTGTAAGAGGTGCAGTGAGAAACTGATGACGTGCAGTATTCAACCACCAAGGAACCAGATGGTCAAAATAGTCCGCATAGCCAGTGGGTAAGGAGGACACTCTTGTATGTGAAGTGTACTAGTTAAAATAATAAGTTGTGAATTCAGTTAATAAATGTTTGGCTTCTTGAAGTACTATACTGTCAGTGCCTTCTATCTGTTCAGTGTCCTAAGTCGACCATGGATGGCATATAAGTGTAGCCAAGGTTCTATCAGGCCGCTCCCTCACTTTTTGATCAACCATGATGTTAAATTCTATGCATTTTTTCAACCTCAGTGTTTGGGCATTCATGTGTTGCATATATGAAGCCTGTAGGTTATGTATTTCTGGCTCAAATCTATTAAGATTAGTATGAAGCGTTTTACATAGCCAATGCTGCTTGACTGTCTAAACTCCACACATATATATCTTAGAGGCCTACTGGAGTTTACTTATGCTGCCAATAGAGGACTCATTGGATTGAAATAAGTTTTAGATTGCGAACCTAACTGCCTCCCTAAATAAACACTGGGTCTAGGACTGCCTGGGGTGACAGTCATCGAGTGTTTTGAAGCTGGCTCTTTGATTAACAGCTTAACAGGAGAGTAATCTGAGAAGATGTGGGGGCAAGTGAACAATCGACTTGGACCTGGCACACGTCTTGTGTGCCTACCCAGTAGTCTAATCTTTCCCAGGAATTGTGAAGAAGATACATGGTGCCCTCTTGTAACAATGGGTTCTAACCCTCCAAATGTCCACCTGTCTGTAAGTATCCATAATTTCTGTTAGTGCCTGGGCAGCAGATTGAAAGATACTGCCACTGCATGGGATGGGTCTTTCCATCTATTGAGCACAACATTTAAATCACCACCCCATAGGATAGTCTCTAGTGTCATATAATTTCATACGTAGAGTGTGTTTCTGTAGTCCAGCCGGATGGTGATTAGGGCCTGAGTGACGGTGCGTCTGGTGTTGACGGGAAACCGCTTGAAGATCTTACTGAACATTTGAAGAGTGAGGAAGCAGGCGGAGGACACTGCGTTGATTTGGCTTTTCAGGGTGAGCTTGCTGTAAAGAATGATGCTGAGGTTGCGGGCATGGTCTGTCGGAGTGGGTGAGGGTCATGGTTCGGAAGGCCACCAAGAGTCGCTACACGGGAAGGTGATGTTACTGAAGATCCGCCCTTCCGTTTTGTCTGTGTTGAGTTTTAGGTAGTTGTCTTTCATTCAGTCGGCAGTACTCTTCATGCAGCTGTGGAAGTTGTCCATCCTGGTGGATGGGTCTTCTGATAATGAGAGGATGAGCTCGGTGCCGTCAGCAACGGATATGATGGGTTAGTCCATCGGTTCTGATGATGTTGGCCAAAAGGGGTCATGTAGTCGTTAAACAGTGTAGGGCTGAGGGACGAGCCTTGAGGGACGCCGCAGATGATGTTCTTAGGTACCGAGTGGTTAGCACTTTTCGGAGTCAAAAATATATGGGGGTTATTGTGGTGCATGATTTTAGGCACACGTGATCTAGCATTGCATATGGTATGCCAGCCTGCCTCGATTAAAGATTCAAAGACAGATATTCTTGCCAGGCCTCCTGTAGCGCCAAGGTAAACGTAGGATAAAATGAAATGTTCATGTGATAATGCGGTATTTTCACATGCTAATTTAAGCACTGTGTTGCGGTCTTTAAAGTTGAACAGTCTAACCAAAATCAAACAAGGAGCAGTGCGAGGTGGTGGCCTTGATCCCAGCGTATGGTGCTCTTTTTCTGCTGCAAATAAGGGGGGAGAAACTATCGGATCCAAACAAGGTTTTGAGTAAAGATTTCATGTAGTCAACCATATTCCCAGTGTTTGTGGATTCAGGAATGCCAACCGAAGGAAAATTGTTAAGCCAGGATCTTGCCATTAGATCTTAGTTTTTTTATTTTAATGACGTGGAGCAGTTTGAACATGTTAATGAGTTTTTCATTGGGTCGCCCTGCGTCATCTTTCAAGGTTGAAACATGCAACTCGGCCGTATTAAGTCTCTTTTCTTGCCTGCGAAGCGTCATTGTCATTTGGTCAACTCTAGATGTAACAGTATCCAATTTATGGTCATTAGACATGAGACTTTTCTGCATCTAGAGAAGTAAAGTTTTCATATCTGGGTCTTCAGCACCAGCATTAGTCTCCTGCAATGTCCCTGATATTTCTAGAGATGAGGTCCTCATATTGTGTCTAGTGTTGAATGCGTGCTTGGTCTGTATGAAGTCATTTTTGGTCATTGTGAGCAAGTTATGCGAACCCCTTTAGGTGAAGGTTGTACATCTGCAGGGAGGATGGGCATAAAGTAGATCGGCTAAAATAGATGATTTTTTGATGGAGGGTGGTTTACTATCAGGCAAGCTTAAGAGGCTGTTGAGTGTTCATGAGCTCTTGTGATTGTGTCCAGTGTTCTCGAATAGTATGAGCAGACACCTGTGGGCCCAGATTTAAAACCACTCACACTCCGTGGCCCATCTACAGTAACGGTATAACCTAGACACTGTTCTAGTAGTAGGGCCCCTCAATGGTTAGCTAAGCAATCCAATGTGTATCTCAGTTGCAAACATGTACTAGGTCTCTATTGCAATTATTCAGGTGGATGATCTCCACATCCTAACGTCTGTGTGCTCCAATAATCATCCAGCATTCAACAGTCATGGGTACAGGCAAAGTGCCTTTGTTCTGCCATCATACCTATATTTATGCCCCCCTTCATAGCTAAGTCAATATTAGTTGGGGGCCAGCTGTGCCTCACCTCTCTGGCACTGCTGCCTGTCAGCCCCTCTTCTTCACTCACCACAATATAGGTCCAATCATGCCCAGAGAGCTGCCACTGATGAAACTGCAACAGGAGCACAAGCGGATGCAGGCCCTGGGTGTCACCAGCTGCCCATATTCCAACGTGGGTCATCCCTCAGTGGTAGCGGTGCACCGAAGGGCAGGTCAGTCAGACAGTCCTGCTGGGGGCGTCAACCACCAGCACTTATCGGCAGCACTTAACAGAAGCACACCCCTCGACAACACCAGGCAGGTCAGCTCACCGGAGCTCAGATGTCGCCATCTTGTAAGGCCACAGGCCAAGTTCCGCTTCAGGCGGCTCCAAATCCACGGCACAGTCCAGCGGCAGCAAAGTAGTGCTAACAATGTCCCTAGACTATATCTTTGCAAAGATTAGTTTTCCTGAAGCCAATGCAGTTGTGATGCAGGCAGCAGAAGGATCTTCATAGAATTGCGGCGATCTTGGAGCCAGGCACTCTGGCGCCCTCTTCGGAGGCTTTTTGATTCTAAAAAAAGGTCATTTTTTACAGTATTCTCCTATGTTGCCCACAAAGACTTCAGGCTTGATTTGCTGCAGAAGCAGATTTCAGATACAGATCCGCATGATATGCCATGGCACCAAACATGTCTTTGATAGGTGCTCCCTCATGCATCGGTAAGCCATTAAAAAGTGGAAAGCCCTGTCCTACATCACTGAACACAAGAAGCGGGATTGGTGTCAGTTAAGGTCATGTAGTCATTCCCGGTCCAGATCTCCCTTGTCACTTAAGTTGTAGGCGAAGTCGAGGGAAACGTTTAACAAGCACAGGCAAAGGTAATATGTCTGGCTTTGGCTACAGAGTTGTCAGGTTTGCCAGTGCTCGTTTCCTTTACTAAAGTTTATTATCAGTGTATCTTTCCAAGAAAACAACATTTAGGGTATTTTTGAATGGTTACCTAATGGTAAAGTATAACAAAAACCATTCTGTGCATGCACATATGAGGACGCATGAGCAGCCATCCTGTGATGATTTTTTTTTATACATAGTCAAAAAACATTCTAAGGCAGCTGCCCCTATATGCAAGAGTCAATTCTAATAAGTATAGAAAAAGGACAAAGCTCCCTTGTTGAACCAGTTTAAATTTGTTTTATGGATGTGTAAACCATTTGAAGAAAATGCTCTGAAATGAGGCAGTCATTCTGACATAATTTCACAGTGAGGTTTATAAGCAGAACAAGTTCACATACCTGTACAGTTGGTTCGGCTGGTCCGCCTATAAGGTGGATAACACAATGAAAAGCAGTTACTGTAGTTAAATTTGAGAGCGTCTTTTTGGGACCATCAAAACTGTCTGTATTGAAAGGCGGAATGTAATCTTAATAGTGGAAAAAAGATATTGTAATGATTTTCCTATAACAAATGAATTATCCACAAAAATTATGGACACCTTTCTGTGGTTTAAAATAATTTTGCTTTCATAAAAAGGCTAATGACACTGTATTAATTGTACCACCCAGTGTTGTATCTCCCAACAGAATTGCATGTGCCCTTTGAAAATAAGTATGCTTTAGCATTAAGATACAATTACTTTGTCAATTCTGTGTGTTAGATATACACACTGAATCAAATATGAATCTATTCCTAAGATGTACGACAGCATCTTTGGTGTATAGATATGTATATAACTACTGTAACCAGTGAGGTTGCATCTTTTAAGATGCTTGGCAGAATCAACGGGTTACTCTGACTTAAATTTCCCTGCAGCATTACTTAGGATAAATAGTTGGAAAAAGAGGTGTAGAAGTCTGACAGCTAGTGTAGAAGTCAGATGCAAAAGCTTCTCAAAATGTGTGCGCCCTTCATTGAAAGGCCAACTTGGAGGTGGCAAGATTAGGATATCTAGTCTTCCCTTGTATGTGCTCAGCTGCAACACTCTCAGAAGTAATTGAATGTATTGCAGTTGCATTATTTAGCACTTTTTACATGCACTTGCTAAAACTTTTTGTCATGTACCAGATTAACAAACGTTTCATTCGCCAATTCATAGAGTAAAAGCAAAGTGTTAGTGGTAAAAATCCTTCCATCCATCAAGGAAAGGCTGGTACAAGTGCTTACGGACAACACCACCCTGTGGTACTGCAACATCAGGGCAGGATGGGGGTCACAGACCCTGTACCGGGAGGCCTTGCACCTCTTGAAATAGCTGAACCACCAAGGTATTTAACTGGTGGTGAACCACCTACTAGGATCGTTGAATACTAGTGTGGACAGGTTCAGCCGTCGGTGCCTAGCGGATCACGAGTAATAGTTACACCTGACGTGGTGCAAGGTCTCTTCCGCGAATGGTGAGTACCTTGGCTCGATCTGTTTTCCATCGCCGAGAACGCACAATGTCAGCACTTCTGTGCATTGGAGTTTCCAAGGCGTCTCTTGCTTGAAGTGGAATTCAAGACTTGTATGCCTTTTCACATATAACATTCCAGCCCTGAGTTCTCAAGAAGATCAGGACCAACTGGGCCCAAGTCATCCCAGTAGCCCTGTATTGGGCACGAAGCATATTGTATCCAGAACTCTTGGGGTTGAGCCTCTGTCCTACGATCAGGCTGCCCATCTGAAAGAATCTGCTGTTGCAGCAACGAGGCAGGGTTCTGTACCTGGGCCTTTGCAATCTCCACCTTCATGCTTGGAGGTTGAACAGTGACAGCTGAACACCTTTAACCTACCTCCGGAGGTGGTTGATGTCATCTTGGCAGCCAGGCATCTCTCGTCAAACATTGTACACGTCTGTCGTTGGGACAAACTTGTGGCTTGATTAGTTACTTGGCAGATGGACCTCGTCCAGGCAAAATTGTCTGACATTTTGTCCCTATCTCAGCAAGGCTGTGCTCTGGGCACAGTTAAAGGGTATCTTTTGGCCTTTTTGCGGTTGCTAGATCATTCCTCATTGTTTAAGTCTCCAGTTGTTATCCACTGTTTGAAAGGCCTACATTTGTTTCCTCCCTCTCCCTTTGTCATGCCTCAGTGGGTCCTTTACTTGGTTCTTATATTTCTGATGTGCACTCCCTTTGAGCTGCTTCTTGGCAGTTGCTTGTGTCTTTTTAACCACAGGTTTTCCTTGTCGCTGTAACATCGACGTGGTGGAGGAGTAAGGTTCAAGTGCTGTGTCAGCCTGCCATACACCACCTTCTTCCCAGACAAGCTGATTTGCGGACACAGACATTGTTTTTGCCTAAAGTTGTGATAATGTTCCACGTTGGTCAAAACATCACCTTGCTGGCGTTCTATGCTCCTCTTCACCTTTCTAAGGAGGAGCGACTCCAATGCTTGGACCTTAAAACAGCTGAAAGCTTTTTTATTGATTGTACAAAAAATGACACCAAGTGGGCAATCAGCTCTTTGTGGCGTTCTCTAGAGCACAAAAGACAAAGCTGTGCAGAAGTGGACCACCCCTTGCTGGATCGTCCATTGTATTAAGATATGCTTTATGCTACGCATTGCCCATAAAGCAGACTTCGGAAGGACCGCTTTCTCATTCTGCCAGGAACAAAGCTGCTACCTCTGCATTGGCACATGGCATCCCTGTCCTGGAAATTTGCCAGGGGGCTACTTGGATGTCCCTCCAGACATTCACAAGGCACTATTGTCTGGACAGTCTGGTTCACCGAGAGGTCCTACAGGCCTTTCTGGTTTGAGTTCATTCGCAGGCCCACCTCCGAATAGGTACTACTTTGGGATCTATTTAAGTGATGATGAATCCGCAACTAGAAGTTCTGTATCAGGAGAACAAGTTACTTACCTTGGGTAATGCTCTTTCTGGTAGAGACTTTATCTAGCAGCAGATTCCTCACAACCATCCCATACTTTTCGTTCTATGATTGGACTCTCTCCAGTGATAGGATCCCAAGTCTAGGAATCTTTATACTGGTCAACCAATTTGCTATTGGCGCTGTGCGTCTGGAGGAGCTGACAGCCTCCAAAGCAACTGACATCAGCTTGTGAGAGTTGGGAATATTTAAAAGGTGAGCAACCTGCGACTAGATAGTTTCTACCAGAAAAAGCTTTGGGGGAAAACAAAAAGCCTTGGCTAAAACCAGACCTAAATAGAAGCAAAGGATGAGAAAACAAGATTCTTTGACATCTAGATGCTCCCGACTTGAGGATGTCAAAATCAACCTTCCAGTAACTCAGTTCTGGCTTCATCTTCCTCTTCGGCCCTAGTCCTGAACTGGACGGGGTGTGCCCTGAGTTCCCCGGGCCATTGTCGATTCCAAACAAGTTGAGGGATTCGAAGAGACCATGCTGCAATGTTCAACCGTATTCCTACACCTTCTGGATCACCTTCTAGCACCAGGGACACAGCAGGCCCCCAGTCGAACTAACAGTGGGCGTTCCTTGGTGCCAACTGACACCAGCTAAACTTCTCGGCCTCTGGCACTGTGCGGCGCCTCCATCCCCATACTGTAGGTCGTGTCAGTTGCTCTTCAATCAGCGTAGATTGCAGCTCAGTTGGTTCTGGTTCCAGTTTAGGCTTCGGACACTGATTCAGACCCTTCCTTGGCTAGGGTTCATCCTGTATCGTGCTATGTAATCACAAAAGCTCAACTAGCTGTGGAGGAAGACTCCCTTCCAGTTCCTCCATGTAGGAAGGTGGATCTTTCTGGCATAGATGCCCCCAATTTTTACCTGGTGTCAGTGTATTTTGGCTGTAGTTCACTGGGATCCTGCTAACCAGGATTCCAGTGGCAGTGTTCTCTCCTCTAAATTCTACAGTAAGTACATTGTACAGCCCACAATTGGCATACTGGGGTACCATTGTAGGTTCCTAGTATATAGTACTGAAGTACCCAGGGCATTGATATCCCAGGGGTCTCCCATGGGCTGCAGCATGTATTATGCCACCCTGGGAGCCCATGCAAACTGTGTCTGCAGAGCTGCCATTGCAGTCTGTGTGAAATGGTGCTCGCACTTTTTACTTTGGATATAAGGTTTCCTTTATATCTCAGTCTCTGCACTGTTAACCTATAAGTCACCCCTAAGGTAGGCCCTTCAGTCCAAGGGAAAGGTGCATGATTCTAAGTGTGTGGGTACCCCTGCATAAGCAGAGATACCCCTACAAACCCCGGACTCCATTCTATGGTCTTTGTAAGTGTGAGACAGCCATTATAAGGTATTTAATGGACACTGGCAAGTCGATATGTCCAATTATATAATGGCTGCCCTGAGCCTGGTCATGTTTGGTATCAAACATGTTGGAATCATGCAACTACACCGATTCCAGTGTTAGTTGCATAATACCGCACATTGGGGGGGGGGGTTCTTTAGAGGACCCCCCCAATACCTACATGTGTAGCCTTACAGGGTCTGACTGACAGCCTGCGCTGCTGCCGACCCTAGACAGTGTTCTGCCCCCCTGCTGATGAGCTTAGCTTGGGCAGGGGAAGCTGAACAAATGATTTCCTGTGAAGGAGAGGTGTGACAACCTTTCCTTTAGAATTAGGAAGGGTGGGGGTGCTTCCAAGCACCACCAGACTGGATTGAAGGGCACATTTGGTGCCCTCCTTGGATAAACCAGATCTGAAAGAAACAGTTAGTTATAGATTCCTTACCTTAGAATTAACATCAGACTGGATCCGGAAAGTTTTTCATCAGCAGTACCCCTGCGTGTCGGAAGGTGGCGTCGGTTGACTCCGCGTTCGTCGATGGCGTCGTGGTTGCCGGGATGACGTTGCGGTAGCTACATAGACGCCGCCCTCGCGCCCTGATGTCAGTTCTTTCTTTTTCTGCGCCTGCAAGCGGAGATCCGGAGAGATCGGTACCGCCAGTCACTTTTTGACTGACTTTTTCTCGACTTTTGTCGACATCGTTTTTTGAGTCCATTGACTCCTGGTGCATGAGGGATGCCCAGCTTCAAGGCTTGCGGTTCCTGTAGCCGACTAATGTCGGTGACGGATCCGCACCGCGTGTGCCTGTTCTTCCTGGAGCGCGACCACGACCCCAAGTCGTGCTCCGACTGCCAGACCATGAATCCGAAGTCTTTGCGGGAGCGGTCCCGAAAGCTTCTTGAGGTCCGGAAGTCGGCTCCGCACCGTTCGAGGTCCCGGTCCCCTAGGAGGTCGAGGGACCGGTCACAGAGCCACCACCATTCTTCGTCCAAGTCTTCGCACTCGGTGTCAGGTAGAATGTATGACGTTACAACGCACGCGTTACAACGCGTGTCATTACAACAAATTTTTTACATCGCAAAATCCATTACAACGCATGTCGTTACAACGCATGTCGTTACAACGCATAATCCATTACAACGCAATTTCTATTCTAACTCCGCCGGGGGGTTACTTTGGGGAATGCGTTGTAATGGATTATGCGATGTAATGACATGCGTTGTAATGGATTTCGCGTTGTAAAACATTTGTTGTAATGACACGCGTTGTAAGGCGTGCGTTGTAAACGATGTTTCCCGTCAGGTAAGTCGAAGCACAAGAAGAAGTCGAAGAAGCATCGTCGCTCTTCGACTTCTCCCCGTCCGTCTGCCGGCGCGACGAGGGATGCGGGTGATGCCCCTCCCGAGGGTCCCGGGACCTGGAGCGACCCCTGCCCTGCTTCGTCAGTTTCCCGAAGCGATGTACACCATCTTTGGGCAGCTCGACTCCGCTGGCGCGACTTCAGGCCCCTCAGACTCGGCTGGGGGCCCTGAGCCTTTGACGCCGGCGGCTTCGGCCTCGGCACCGCAGGGTCCCCTTGGATCCAGGCCTGGGTCCGGATCGGCTCCGGTCGACCTTGTTACACCTCCCCCGGTGCTGATTCCACCGGCACCACGTCCGCAGCCAGCGTCGGCTGTGTCCCCAGCCGACGTCGACCCCGGCCTCCGCCTCAAGGTAGACACGGAGCCGGACCCGCATCGACTGACACTGGACCCGGCGCCGTCGGGTACTTTTGTGCTCCTGTTCTACCCTGGCTCTTTGAGACCAGATTGGCAGCCAGAGGAGGGTGAGGAGGACTGGGAGGGGTCTGGGGACCCTTTAACCAACCAGTTAGGTTATGAACCCGACTGGAGAGAGGATCTGGGGGAGGCCAATGGTCTGGATACCTCACCAGACCTTGGCATGTTGTCTCCTCCTACCGTGGCTACGGAGGAGGGAGCATCGTATGCAGTGGTGTTGCGTAGGGCGGCCGAGGCTCTCCACCTTGAGCTACATACGGTGGCAGTCAGGACTAACCTCCTGACAGAGGTGCTTCAACCAGCGGCAAGCTCTTTGGAGCCCCTGCTGCCGTTTAATGAAGCCCTGACGGACAACCTTTTGGGCACCTGGTCCTGGCCCAACACAGGGGCTCCTGCGGACAGGATGATTGCTCGACGCCACCACCCGGCCCCGGGCGACCCCACTTTCCTCTCCCAACACCCCACCCCTGAGAGCTTGGTGGTCCAAGCCTCCAACTCCCAGGGAGCATTCCCTACCGCTCCACCGGATAAGGAATCCAAAAAGCTGGATCATCTTGGGAAGAAGATGTTTTCTCCCTCCAGCTTGGGACTGCGGTCGGTAAACACTGCATGTCTGTTGGGCTGTTACACCCACTCTGTGTGGGACACGGTTGCGCAAGTGCTGCCTCAGTGCCCAGAGGAGGCCCGGGCCGTACTCTCTCGGGCGGTTGCCGAAGGGAGGGTCGCAGCGAAGTTTACCATCCGCTGTGGGCTGGATTCCGCCGACTCACTAGGCAGGACGATTTCCACGTTGGTAGCCCTTCGACGCTACGCCTGGTTGAGGTCGACTGATTTTTCAGGGGATGTCCAATCCACTCTTATGGACATGCCCTTTGATGGCCGTCGCCTTGTCGGCGACAAGGCAGACGACGCGCTGGAGCGCTTCAAGGACTCTCGGGCTATGGCCAGGTCCTTGGGCCTCTCCACCACCCGCCCTGCGCAGTCTGCCTTTCGCCCCTTTCGTGGCTACGGAAGGGGTGCCCCGCCACGTCCCGCCCAGAGCCACAGGCCAGCGCAAGCTGTTCAGCCACTGCGCGGCCGGGGACGTGGGAACCAGCGCCGTGGTTCTGGGGGCCAGCGGGCGGGCCAGTCCACACACAGCCCCCTCTGCAGCAGCCTCCAAACCCTCCTAGTCTGACCTTTAAGGGCCACCAAACGCCAGTGGGTGGCAGGACTCGCCATCACCTCCCCCACTGGCGCACCATCACGTCGGACAGGTGGGTTTTGCAAATAGTCTGAAGGGGCTACTCCCTCCCCTTCGAGACTACCCCTCCATCCATGCCACCTCAGTACCATTGCATGCCGGAGGATCATCTGGCCCTTCTCCAACAGGAAGTTTCAGCACTCTTGGCCAAGGGAGTCATCGAGCGCGTTCCTGTCCCAAAAGTAGGTCGTGGTTGTTATTCCCACTACTTTCTGGTGCCCAAGAAGGACAAAGGCCTGCGTCCTATCTTGGATCTCAGGAACCTCAACCGCTTCCTCCGGAAGGAGAAGTTCAAAATGTTGACGCTCGCTCAGGTCCTGTCTGCCCCCGACCCTGGAGACTGGATGGTAGCGTTGGACTTGCAGGACGCTTACTTTCATATCCCCGTCCTGCCGGCCCACCAGCGTTACCTGCGGTTCACGGTAGGCCATGAGCACTTTCAGTTTACCGTGCTCCCCTTTAGCCTTACCAGCTCCGCTTGGGTGTTCACGAAAGTGATGGCGGTGGTCGGAGCTCATCTGTGCTGATCAGGGGTTCTAGTCTTCCCCTAACTCGACGACTTGCTGGTGAAGGCGGGCTCGCCCCAGGCTGTCGTTTCCCACCTCCTACTGCCGACCTTCTGCATTCGCCGGGGTTTTCCATCAACGTGCCGAAGTCACACCTGACTCCCTCTCAGAAGCTCCTCTTCATCGGAGCGGGTCTGGACACGACGCAGTTTCAGGTCTATCCTTCCGAACAGCGAGTCCGGGATATTCGGGCTATGATTCCGATCTTTCAGCCTCTATCCCCAGTTTCGGTCAGGATGACCCTCAGGCTACTGGGTCTGATGGCCTCCTGTATCCTGCTGGTGGACCATGCCAGATGGCATATGCGGGCTCTGCAGTGGGACCTGAAGTTCCAGTGGGCACAACATCAGGGGAACCTGAACGATTGCGTCCAGATCTTGGAGGGCAGTGCACACCAATTGCAGTGGTGGCTGACGAACCAGGATTGGGTCGACGTCAGGTCCCTCTCCCTTCCTCAACCAGAGTTTACGGTGGTGACCGATGCATCACTTCTGGGATGGGGCGGCCACATGGGGAAGGCGGAGATCACAGGCCTCTGGTCTCCGGCGAAGTCCGGGCTCCACATCAACCTTCTGGAGCTTCGGGCGATTCATCTTTCACTCAAAGCAATCCTTCCCTCTGTCCGGGGAAGAGTAGTGCAGGTGTTCATGGACAACACTACCGCCATGTGGTACTGCAACAAACAAGGCGGGGTGGGGTTGTGGACCCTATGTCAAGAGGCCCTCCGCCTCTGGACATGGCTGGAACATCAGGGCATATCCCTGGTGGTTCAACACCTGGCAGGTTCCCTGAACGCCAGGGCGGACGAACTCAGCCGCAGGTGCATGATGGATCACGAATGGCGTCTTCGGTCGGAGGTGGTGCAAGGTCTCTTTCAGCAGTGGGGAGAGCCTTGGTTAGATCTATTCGCCACCGAAGGGAACCCGCAATGTCAGAAGTTCTGCGCGTTGGAATTTCTAAGGCGACACTCGCTAGGCGACGCTTTTCGTCGCGAGTGGAGTTGCGGTCTTCTATACGCCTTTCCGCCTATACCACTTCTGCCCAGAGTGCTGAAGAAGATCAAGTGCGACCGGGCCCAAGTCATTCTTGTGGCTCCGGATTGGGCACGAAGAGTCTGGTATCCCGAGCTGCTCACCATGGCCATCGATCCTCCGATCTGACTGCCTCTTCGGGAGGATCTTCTGGCGCAGCAGCAGTCCTCCACCCGAACCTGTCCAGCCTCCACCTCCTTGCGTGGAGATTGAACAGCGGCAGTTGACGTCGTTTGACCTGCCTCCCGAAGTCTGCGATGTTATCTTGGCAGCCAGGCGTCCCTCCACTAAGGCGGTATACGCCTGCAGATGGAACAAATTTGTGGCATGGTGCACAGCAAAGGCTGTGGATCCCCTTTCCGCCCCTCTTTCTGAGTTTCTCTTGTTCCTCCTTTCTTTGGCCCAGCAGGGCTCTGCTCTGGGCACTCTAAAGGGCTACCTCTCGGCCATTTCAGCCTTCCTTGGGCTTCCTGATCAGCCTTCTCTTTTCAAGTCCCCTGTTGTAAATAGATTCCTTAAGGGCATTACTCATCTTTTTCCTCCTGTTTCTTTCATAATGCCCCAGTGGGACTTGAACTTGGTTCGTACATATCTGATGTGCGCTCCCTTTGTGCCGCTCCATAACTGTCCTCTCAGACTTCTCACTTTGAAAACTGCCTTTCTGGTGGCCATCACCTCTGCATGCAGGGTGAGTGAGCTACAAGCTTTCTTCCAAGCCTCCCTTTCTGGCTGTCCATCTGGACAGTGTCGTCCTTAGAACTAGACCTTCCTTTCTTCCCAAGGTGGTTACTTCTTTCCACATTGGCCAAACCATCACTTTGCCCACCTTCTTACCGCCTCCGCATCCTCCAAAAGAGGAAAAGAGGCTCCACCGTCTGCTTCCAAAACGTGCACTTTCCTTCTACTTGGATCGCACCAAACAATTTCGGGTGGACGACCAGCTCTTTGTTGGTTACGTGGGCGCTAAGAAAGGTAGGGCCGTGCACAAACGGACCATCTCCAGGTGGGTCGTTCTGTGCATTAAAGCTTGCTATTCTTTGGCAAAGAAGGAGCCTCCAGTGGGACTGCGCGCCCATTCCACCAGGGTGACGGCAGCCACCACTGCTTTGGGACGGGGAGTCCCCCCTTAATGACATCTGTCAGGCAGCTACGTGGGCGTCGCTGCACACATTCACCAAACACTATTGCCTGGACAGCCAAGTCCGGGGAGACGGCTTTTTTGGCTGTTCTGTTCTCCAGCACTTTCTGGTGTGAACTTAGTTCGCAGACCCACCTCCGGGGTTGGGATTGCTGGGGTATCTATTCTGAGGTAAGGAATCTATAACTAACTGTTTCTTTCAGATGAACAAGTTACTTACCTTCGGTAACGATATATCTGTAAGAAACATAGGTTAGTTATAGATTCTTTACCTCCCCACCCATCCTCCCCGTTCTGCGAACTGACTTGTAGGGTTAAGGACTTCCTTTCAGGGCCCTAGTTTTGTGCACCAGTGGTCAGTGTCTTGCATGGCTCTGCGCTTCTGGCGTGGAAAGTCGTGTACAGAACTGACGTCCGCGCGTGAGGGCAGCGTCAATGTGGCTACCTCGATGTCATCCCGGCGACCACGACGCCAACGACGAACGTGGAGTCGACCGACGCCACCTTCCGACGCTCTGGGGTACTGCTGACGAAAAACTTTCCGGATCCAGTCTGATGCCTGGGGGTAATTCTAAGGTAAAAAAATCTATAACTAACCTATGTTTCTTACAGATATATCGTTACCGAAGGTAAGTAACTTGCTCTTTTGCCCAGTTCGGGAGCCCTTGGCTCCTGCTCTGGCGTGAAACTACACATAGGACAGGGGCGTGTCCAACCCCCAGTTAGATCCTCCCTAGGGGGTGCCCAGAGCTCCTCCAGGTGGCCACTTGATTCTGCCATGTTGAATCTAGGCCCTGGGAAGCATCTGACTGGCTAGGCCAGCTGAGTAGTGTCCCTGACCCCCTCTGATAGGCGTGTCCCCACTGAAGAGGTCCATGCATTTTTTAGGGTTACTTAAGGGCTCCCCTGAGGGTAGGTCCTTAGATTTGTCTCAACAACAACTTCAAGATCTGACTGCCTGTCGTCTTTAGACTGTTCAAAGACTCTTCTGCTGGTGGACACTGGAACTCTTCTGTTCATCGAGCCAGGACCAAAGACAAGACTGCTTTCAGAGGGAGGATTCCTGCAGCTTCTTTGTCCCTGTGCTTCTTCAAGTTCTGCAACTCCATGCATCCTCTAAGTCACCAAGGACTCGGCCTGCATCCAAGCCAGAAGTAATCTCCCTTGAAGTGAAAAAGTCACTTTTCTGCATCAACAGGCACCTCTACGATGACAACTGGTTTGCTGATCCTGTTCTCCCACGGACATCGCCCGGCTCTGCAACACAGGTGGTGATTTGTTGGTTCTCTAGATGCGTGACCAGTCTTCCCTGCAACTGGGGTGACTGTACTCCCTCTCCAGCCGACATGAATCGCGTGCACCGCGTCTGTTTGCCGTTACCAAGGCTTGTTGGCTCTCTTCACAAAAGATCTTCAAGCTCCAAGAAACCCCAGCCTCCACCAACGCACAGCTCCAAGAACGACATCCTGCCTTCACCCTCTGCATCGTGGGCCTTCATCTCCTGTATGCTGCTGAGGCTTTCTTGTGACTCCATTTGCCTGCTGCCAGAAAGCCCTTGAGGGGGTTTCACCGATTCCTGCTGGCTCCTGCGTGCTGAGGGCTGTCCTTGACTAACCCTTGCTGGGTTAGTTCCACAGACGCTGCTGGTCTGCAACACAGCAACTTCACCCTCAATCCGTTGTTTGGCTTTGCCAAGGCTTTCTGGTGGTCCTGCCGACACTGACCTTCCTCCGCTCATCGACTGGTGTGGGCCAGCTCGTGGAAGGCTCCTCTGCTCCTGCATCGTCGCCTGTGCTCCACAGGGCTGATATTGTGCTCCTGTGCATCCGGGTCACCTCCGGGTGGTTTGGACTCTGTCCTCTCTGCTTTCAGGTACTTCTCGTCTGGATTCCATGTCCTGGTTCCACTAGACGCTGTAGCTGCTGGTCTTCCACAAACCTCCATAGGCGTTTACAGGTGTTAACGACAACACTTCGTCCCTATGCAGCTGTTTTCCCTGGTTTAGAAATCCTGGTTCCTGGGGTATGCACGGGTCGGGTGGCTCTCCAATGGTCCTTGATCCAAGTGGTTCCTTCGGGGTCCTTTGGGAAGAGTCCTAGAACTGTAAAAATCCAACCGCGACTTACCCTGTGTTATCCTATGGACATGTGACCTGGTGTAATCCCTCTGCACCCGGGCACCTTTGAGCCCCTGGCTACTCACCCTGGGTGGTTCCGTGTTTCCCCTGCAGTCTGCCATCCTTGGGTACTAGTCCGTTTTGGTACTTAACTCACATTCAGCTATTTTGGGATATGGTTTGACCTTCCGGTTGGGCCCTCTGTGTTTTCTTATGCTAATTACCTAGCTCTGAAGTATTTCTTGTGTGTAGTTGATATCTCTGGGTAGGAGATATACCGAGTTAGTGTCTAGTGTGTGCTAATAAATACAAAGTATTTTTATGTTCACCTGGTGTGCTTCTTTCTTGTGTGAAAAGCTTACTGACTGACTATAGTGGTTAATGGACTTGCTTTACACCCTCCTGAATAAGCCATAGCTGCTCTCCACAGCTACCCCTTGAGAGTGCTGGTTTTCAGGGACCTATACACTATCAATAAGGGTTGCCTGGACTCAGTGCACAGTGCCTCACCATAGGTGGACACTGTATACTGAGTCAGCCTCCTACACTCCACCTACTCCTTTTCAGTATGACTTCGTTTAAAGCGTTCAACTTGCACAACATGATGACAACAGTGATTAGTCTCTGTACTCCCTCATTATATTCATGATGTGTCATATCTCATCTTACAGAATGCCAGAGGCCTGGATACCGCTACAGAATCTATCCTTGAGTCTCCTATAGGGTTTGCAACTAGCATGGTTAGAAGGCAAGAGCTCTAGACCTGGCCGTGCCACTAAAGAGACTAAGTCAGATGTTCTTCCTGATATTTTGCAACCTGGAGCTTCCACTTCAGAAACTGTTGCCATTTAACGAGCCTAGTTGACCCATTATGTCAGTCTGGTCAAAACGATTTTCCATTCCAACGGTGATTTGCCCTATTGCCCTAATTCCGTACCTCATCATTTCCAAAGGTAGCACCATCACACTGGACTCCATTATCCCATGCGACTGGTCCGGCCACTACTGCCTCTTCTTCTTGATTACCAGGGAGGAGGTCTCGAAGGGCGATCAACCCAAGAAAACTAAGCAATGGAAAAGGAACCTCAGAAATGTCAACACGGAAGAGCTAGGTTTCACCAAGGCCTGGACTTCCCAATCAGATATGACTAATGTTCATGTCCTCACAGACTTCTATTATTCCTCTATCTCTGGTATCATGGATGCTATAGCCCCTTTGCAACAAAAGAAATGCCTCCTCCAAAATCTCCAAACAGTGGTTCAACAACACCCTGAACTCGAACGCTGTAATTTAAGGGCAGCGTAAAGATTCTGGAGATCCCTACCATCTACCGAACACCTAAACCACCTTATAGCTGTCAGGAGCTCTTACAACAAAAAAATCAAGAGTGCGAAAGCCGACTTCTTCAGATCCCAACTTAATCAAGCCAAAAACCGCACCAAGAAACTTTTCGAAATTGTTTGTCAACAATCGGTCAAGGCACCCATACGCCCGATCTTGGTGAAGGCTTTCCTACCTGCGACGAATTAGCCGCCTTCTTTGCCTAGAAAACATCAAGCATCAATACCGACCTAGAATCAAAGAGGGCTCTTCTTCCAATTTCTGGGTGCACTGCTCCAACTGCCATCCAGGAGTTGCTCGTCCCCCCCAGCTCTAGCCCTAAGAACAATGCCACATGGCACACCTTTACACCCCTCAGTGAAAGTGACATCTACAACACTCTGCTTGTGATCAAACCATCTAGCCACCTCACCGACCCTCTCCCTCCTCCCATATTCAAAGAAATTAAGGATGCCATCCTCCCCATCTGGGCAAAGATTGTAAATGCATCACTATTGTAAGGCTCCTTACCCGTCTGTCTAAAAGTATCCTCCATTCTAAAAAAACCTAATGCAGACAGTTCTGGTCTGAATAACTTCTGTCCTATTTACATCATCCCCACACTGGCGAAACCTCTAGAAAAGTGTGTGCAATCTCAACTCTGCTCTCACATTGAGAAATTCCAACTGTTGGATCAAAATCAATCGGGTTTTCGGAGAGGTCACAGCACAGAATCTGCACTCACTCACATCATGGATGACATTTTAAAGATGCTAGACCAAAATTAATCCTGCCTCCTGATTCTCCTTGACCTATCTTCTGCCTTCGACACTGTTAACCACAGCAAACTACTATCCACTCTAGAACACAGGATGGGACTATCTGAGTTGGTATTGCAATGGTTTACTAACTTCCTCCATAACAGATCTCAAAGAGTCAAGGTGAATCAATCCCTATCTCAGCCTTCTACAGGATGTATGGGGGGGTCCACAAGGGTCCGCCCTCTCACCCATACTCTTCAACTTATTCTTGGAACCATTAGCTAATGCCTTGAACTGCGACAACATTCTTTTTCATATGTACGTGGACGACCCTCAACTTTATCTGAAAGTGTCCTCTCCGGAATACTTTATCTCACTCAACTCCATCTTGTTGAACACTCAAAACTGGCTTACTGAAAACTATCTCATGCTCAACACCTCCAAAACAGAATTCCTTCTCATCGCTCCCCCTAACCACGCTCCCAAGATTGACCTCTGGATGAAACATCTTGCAGCCTTCAACTACTCCCCCCACATTATTGAGTCTGCCAAATCGCTAGGAATCACCCAAGACAGGCACCTGAACATGCAGAATCATATCAGCAATGCAACCAAGGGTGCTAAACACCAGATGAGGATACTAAGGAATCTCAAACCATTCCTTCCACAGGGGACTTCAAATGGGCAGTTCAAGCTCTAGTCTTGCCAAGGCTAGACTATGGTAGTTCCACGCTCTGTGGTCTTCCCAAACAAAACCTGGCCCCATGTAGGGCTTCCATTAATTCCGCAGCCAGATTGATTACTGGTACAAAAAGAAATGCTCACATATCCCCAGCCTTAAAGTCCCTAAACTGGCTACCTTACGAAGCTAGAATACAGCTAAAGATTGCATGCATGACTCACAAAGCCCTGCGCTTCAAGACACCCATCTATCTGGCCACAAACTAGAATTATCAGGGGGTGGCCGTCCGTCTCGAAGTGCAAGCTCACTGCTCCTGAAACCACAGCTGTTCCACAAAAAGAGATCGAGTAACAGAGCTTTCTCTGGCATTGCCCCGAAGATTTGGAACTCTCTTCCACCGTAAGTCCGTCGAATCCCATCCACTGCTTCTTTCAAAAAGGAAGTGAAAAAAATCTTAACAATCAAGTTCTTGCCCTAAAGGCCTTGCCGCTGCTCCTTCTTTGCTGCTGTCTTTTCTATTGCTCTGATTATTGATCTCATGGTTGTACACCTGGGAATAACAGTTTTAGCAGGCCACTGCTCATATTTGTATTCTATATGCTTTGTTGCTCTCCCATTACCTGATCTGGAAGGATGCCGTGTTTGTCTATTACATGCATGTTCTCTGGGGTTTAACAGTGTCGGCAGGCTATGCACATATCGGTATTGTATATATTGATTGCTCTTCTCCCATTACTAGATCCGTCCGATCTCAAATGTTAAGCGCTTTGAATCACGCTGGGCTCATGCTCACGCCTCGCACTTATTTGTATCAAATGTTCTTTGCCCACTATTGTTTCCTACCTACTCTAATTGTGAAGCGCTCTGATACCCGCCTGGGTCATGTTCGCGCTATACAAAATTTTATAAATAAAAATAAATTGCTAGGCGTCATTGACCAACTCCTGGTGAGTGACTCAGAGTCTACCATCCAGAGAACCTTGTGGTAGAGGCTTCTACTTGTAAGGTTGGCCCTAACTTTTTTCCTGAAGTGCTTCTGGGCAAGGATACGAAAATAATCAATGCATTGGGCTTTTTGAATGCCATCTGCTTGTTGAGTCACACCTGTGTGAGGATCTTCCTGCACTGCCTAAAGGCCTACCTCATGCCTTCCCACAAAGGGTGCAAGATGGATAAGACTCAACCAGATTTTACATTCCTGTGGAAACACCACAAACTCGGTTGCTTGTGCAGTGGGCACCAGTGTCATCTGAAGACACACCTGGATGCTCTCCATCAGATTTTCAGGCAATGTCCAGACACCATTAATAGATATGTCATTTGATGGGGCTATACTTTTTGAACAAAATGTTGATGCAGCCATGGAGCATTTAAAGAACCGAAGGCTACAGCATGCTGCTGTGGATTGCTGTCCCCTGCTCTCTAGTTCATCGGCGGTACAGGAAGTTAAAAGGTTACTGTAGGGGCCTTACTATCTGCCAGTAGACGCCAAACCAGCAACTTACACATACTATTTGTAGCACTAGAGGCAATACCAAGGCTGAAGTCAGCAGAAGCATGTATCTTCCTATTTGTATCCAGGCAGTGCTTCCAAACTACTTTAGATCGCCCTGGAATGGGCATCTTGATCAGGGAATGGAGGTAGCTGAATAAGATATTTCCAACCCCACTAGCATTTGATCGCTACAGACCTACAAGACCTCCAGAGTGTCCATGGTGGTTATGCCCTTGCCTTTCTGGACACACATCTTCACTTACCTCCTGCTTGCACCTAGACCAGACATTGACGGCCCATGCCAGTATTCTTTCCTAAGAGGTGTCGATGTTGCTTGCCAAAGAAGCTATTGAGCTTGTACCCAAAGCGGAGTTAAGAAGGGGGCTGCTACGTGAGTTACTTCTTGGTCCCCAAAAAGGACAATCTGGTGTCTATGGATCTCCATGGTTCTACAAGACGCCCTCTTTCATGTACCAGTTCTGTAGTCCCTCTAGTATTAGGTCTGTTTTCCAGTTAACCATACTGCCTCACCTAATCTCAGACCACCTGCAGAAAACATTGTTCTTGTTGTCCACTTTGGGATTTTCCCTCAACAAGTCCAAGTCTCCTCTTCGATCGTCACAGGAATTGGTGGTGAAAGTCTATTCTGCAGACCAACTTCTTCCCTTTAGACTTAGAGGGAGCATTGCTTTGAGGAATGAGAGGTTAGAAGTCCACCAGAAGAATAGGTTGATATCCTTCAGCAACACTGTTTCTGTTGTATACCCTACCTAACTGCAGATTGGTCACTATGCCTTCTTGTTCTATGTAGTAGACTTTCAAGACTAACAAAGTCCCAAGTTAGATTTATGCAAACTACCAGTTAAAAACAATCTTGTCAACCATACTTCATGTCTAAGGGCGTGGAAAAATAGGAGTCAGTTGACATCGGCATTCACGGTTGGCACTCATATGCGGCTCTGTGTCATCATGCTCGGAAGCTGGATTGAGTCTCGATGGAGGCCGATGAGACCACCTGCTGGCGCACAGGAGCTATTGCAGACATTTTCCCATATCCAATCTGGTGCCTGCGAAAATTTACAAGGTGATGAATCTGTGGTTAGATAGAATATCCACCAGAAAGAGCATAATTGAACGTAAGGAACTTAGGGCCTGGTTTATATCTTGGCGGTTCTGGTCCCCTGCCACTTTTTCGACGGTTTCACTGCCCGCCTACTTGGTGGTCCACTCACTCTCTTTAGATGTTAGCAGGCCCATGGACGAAACGCTGTCTGAGTGCCGCTGACTCAGCCAGGATTTTTCTCCCGATTCAATCATGATGTGCCTTTCCGTCGAGGAAACTGTGGCGGTATACCTCCTACTTTGAGTTGGTGGAAATGAGGTAGGAATTTACCTTTTTTCCTGTTTTCCACTTCCGTTTTTGTCTTGTACCCCATTGTCCAGGTCATCCCTTTGCTGTTACTACTTGACCACGATGCTACTCAACTCCGTTGTCGCCGGGATCTGAGGTAAGCTTCTTTTAGCAAACACAATAAGATGATGGACAGAGTGCTGAAACTTTTCAGACACTCGCCCCCAGTCACAGCTCTGGGTTTAATACATCATCGTTCTTTTGCTCACTAAGCCACCCCAGTTTGGACCCACCCATATGCAAATCAGTCTTGACCCTGTTCCTCATGGAAACAGTCCAGCCTGAACTGCCAGGCCAGGTCCTCCCTGGCCTGAAAAAAGCAACCTGGGACCGGTTTCGGGGTTTCACCCCTCATCAGCCAGGCTAGCTTGAATCTAGTGGCAAAGTGAGCAAGGGACCCACTTCTGGGCATACCCTGGCTACTTAGGGCAAACATAGCAAACACAATAAGATGATGGACGGAGTGCAGAAACTTTTCAGACACTCACCCCCAGTCACAGCTCTGGGTTTAATACATCATCGTTGTTTTGCTCACTAAGCCACCCCAGTTTGGACCCAGCCATATGCAACTCAGTCTTGACCCTGTACCTCATGGGAACAGTCCAGCCCGAACTGCCAGGTCAAGTCCTCCCTGTACTAGAAACCAGCATCCTGGGACCCGTTTCGGGGTTTCACCCCTCATCAGTCAGGCTAGCTCGAATCCAGCCGTAGTGGTTATTCCCCATCCACTAGAGGCGATTTTCAGGTTAGACCCCACTTGCAGTCTGAGTCTCAGGAGTCCCGCTTCAACTCTTTTAGAAAGTCAAAAGTGTTCCATCGCCAAAGCGCTATCTGGCAGACAAGTTCCCCTGGAAACCTCTGACCCGTAGCTCAGTCATGCCCACACCAGCAGGGATTGTCTGACTGGAGTCTCCGAGCATGTCTCTCTTGCGGCGCGGTGCCTGGGGCGGCTGCCTTAAGTGAGTATCACACATGCAACTCTACAGGGGATGAGGCTGGGCGTCCTTGGTGCTCTTCCAGTGATACAGTAGGTTTATTTTCATCCTCCCCACTGGTGGCCGGGGGGGGGGGGGAGGGCTGATCTCGACAGCTTCCGAATCCGATCCTCAGTTCGGACTCTGGCCCACATGGGTCACCACTGCAACTCTAACGAGGATGGCATCCACCAGGCTATGATCCTTGTCTTCCTCTGGTGGCCTCCTCTGGCATACAGGCTCACCACACCTGCATCTCACTCAAACGATGGCCCGGTCTCCCAGCAGCAGGTACCTCTTCATGGCGGCCCCCTCAGGCATACTGGGTCGCCGACTCGCACACCACACTCAGGCGATGGCTCGATCGGCATGTCAAACTTCCCAGGTAACTTCAAGGTAGACCTCTATGGCATATGAGGTAGCTGTCTTGAACCTGCATGAGCAATGTCCCAATCGGTTCAACAGCCTTTTCCTCACACCTCGCTACAGGGATCCACTCGCCATGATCCCCCACTGGATCACGCTCTCCTCTTCTCACAGAGCTAACTGGTCTTGGCAAGCAGGCAGGCACTGGTGCTGTAGGCTCCAGGGGAAGGTGTTCTTGAATGTCCCTGGGTGATGTCCCCTTCAGCCTGTTGGGAGACTGGCAGGCGTTAGCCTCCCGCCCTGGTCACAGGCAGAAGTGTTGCAGAACTTCTCCTCCTCGCACATTCCGACTGACAGTTCACAAAATTGGGGGCCTTGAGCTCCACTTCTTATAGTCCATTTCTAGACTCCAAATGTGATTCAGGTGATCTCTGGTGCCAATCCTCTCCACCATTCCAGACATACCTCCTACACCACTACGACTTCTGGAGGACCACCTGTCTATTGTCCGGCAAGAAGTTCATGCTCTTTGGAGAAGGGAGCCAAAGAGAGGATACTGGCACCATAGATCAGAACTAGCTGCATTTGTGCTACTTTCTGCTGCCAAAGAAGGACAATGGACTTTGTCCTACCCTAGATCTCCAACCCTGAGCTTCTGCCTCAAGAATGCTAAGCTCAAGATGCTCACTTTGCCCCAAGTTCGATATTCACTGGATCCAGATGATTGGATGGTGCCATTGGATTTTCAGAATGCCTATTTCCACATCCCTGTCCTGTAATCCCAGAGATGCGACCTGCAGTTTCAGGTAGGCCATGAGCACATTCAGTCCTCCGTGCTCCCATTTGGCCTCACCAGTGAACCCTCGGGTGTTCATGAAAGTGATGGTGGTGGTTGCTACTCATTTCCAGAGGCTAGGAATACTAATCTTTCCATATCTTGACAACAGGTTCCTAAAGGCAGGCTTGCCTCAAACAGTTAATAACCACCTCCAAATGACAGCCAACCTGTTGATATTCTTAGCATTTACCATCAATGTGCTGAAGTCACACCGGACTCCTTCACAGAGACTCTTTCATTGGAGCCATCCTGGACACCGTTTTGAAACTTCCCTCCACCTCAACAAGTCCATGATATTCGGACTATGATGCCCATGATTTAACACTTGATCTGGGTCTCAGTGATAGCCGCTCTTAGGCTTCTTGCAGTCCTGCCAAGTACCACGCATCAGGCGTTAGACTAACGCATTTCAGTGTGGTGCTCCGCATCACCGCACTGAAATGCATTGTCACACATAATGCATAGTCTCAGAGCTGTCACAGAAAGCGTGCTGCAAACAGAAAACAGCTGGCTGCGTCAGTGGTTGTGCAGACTGCTCACTTAGGCTTGGGCGTCCTCCTAGCAGCTCAGGGTCAGCCTCACAGAGTGGAAGCCAGTGCTGCTACAATGTATCTTTTTTTGATTCCGCGGGGCGCGCAGCCGGGCTCTGAGTCACTAGACAGTCTTAGTAATGTCATAGCCCAGCCCAGTTTCATTGAGTGGCACAGTCTCAGACTTACCGTAGCGCCGCATGAGGGCGTGACATCACGTCCTGCTTCCAGAGAGGCAGCGCGGGGAGTTATTAAATGTTTTGAGGACTCACATTGCTGTGGACTGGCCCGGCTGCTCAGTCTCACTCACTGATTTGCAGGCGGCCGGGGAATCATGGTGCTCGGCCCCGCTGCACACTGCTGTTCGTACCTCACTCAGACCTGTCCTGCCCAGCCGGACCGCTTGCATTGTGGGGCCCGCCCAAGAACTAAATGGTCACGCCGCTCGCCATCCGACACGATGCAACATGGAGTCAAGAGACCGCGGTGAAAGGCTGAGGGCCGTAACCAGTGCAGAGTCACGCAGCCTCAGCCTGGGGACAGAAGAAGGCCAGAACGAACAATGTAAATAAACCAGCCACTAGTAGTCAGTCACAACACAATCAAATTAATTTAAGTTTAGGAGAGCGTGCAACGTATTTATTTAATCTGATAGAGACTACTAGCCGCAGATTCCTTAACGTAGAATTATCCCCAGGCGTGAGACTGGACCCGGAAAACTTTCTTTGCCCCAGCATCTCTGCGCGCCGGGGGGCGGTACCACGCGACTTCGCCCTGACGTCCGCGGGCGTGACGTCAGCGAGGTCACATAAGCCCCACCCCGGCGCGCTGACATCAGTTTCCTTCTTTTCCGCGTGCCACTCGGATCCGGATCGTGTCCCTGGACTGTTTTCAGGCCTCCTTCTTCAACGCTTTGCGTTCCCTTGAGAACAGTGTGCAAATGCCTTCGGGCTTCAAGACGTGCTCGTCTTGCGCGCGCCAGATGTCGGCGACGGACCCTCACCCTATTTGTATGTGGTGTTTGGGGGAGCACCATGACTCCACAGACTCCGAGGCTTGTCAGCAGATGAAACCGAAGTCCCGGCGGGAGCGCCGGATGAAACTCCTTTCGGCCCGCATGTCCAGGTCAGCGTCATCATCGCGTCCGTCCCCCGCGGAAGGGGCCACGAACCGCCGCTTTCGCCTCCGACATCGTCCTTCCCCGAGGCCGCAGGGGCGTCGCTCGCCCGTTGATAAATGTCACAGCTTGTCCCCGAGGCCCGGTCCCCGCCCTGTGGGGGGCACGGGTTCTCCGAGGGTCGTGCGGCCTCGCACGTCATCGCCTTACCCGCCGTTTCCCGGCACGGGGGCGTCCAGAGTCCAAATGGAGGCCTATGCTGCGGCCCTGCAGGCCTCCTTGGCTCCTCCTCCTCTTCCTGGGACGTCCGCTGCTCCCCTGCAACGTGCGGGGTCTTCTGCGGAGTCGCCGGTGGCTCCGGCGCCGACAGGTTCGGCTTCAGGTCTTGGAGGTGTGGCGTCGTGGGGGTGTGGCCCTCCGGGGTTCCCTCCTTCGGCCCACGGCGCCTCTGCCTCGCCGCAAACCCCCGTGGGGGTCCCTATGGTGTCGCGGGAGGTTGCCGGGACTCTGGCTTGTCCCAGAGTCCTCCTCGGTCCTCTGGGCAGGCGGCGGCCTTGTCCGAGCTGACGCCGCTCAGGCGCCGGCAGCTGTCGGCCCTAGCGGCGCCGCAGGGGCTGGCTAAGGACCGGGGCGTGTCCCCGGGCCCTCCTCGTCTCTCCAGGCAGGCGGCTGCTTCGTCGGAGGTCGAGTCGGCGCCGTTCTTTGGCCGCCCCGGCTCTGTCCCCGCCCCGTTCTCCTGCGGCGCTGGTGGTGGAGGTCGTCGCCGCGTCCCCTTCGACGCCGCGCCGGCGCCAGTGGCGGACTCCACGGCGCTGTGTCGAAGTCGGGTCGTCGACTCCTCTTCGGAGGCCCTCTCTTCTCCAGAGGTCAGGCAACTGTTTGTCTCTTCTTCCCCGGAGACGGGACGCCGCGTAGTGGCTTTCTCCCCGGCGTCTTCCCAGGAGGGCTCTTCGCCATCCCCGCTCCCACGGTCTTCCCCTGAGGCGCCTCAGGTTCCCCACTCCTCTGTCAGCCCTCCACTTTTCCGGGCTTGGCCGTTTCTTCCTCCGGTTGGGCTGGGGGACGGCCGGCTTAGTGTGCAGCTGTCACCCACGGAGGAGTTGCTCTCCCCACCGCGTTGCCCTACGGAGGCGAGTGCTGCTTTCGCACGGGCTGTTTCCACGGCCGCGGGGATTTTGCGCATGGGCGACCTGGCTGCACATTTCCCCGCGGACCACTTGCTTGAGGTTCTCCACCAGGGCTCTGGTGGACGGGAGCTGCTTCTTCCCTTCGAAGCTTCGCTCCACAATTCTCTCTTGGGGGCCTGGGGGCGTCCTGCCACGGGGGACCCGGTGCCCCAGTCCCTCCTGCACCGCCACCGTCCTGCTCCGCATGATCCTGTCTGTCTTTCCTTCCACCCTTCTACTCGGGCCCTCTTCTGCAGACGGCCTTTCCTTCCTTGCCTTCCATTTTGTCTCCTCCATCACGGGAGGCCCGGTGGTTAGATTCCTGGGGGCGTAACATCTTCGCTTCCTCCAGTGCTGCCTTGCGGGCGCTCAACACGCTTTGTGTGTTAGCCAGAGCCACTTCCAGTTTGTGGGATTCCGCGGAGTCCCTTCTGTCTTGTGCCTCTCAGGAGGGTGCCTGCGTGGATCTGCGGCACCATGTGTTGGATGGCCGGGAGCTGGCCGCGTTTATTCTTCGCTCGGCTCTTGATGTTTCTGAGGCTCTTGGTCGCACTATGGCTAGTTCGGTGGCCCTCCATTGCAATGCATGGTTGAGGGATAGTGTTTTCCCTGAGAATGTTAGGGAGCGTCTGGTTGACCTCCCTTTTGATGGCACTCTTTTGTTTCACGCCCCTGCGGATTCTGCCATTCAGCGGTTCCTTGCGGGGCTTCGTCGTCCTCCTCCTCCCCCTCAGTGAACCTGGCTGTCGGTTCTCTGGTGTGTTCTGGGAGGTGTTCTCCGTTGTTTTTCTGGAGCTTAGTGCTCGGTAACCCGGTTGTGTGTTGTGTGGTTGGTGCCCCTTCAGGGTCCTTCACTTGGCCCTTCGGTGCTGTTGGCGGCTGGTCCGCCCCTCTGTTTTGACTTGTGATTTTGGCTGTTGGTACAGCCGTGTTGGTCCTGAGATTGGGCCTTCTGTATCTTCTTTTGTTAGCTGACTGGTGAGCCGTCTGCGGTTTTGTCTGCGGGTCTTCCTGTTTTGCCCTCTGACGCGGAACTTTTTTCCTAAGAGGTGTTCCCATGTTTTCCTTGGGACGTATCATGCCCTAAGTGGGGTACTTGTAGCTATTACATAGCTCTGTCCTATGCTGGGGAGGTGTGGATGCCCTTTTTCGGGTTCCTTGCCTTTCCTGGCATCACTGTATACCGCTGGTGCGGTCTCTTTTGCCTTTGTCTTGGTGCAGCTTCCGCGGCTCCAACGTCTGTCATTCTCAGCGTTCACTTCATCGCTAGCCCAGCCTGGCATGCCGTCTACGGCATCGTGTTGTGGCGTTTCCGCCTTCCTGTCCGGCGTTTCGGCCTGGTCCTCTGTCTGGTGTTCCAGGGGGGGCCCCGTTTCTTCTGGCTTTCCTGTGCTCTGGTTGCCGGCTGGTCCGTCCTCTGTGTCTCTCCTCTTTCTCTTCTGCCTGGTCCCACTTCTTTCATGGGCCGGTGGGTGTCTCTGGCACGGCCCCCCTTTGGGGATTGTTCTGGATTTCCCTGGCCACTGTCCTCGGCTTGTGCCTGGCTTGTTCTGGGTGCACTGCTCCATGGTGTTGCCGGCTGCCGGCTGCGCATGCCTGCTCGTTATGGTCCACCGCCATGGCCCTTGGTGTGTTCCCTTGTGCCCCTGCCTCCTGTTCTGCTGGGGCTTTGCGCACTTGTGCCTTTCTTCTTCTTCGCCTGCGTCTTTTGGCTGTGGAGCCGCTCCTGCCTTGTCCGCTGCCTTGAGGCTGATGCCTGTTCAGCTGCCCCCTATCGCTATGTCTGTGTTTTCCTACGGCAGGCTCTGCCTCCGGTTCTACCTCTTCTCCCTGGAGTTTGGGGTGGTTCTTTTCTTCCTTGGTGCTCCTCTGGCGCGGTCTGCCCCTACGGGGTTTTCTGGCGGTTGTACCTTGGATAGGCTTGGGTTTTCCTGGTCTTCCCTTCGCCTCGTTTCTGCTTGGGGAGGGCTGGACAGCCCTTCTTGTCCCTGTGACACATCCCCTGCTGGGGCCCTGTATTTCTTCCTACAGGGTAGGTTCTCTCGCAGGCCCTCCTCCCCTCTGGGTATGGCTGGGGTATCTATTCTACGTTAAGGAATCTGCGGCTAGTAGTCTCCATCAGATGTACGAGTTACTTACCTTCAGTAACGATGTATCTGGTAGAGACGATTCTAGCCGCAGATTCCTTCACGACCCGCCCTTCCTCCCCGTTCTGCGAGGTCCTTCTGTTTGGCTTTCTGCACTCGCCTCCCTCCGGGTGGCTTGTCTTCAGTGGGGGTATGCTTCGCCTCCTCCCGGACAGGATGCTTCGTTCTGCTTGATTGTTCCACCCCTTCCTTTCTGATACGAGGTTGGTTGGTTCATATGTGCTTCTGCCTCCCTCCACTCTGATTTTTTCTCCTAGTGTAGGGGCCTACTTTGATTCTTCTCCCTTTTACTGGCTTGGGGTGTCTGATTCCTTTGCAGTTCTCTGCGTTGGTTTTTTTTTTGCTTGTACCTCGGCCCTTTCGCTCCTTTCAGGGGATACGGCCCTCCTTGATGGTGTCGTCTGGGGGTGAATTGCTGTTACTCCTCTGTTTCGGGCTTGTTGCTCCTTCACTGTTGTGGATTGTGATTGCAGATTCTCTCTCTCTCTCTTCTGCTATAGCGTTTTTCACATGTGTTCTGCCTCCAGGGGGGATGTCGCCTTAGCTTGCAAGGTTGCCCCTCGGGGCAGTGCTCTGCTCTTTCCCTGCAATGGCTTTCGCTGCTATGATTTTTGGTACCTTAGTGCTTGGCACTTTTCCACTTGGTGCTGTTCCGCACCTTTCGTTTCTCTCTTTTTCACAGATTTTTCGCACACTGTTCCCATACTCTCCACAGTTTTGTTTGTGATGGCTCCGCGTTGTGGCGCGGAAAAGTTCTTCGAAGAAAACTGATGTCAGCGCGCCGGGGTGGGGCTTATGTGACCTCGCTGACGTCACGCCCGCGGACAACGTCAGGGCGGAGTCGCGTGGTACCGCCCCCCAGCGCGCAGTGATGCTGGGGCAAAGAAAGTTTTCCGGGTCCAGTCTCACGCCTGGGGATAATTCTACGTTAAGGAATCTGCGGCTAGAATCGTCTCTACCAGATACATCGTTACCGAAGGTAAGTAACTCGTACATTACTGCTGCAGCAAGCGGTGCATTCATTATGGCTCCCATGAGGCTGAACAAGGAGGACAGCAGCAGTCAGGGCGCGGCTCCCCAGCACAGGCACCGGCAGCATTCAGTGGTGCACAGTCAGGAGTGGGGGCGGTGTAGAGCATGATTGCAGGGGTTATTCCCAGCCAGGGATACAGCCAGGTGCAAGAGAGGGTCTGGCTGGGGGATCATAGCAGGCATATTTAATTTTGGTGCTCACGTGAAGAGGGGTGAAGAGCCGCACTACAGTGCAACCAGGGCAAGTCTATGAGTCTATCCATGGGCTGGCACAAGGTGGCAAGGCAAGTTCACAAAGAGCCCCGCAAACCGTGTGGGTCCTAGGCAGCTGCAGCCAGGACAGCTCAGAGGGCGTGATATCCAGTGGGCAGAAGCAAGCAGTTTGAGGACACAAGCATGCCCTCTAGCAAAGCAGCAGACACTTTAGCTGGTTCAGGCATAGGAGCTCCCTGGGAGTGACCTAACGGTACAATGCCATTCCAGCCGGTAGCGGAGTTTACTGGCCCGGGCTAGTGGCGGTTGGACATGTTTCTGCTAAATAGCTGAAATGTCTTAAAGTAAACAATTCTGTGCCATATGTGTTTTTTTAGAATAGTCTTACAGCCTGCTGCATGACACACACAAGTAGTCTTAGGTTATAGCGCGGGCGACACACCAGACCCCGGCCAGGACGGTAGGACGCTCAGCTTTAGGATTATATCTGCTAGTCAGTGTCTCAGAAAGTGCCTTTTTGAAATAATACAGCCTACATAGCTAGCCTATGTGTTCCTCAGTCAGCCTCTTCTCCTGAGGCTTGCCCTGAGTCTGACCCCCCCATCATGCCTCGTTGTATTGTAATGTAAATTGCTTAGACTAGCCATGCAACTTACTCTCAGCCTCAGGTTAATAGCGGGTAGCGCCATGCTTTAATCAGTGAATTGATTTTTGTTAAATTGCTCAATGTGCCATTTGAAATAAATTACAGTCTGCGGCCGGGTTGTGACCCCTAGCTATGTGTGCGCCCTTCAATTTCTGGTGCTTTCTGGCAATTTTAACATCTTCTTAGAGTTTTTGTTGCTCAAATGGGTGTAATTTCTGATATTTATATGTTTCCCTCATCTTCATTGCTTGATTTTGCTCGTGAGAGAGTGTCACTCATAGTTGTTGAAATGTCACTCATAATTAAACTGAAATTACAAAAATGTCACACATAGCAATCTGAAACATTGGCAGCTATGTTCTTGGCCTCTTGCATCCTGCTAGTGGACTGCAAGAAGTGGCCCATGGGGGCTCTGCAGTGGACTCCTGAAGTCATGGTGTGCTCAGCACCAAGTGAAACTTGAAGAAACTTGCAGATTTAACACCAAGAGAACCTCTGAGATTACATCCAGGTGTTGAAAGAGACTGGGAAAAAAAGCTCTACAGTTGACAGGCCCCTCTCCCTACCACACCCATAACTAACCGTTGTGACAGAAATCTCCTCCACATTAACCTGTTGGAGTTGCGGGTGATTTGCTTGGCACTAAAATCCTTCCACCGTTCCATCAGAGAGAACGGTTGCAGGTTCTTACTAACAACACCACCACCATGTCGTACTTTAATAAGCAAGGCGGGTGAGGACTCTGTGCGTAGAGGCTTTATATGCCTGGCAGGATCTTTAAACGCCAGGGTGGACTTACTCAAACGAGCGGGTCACAAATGGTGGCTACACTACGAGGTGGCACTGGGTGCATCCCAACAATTGGGAGAACCCTGTGTTTATCTTTTTGCCACCAATGAGAGCATGTAGTGTCCAAGATTATGAGTGTTGGAGTTCCCAAGGCAATTCTCCTTCGGAGACGCCTTTCTGTTGGATTGGAGCTCGGGACTCCTATTCGCCTTCCTAACTCTATCTCTCCTGCCCAAAGTTATGAAGAAGATCTGATAGAGACATCTAGCCGCAGATTCCTTAACTTTGAACTTCCAGGCGTCAGGCTGGATCCGGAAAGATTTTTCGTAGCAGTACCCCTGCATGCTGGTAGGTGGCGTCGGTTGAATCCACGTGACAGGCATCGTGTTCTTCGTCATGACGTACGCGTCGTCAATATAACCGCCACTCCGACGTCAGTTCTTTTCTTTCCGTGCCAGCCAGTGCCGATCTGTTGAAGAGAGCTACCCCCTGTCATTTTTGACCGACTTTTTTTTACTTTTGTAGACTTCTTTGGGTGTGTAGGATGTCAAATAAGAAGTCGTGCAGCGCCTGTCACCGCACCATGTCGGTCACAGACCCCCACTTAGTGCGTCTCTGGTGCTGGAGCACTCCGACTACCGGGCCATGGCACCGAAGGCCTTGAAGGAGCGATCTCTAAAGCTGCTCACGAACCGACGTCCGGCACCAAGGCGGTCACCTCGTCGGTCGAGAGGAAGGTCCGAGCACCGCTCCTGTGAATCGAAGGCTTCTTCGTCAAAGTCAGGAAAGTTGAGGCGTGATTCGACTTCACCCCGCCCGTCTCACGAGTGGCGGAGGAACCTCTGCTTTGAGGCCACACTCCGCGGAGCGGGTGCCTTGGTCGGCTCTGCATTTCACTGCCTTTCCGGGTCGGGGAGCGACCCCCACCCAGCTTAAGGAATTCTATGACGCCATGTGCACCATATTTGGGTAGCCTGACCCTGCCGGAGCACCTTGAGGCCCTGCAGGCTCAGATGATGGTGCGGCCCTGGAGCCGCACCCTCCGATTGGACCTGTTCACAGGTCCAGACCGGCGCCCGTCGCACTTCCACAGCGACCTTTCCCGGCACCACATCCAGCGCTGAGGTCCTCGCCGGCGTCTCCCCGATCCTCATTCTTGACGACACGGAGCCCATCGGGCGTCCCCCGACGCAGAGACCAGCGCCGACGGAGTCGTACGGCTCCATGCCATTCAACCTGCCCTATTCTGAAGGGTTAGGGATGAATGAAGAGGATTGGGAGGAGGAGCAGGATCCCTTAGAAATCCCTCACCCACAAGATATGGACTGGTACGAGGACCTGGGTGAAAGTAGTGGTTTAGATACCTCCTCAGACTATGTTTGCTGTCTCCACCTACCCTGGCTACGGAGGAGGGGGCATCATTTGCTATGGTAGTGTGTAGGGCTGCGGAGGTCCTGGACCTGCAGCTCCCTACGGTGGCAGTCAAGACTAATGTCTTGACAGAGGTCCTGCATCCTGGGATTTCTAGCTCGGAATCCCTACTGCCTTTTAATGAGGCCTTAACAGAGGTCCTTCTGGTCACCTGGTCCAATCCCAGCACAGGGGCTACTGTGAATAGGACAATTGCCCGCCGCCATCGCCCTGCATCAGGCGACCCAGTTTTCCTCACCACCCACCCCACAAAGCTTGGTGGTCCAGGCTTCCACTTCCCATGGTGCGTTCCCTTCCGCACCCCTGGACAGGGAATCCAATAGACTGGAGAGTTTTGAAAAGAAAATGTTTTCTTTCGCCAGTCTGGCATTGCGGTCAGTAAACACTGCGTGTCTTTTGGGCCGTTATTCCAATTCGAAATGGGACACACTTGCGCAGGTGCTGCCCAGGGTCTCGGAGAAGGACCGGGCTCTAATCTCCCATGCTTTTAAGACAGGAGAGAAGCAGCAAAGTTCACCATCAGATGTGGCTTAGACACGACAGACTCGCTGGGCAGAGCCATTTCCACGATGGTGGCCGTATGTCGCCACGCCTGGCTGCGAACATCTACTTTTTCGGGGGATGTCCAAGCTAACCTCATGGACAAGACCTTCGATGGCTCCCGTCTCTACGGAGACAAAGCAGATGCTGGCCTTGATCTTTTCAAGGACTCACGGGCCAAGTCCTTGGGCCTCACCATAACTTCCCGGGCCGCATCTGCTTTTCGCTCCTTTGGTGGCTACGGAAGGGGCTACCAACCGCGCCAACCCTATTCCGGCCAGTGGGCCCCACAAGTTCAGCAACCTCTACCTGGCTGTGGACGCAGTTCACCCCGACCCCGTGGGTTGGGAGGCCAGAAGTAGAGCCAAGCCACAATCCCCTCCTCCACCTCAAAACCTTCCTAGTCCGATGCCCCAAGATCATTCAGAGCCTGTCGGTGGCAGAGTACGCCATCATCTCCACCACTGGGGGAACATCACATCGGACAGGTGGGTGTTGCAAATAGTCCAAAGAAGCTACTGCCTCCCCTTCGAGACTACCCCTCCATCTATGCCTCCAGTGTACGATCGACTGACGGAGGATCACCTTGCTGTGCTCCGCGAGGAAATCAAGACTCTCTTGGCCAAGGAAGCTTTAGAGATGGTTCCCGGGCCAGAAATAGGCTGTGGTTGTTATCCTCGCTATTTTCTGGTCCCAAAGAAGGACAGAGTCCTTTGTTCAATCCTAGACCTCAGAGCCCTCAACTACTTCCTCAAAAAGGAGAAGTTCAAGATGCTCACCCTAGCTCAGGTCCTGTCTGCCCTGGACCCGGGAGACTGCATGGTAGCACTGGACTTGCAGGATGCCTATTTTCATATTCCTGTCCTGCCTGCCAATCGTTTCTACCTGCGGTTTACGGTGGGCCACGAGTACTTTCAATTGCAGTGCTCCCCTCCGGCCTCACCAGCGTCACACGGGTGTTCACAAAGGTGATGGTGATAGTTGCAGCCCATCTGCGGAGATCAGGGGTTCCAGTCTTCCCCTATCTCGGCGACTGGTTGTTGAAGGCGGGCATGTCCCAAGCAGTTGTCTCCCACCTCCAGACTACGGGGAACCTCCTGCATTCGCTGGGGTTCACTATCAACATGCCGAAGTCACACCTGACCCCCTCTCAGACGCTCCCTTTCATTGGAGCGGTTCTGGACACGGTGCAGTTTCGGGCTTATGCTCCTGAGCCAGGATATTCGGGCTATGATACCGATATTTCACCCTCTAGCCTGGATTTCAGTGAAAATTACTCTGAGGCTGTTGGGCCTCATGGCCTCCTGCATCCTGCTAGTGAACCATGCACAGTGGCACATGCGGGCTCTGCAATGGGACCTGAAGTTCCAATGGGCACAGCATCAAGGAAATCTCACCAACCTGGTTCAGATTTCGGAGGGCACTGCGAAAGACCTGCAGTGGTGGCTAACAGACCGCGATTGGATCAAGGGCAGACCCCTCTCCTTTCCCCACCCAGATCTCATAGTAGTGACAGATGTGTCCCTTCTGGGATAGGGTGGCCATCTGGGAGAGACGGAGATCAGAGGACTCTGGTCTCCGGCAGAAGCCAGGCTCCATATCAATGTGTTGGAGCTTCAGGCGATCCGATTGGCACTGAAAGCCTTTTTACTGTCCATAAAGGAAAAGCTGATACAGGTGTTCACGGACAACATTACCGCCATGTGGTACTGCAACAAACAGGGCGGAGTGGGTACGTGGACTCTTTGTCAAGAGGCCCTGTGTCTCTGGACTTGGCTGGATCAACAGGACATTTCCCTGGTGGTTCAACACCTGGCTGGTTCTCTGAACGCCAGGGCGAACGAGCTCAGCCGAAGGTGCCTTGTGGATCATGAGTGGCACCTCCATTCGTAGGTGGCACAATGTCTCTTTCAGTGGTGGGGAGAGCCTTGGTTAGATCTGTTCTTCTCCAAAGAGAATGCGCAATGTCAGCAGTTTTGTGCTTTGGATTCCAAGGCGGCTTTTGCTTGGCAACTCTTTTCGCCGTGAGTGGAGCTCAGGCCTCCTATGCACCTTTCTGCCCATACCACTCCTGCCCAGAGAGCTCAAGAAGATCAGGAGCGACCGGGCACAAGTTATTCTTGTGGCTCCAGACTGGGCATGGAGAGTTTGGTATCCCGAGCTTCTAGACACGAGCATTGATCCACCGATCAGGTTGCCCCTTTGGGAGGATCTTCTGTCGCAGCAGCAGGAGAGGGTCCTCCACCCAAACCTGTCAAATCTCCGCCTCCTTGCGTGGAGATTGAGCGGCGACAGTTGACAGTTTTGACCTCCCTCCCCGAAGTCTGTGAGGTTATTCTGGCAGCTAGTCGTCCCTCCACGAAATCGGTATACGCCTGCCGATGGAACAAATTTTGTAAATATTGTACAGAAAGGTCCATTGACCACTTGTCTGCCTCCCTGGCAGATACCCTTTTGTTTATCCTTTCCTTGGCCCAGCAGGGCTCTGCCTTGGACACTTTGAAAGGCTACTTTTCGGCCCTTTCAGCTTTTCTTCGACTACCAGGTCAGCCTTTACATTTCAAGTCCCCTCTGGTGCAGAGGTATTTGAAGGGGTTAACTCACTTGTTTTCCTCTTCTCCTTTTTTTATGCCACAATGGGACCTTAATGTGGTCCTCACCTTCTTGATGTGCGAACCGTTTGAGCCGATGCACAACTGCCCTTTACGGCTGCTCACCATCAAAGCAGCATTCTTAGTGGCAATTACCTCTGCTAGGAGGGTGAGCGAACTGCAGGCACTGTCATCACAGCCTGCTTATCAGCCCTCCAGTGTGGGGTTCCAATTGCTGATATCTGTCAAGCTGCCACGTGGACGTCTCTGCACACGTTTGCCAGACACTATTGCCTGGATTCTGAGGTTCGCAGGGAGGGCCTGTTTGGCCGCTCTATTCGGCAGGATTTTCTGGTCTAGAACTTTTCCGCAGTTCCTCCTCCGGGTAAGGTATTGCTTGGATATCTGTTCAAAGGTAAGGAATCTGCAACTAGATGTCTCTATCAGTTAGACAAGTTACTTACCTTCGGTAACGCCTTATCTGGTAGAGACATGATCTAGCCGCAGATTCCTTACCGACCCACCCATCCTCCCCGCACTGCAGAATTGTTTTTAGTGTCAGGGATTTTCCCCTTCAGGGCCCTAGCTGTTCTTTTTTAACACACCATGGTCAGTCACTTCATGGCTCCCCGCGTCTGGCATGGAAAGTCATGAAAAAAACATGACGTCAGCACGCCGGAGTGGGGGTTATATTGACTACACGGGCGTCACAACGCCGACAACGTCACGCGGAGTCGACCGACGCCACCTACCGGCGCGCAGGGGTACTGCTGAGAAAATTCTTCTGGATCCAGCCTGACGCCTGGAAGTTCAAAGGTAAGGAATCTGCGGCTAGAACATGTCGCTACCAGATAAGGCATTACCGAAGGTAAGTAACTTGTCCATCAGGAACAACTGGGCCCAAGTCATTCTAGTGGCTCAGGACTGGGCCAGGAGATTGTGGCTCTCAGAACTTCTGGCCATAAGCATCTGTCCTCCAATCTTGCTGCCTTTTCGGGAGGAGCTGCTGTTGCAGCAGTAGACCAGTTATCCTGCAACCAAACCTATACAACTTACACCTCTTTGCTTGAAAATTGAGCGGCAACAGTTAACTGCTTTCATAAGAATAACAACTTTCTTACTTTAGGTAATGCTCTTTCTGGTGGATACACTATCTAACTGCAGATTCCTCACTAACCCACCCTCCTCCCCTTTCAGTGGATTGATTTTTTTCTATTCCATATTAAAAAAGATATCGGCAAACTTGTGCAATTTGATTCCTGAGGACCTCCCATCCAACAGCACAGACAGATATCAGAAAGAAACTGATGGTTGACGCACAGAGACTTTACTTCTGGGGCTGTTCGAACCTGTCACGCAGTCATACGACACCACCTGCCAGTGCACAAGGGATTTGCTGAGAAGAATCTCCAGATCCAGTGTGGTGCATGTGTTTTTCGCAAGGTGAGGAATCTGTGGTTGGATAGAGTATCTTCCAAAAAGAGCATTACCGAAGGTAAGCAACTTGTTTGTTTCTTCTTCCTCTCTCTTCTTGTCTCCTCTGCTGTACTCCAGCCTGAGAAAACTAATTGGGACGAATTGCTTGCAAATGTTGTATCATCCCTGTAGTACCAAATGGGTAGAGACCACTGTGGCTTCTTTGCAAAGTTTAGTTGCACAAAGTGCAGGTGACTTTTCTTGAATTCACGTTCTTCTTATCGTGGGATGAAGTAAAAACAATTACACACCAGGGACTCTCTTCCTGTTGAAGTGGTTGGTATTTCAACCACGTATTCGTCCTCTGTTGTTGGAGGCTGTGACCTTGAGCAAGATCTTTCTTGGCTCTGCTTGCTCTGTTGTTGGGGCATCGAAATTATTAAGCTGCATTGGACCTTTTTTCTAAAGGCTGTGGACATCATTTTTACGTGTGGAGTCTGTAAGCAAGTGGATGTCCACTTTTTTTGGGGGGCGGGGGGTTTAAAGGTTTGCAGGTCCTTAGCATATTTACCAATAGACGTAATTTTGAACCGCAAGTCCAGAGTACCACCAATCTCGAAGCAAGTATTGCAAATATGTAAACGTTTTTAAAAGTTCTCTTTGTTATGAAAACAAATTATAATAAGTTATTTGAAAGTAAGTGGTATCTTAGTAGAGCTAAAAACTCACAGATATAATGTTACATTGTGGGGACAACCCTGGAACAACCAGGGCGTACCACTTTTTCCGGGCTCATAGAAGATCTGTGAATCCTTATGAGCCATTGCAGATTTGTTCCTGAGAACCAATCAAACCATAATATTATTCCTCATTGAGATAGTTCTTGACGTTCTTGCACAGATCATTGCACTGCTTGCCATAAGAGAGCTCTGCAGAAAAGCAGGCTGTATCATTTTTTGGGGTGTAGTTTTATTTTTATTTTGGTAAAGCAAACCTTTTTATACTTGATGAATTTCAAGTAGACAAGAAATCCAGAAGAAAAAGGAATTTAGGAAGTGGAAGATGTTTAGACTGAGGATTTCGGGTTGCCACCAAAATCCATTGGCTGGAAATTTTTCACAATTTCACAGTGTGAAGAAAGAATGGTCATCCAAATACATGACGTGCACTTTGACATGAATAATAGCAAGGGCAACTAAGGAAACTACAACTTCAGGACCACATTGATGCACAATCATCCTAATGTATGAAATGATCAACAGATCATTGCTGTAGGAGGGTGGCTTAGTATATGGTGCACACTTATGCAAGTGTACCACCCTGCACTAATCCAGACAACCCTTATGGTGATTTTAGTGGTCTTAGACAACCTTAGAAATCTCTCTAAGTGGTAGCTGTGCAGAGCAGCCTTCAGGCTTAGTCCAGAAGGAGTGTAAAGCAGCTTGTTTTACCTGTACTTAATCTTATGGTATAGGTTAAATGAAAAAGAACCACACAGTGCACTTATAAAAAATATGTATTTATAATTAACACTCACTAACACAATGTATTATCTCCTACCCGGAGATATAAACACAATACACACAATACTTTGACAATAGAATAGGTAAATAGCACAGAATACACAGTGGTCTCCAGGGGGAGGCCAAACCATATACTAAAAAAGTGGAATGCGAACCACGACTCAAGTCAAGAGTAGACCCAGAAGACGTCGAAGAGATGGGGACCCAAGGTACCACCGAAGGTGAGTATCTAGGAACCCCACGGAGGTCGTGTGCAGAGTGGGAACATGACCGCGTACTCCATTCAAGTCAGTGGATTAGACACAGTTGCAATTTTAAAGAAGGACCCTTCCCAGCAGACCCTGAAGAAACCCCGTGGAGGACGGACAGTTGGAGAGCCACCCCACCCGTGGATACCCCGGAACCAGGATACCTACACCAGGGAAGCCTGGTGCATGGGTGCGAAGTGGCATCGGAAACCGCTGTAGACCACAATGGAGGACTGCAGGCAGATGCCGCTAATGAAGAAGGTGAAGGTGTCCCGTGGAACCCAAAGGTGGATTCAAGATAAGAGTTACCTGAATGCAGAGGGGACAGTCTATGCCACTCAGGAGTGACCAGGAGGCACGGGAGATAAATGCACACCAATGTCGGTGATGCAGGAAAGTTTGACGGTGCCCTTGAAGTTGCAGCTGTGTGGAGCAGGCAACGCTGTAGAAGACCAGGAGCCGTTCAGGAGCTGTCCCACGTCGCATGTCGAGAGCCAAGGAGTCAGTGTCTGGCAGGGCCACCAACAAGCCTTGGCAGCGGCAAACAACGTAGTCGATGAAAAAGGTGCAGTGTTGGGACCAGCAAGGTCCAAGTGACTCACCACGAGCAGGTAAGTCAGAGCAGACTCCGAGCAAGCCAGGAAGCCAACTGGAGCCAAATAAGACCCTCAAGAGGACCCACAGGTCGAAGGCACAGTAGTTGCAAGAGGACCTTGAGCAGCTCACCAAAGGATGAAGGCCCATGGTGCACAGGATGCGGTGCAGGTGAAGATCTTGGCTGGAGATGCTTGAGGCTGGAGCTTCTGAAAGCCCGAAGATCTCTGGAGGAGAGAGTCAACAAGCCTTTGCAGCAGCAAGTCGACGCAGTGCACAGGAGTTGTGTTCCAGTGGTTCCAACGAGGGATACTGGCCTCAAACTCGGTAAGAAGACAGTGCAGGCCTTGAGGGAGTTGCAGAACCATCACCGTGGGCCTTCATTCTTTGGTGAGCTGCTCGAGTGTCCTCTTGCGACTCCTGTGCCTTCGGCCCGTGGAGCCTCTCAAGGGTCTTCTTTGGCTCCAGTGGGCTCCCCTGCTTGCTTGGGCCTGCTCTGACTTACCTGCTCATGGTGAGGCACTTGGACCTTGCTAGTCCCAACACTGCACCTTCTTTCGACGACTATGTTGGTTGCCGTTGCCAAGGCTTGTTGATGCCCGTGCCAGACACTGACCCCTTGGCTCTTGACATCCGATGTGGGACTGCTCATGAACGGCTCCTGTTCTTCTACAGCGTCGCCTGGTCTGCACAGCTGCAACTTCAAGGGCACCGTCAACTCTCCTGCATCCCGACATCAGTGGGCATTCGTCTTCCGTGCCCCCCGAGTGGCATAGACTCGGTCCCCTCTGCTTGCAGGTACCTCTCATCTTGAATCCACCTTTGGGTTCCAACGGACTCTTTCACGTTCTTCGCCAGCGGCATCTTTTCTGAAGTCCTCCATTGTGGTCTACAGCGGTTTCCGCCGTCACTTCGCACCTATGCACCCGGCTTCCCTGGTGTAGGTATCCTGGTTCCTGGGGTATCCATGGGTGGGGTGACTCTCCAAACTTCCATCTTCCACGGGGTTTCTTCAGGGTCTGCTGGAAAGTTTCCTTTTTTTCTTTAAATCTGCAACTTCGACTTACCCATTGACTTGTATTGTGCACGCGGTCGTGTTTCCATTCTGCACACTACCTCCGTGGGGTTCCCAGATACTCATCTCGGGTGGTTCCTTGGGTACCCGCCTCTTCTACATCTTCTGGGTCCATTCTCGACTTAGGTCGTGGTTCGTATTCCACTATTTTACTATATGGTTTGGTCTCCCCCTAGAGACCACTGTGTATTTGTGCTACTTACGTGTTCTATTTCCAAAGTATTTGTGTGTATTGTGTTTATCTCTCCATGTAGGAGATATTACAATGTGTTAGCGAGTGTTTATAGTAAATACATATTTTTAGAACTACACTGTGTGGTACTTTTTCAGTTAACCTATACCATAAGATTAAGTACTGGTAAAACAAGTTGCTTTAAACGCCTTCTGGACTAAGCCTGAAGGCTGCTCTCCACGGCTGCTGCTTAGAGAGCTTTCTAAGGTTGTCTAAGACCACTAAAATCACCATAAGGGTTGTCTGGATTAGTGCAGGGTGCTACACTTTCATAAGTGTGCACCATATACTAAGCCAGCCTTCTACAGCTACCAAGCTCCAGGCACCAAGAGAGGTGTTCTGCCATCTTGGGAGTGGGCTGAATATTGCACTCCAAGATTGCTAGATGTCATTCTTTGCAGGAAGTCGTTATCAGGCCGGGGGACCCTGAGCCCATTGGCTGGTAGTCACCACATCCTCTGAGGGCAAGTTGTGAGCATAAAAGTATCACCCCTGGCTCCAAGACTTCAGATCACATCTGCACTGGAAAGTGGACTGCTGTCTCCTGGACCCAGGAGAGAGGCTGCACCAAAGACTGGACTGAACCTGCTGATTCTTGGGCTAGCAAGGAGAGGACTCTACCTGTGGTGCCTTGCTCAAAAAAGAAATCCTAAGCCCCAGACGGAACCGGTGACTCCAAGAGTTAGTTGGCTGACTTCCAGTTACAGCTACAGGGCCAAAAAAGCTGAAGAAAGATGATGTGGTGAGTTAGTAACCACAATCACCTGCCTGCCAAAGTGCAGCCTGGGAGAGCAAGTCCTGACTCTTAAAAGTTTCACCCGAGTCTTTTGGGCTGGGGAGAGTCGTTGGAGTGGAGTTTGGCCTCCCAAGATGGACACTAGCCTTAGTTAAAGAGAACCACAGATTTCGGTGTAACTGAAGTCCAGTAGACTAGTGGCATATGCTTTTTGGCTGGACTTCAACCAAAATTTGAGGGACTTCGGCCTCTGTGGCCAAAGTTGTCGCACTGTGTTCGTGGACTGATGGGTGGCCCTAGGAAGATCCCCTTCACAGGATTACCACCCACACCATCCTTCAGCATTCTCTATCCCTTGCAACAGGACCATTCCAGTGATGTCTATGGTGGTTCACCCTTAGAGCCTGGAACTGGACTGGAGACTGCATGATAACTGTCCTGCCAATTATCGCTGGCCCCTAATACTTGCTGCCTGCTGGCATTGATCGCCCAATGTGGGCTGGAGTAACTGAACACAAGTTTACAAATGTTTTTAAAGTAACCGCTAAGGGCAGTAGTTTCCAATGCTTGTTGCCAATTTAAGTGAAAAGCAGTGATTTACGATCTGTTTAATACGTTATATTTCTGGAACGCACCAGTGGATTTTGTTCTTCTTGGTGTCTGAAAATTAATAAAAATAAAATCTAGTTTTATAACTTGGTGTTGTGTTTCCTTTGTGTTGTGTTTCTTTCTTGTTCAAACGTTTTGGTACTTCTCAATGGTATGCACTTGTGCCTTTGTTAAAGCCTTACTGCTCGAAGCCACAGCTACACAGGGTTGAGCTAAGGTTTTACAAACGAGCCTGATTGGACCCAAGACAGGTTTGTGAGTTTAATACATGGTGGGGTTGCACAACCACAACATATAATAAACCACTGTCCTCACACCCTGCTTCAAAACTATTGAATTTAATTGCTTGGTGTGTGGCTTGGTCATCTTTTGCTGAGAGTAAAGTGAAAGAGTGCGTACAAATCAAGTAGTTCTACATCAGACCAAGTGCAAAAAATATTGTTTGGCCTCTTTTTAACTAGGTTTTTCCTGTCTTTCATGGTGTATTTTTGTTTTTGTTTTTCCCTGAAAAAGTAGAAAACAAAAAAAAGTGAATGGATGAGTGTGAAAGTGAGAGAAACTGCATGAGTGAAAGTGAAGGAGGATTTGAAGGACTCAGTGATATACTGGGTGACTAAGAAAGAATGAGTGAATGTGCGTAGTGGGTACTAGTCACCTGCAGGTTTTGGGCATATGACCAGCCCTTTCCTCCGCCCCTGGGATTAACCTGCTGCAGTTCGCTACTGCCAATCCCCGCTGAACACAGCCGTCGTCCCCATGCAGCAGGGATTGAATGCATTGCCTGCCCTATGGCGATGCAGTGTGGCCAGTCATCCATAGGAAATGGCCTAAGGTCTTGGCCTCTAGCTATGCACTCTGTCCAACTCACCACAGATGGCCAACAACCTTTGAACATGACTTTGGCCATGCGTAGTGGGGGTTGGGCCAGCGGCCAACGCTTTGTAGTTGGCCGAAGGTCGCTGTCAGCAACGGTTGTTCCCAGAGGCTGTATACATGCCAGATACTCTGCATAACTCTCTACCGGTGGCAAAACTTGAAATTTAATGAAAATGCTTGAACTAATGCTTCTAAGGCAATGTGAATAGGTGCACCGTTTCTGCTTGACTGTCTCCTTGGAGTTGGATTGTTTTATTGAAAGATATGACCTTTCTATAAAGGCATGGACAATCCAGAAAGGTGGTATACATTTCCCTAATATTACCAGTTGGTTTATAATCATTGGTGTAATTTTCTCAATCAAATTTCATTGTTTGTTAAAACAAACAGCAAGCCTAAAGAAAAAGCCTACGGGAGAAGAGGCAAGTGACTGAAGCTCAGCCTGACCAGTAAAAACTAGCTGACGAGACAGACAGAAAGTACATTGCCAAGAAGTGCGTTCCTCATATTGCTTCATAGAGACTGGTAGTACATAGGCATCCTTCAATAGACGGGCATAAGGAATTCTAAGTGGATGAAAAATAGCAACCCTACAGGATCGCACAGTAAAGTAAGACGGAGCAAGTTTAAATGAAGCCAAAAAAATTAATGTATTCTGAGGTTTTGGCAAATCAGCAGACTTGTCATATCACTAACTAGTATCATTGACTGAACTGATAGAGACATCTAGCTGCAGCTTCCTTACCTTTGTACTTCCAGGCGTCAAGCTGGATCAAAGATTTTTGATAGCAGTACCCTTGCGTGCCGGTAGGTGGCATCAGTCGACTCCACGTGACATCGTAGGCGTTTTGTTCGTCGTCACGCTCGCGTCGTCAATATAACCGCCACTCTGGTGTGCTGACGTCCGTTCTTTGCTTTCCGCGCCAGCCAGCACCGATCAGTTGAAGAGAGCTACCCCCTGTTTCTTGTTGACAGAGTTTTTTCGACCTTTTGTCGACTCCTTTTGGTGTGTTAGGAATGTCCAGTAGGAAGACTTCAGGGTTCAAGCCATATGGAGCCTGTCACCACGCCATGTCAGTAACGGACCCCCACCTTGTGTGTCTCTGGTGCCTGGAGCACGACCAAGACACGAAGTGGTGCTCCGATTGCCGGGCCATGGCTCCGAAGGCTTTGAGGGAGTGGTCCAAGAAGCTGCTCGCGGCCTGTCATGCACCGCGGAGGTCGCCTTGTCGATCTGGCTCCCTGCGTCAGTTGAGAGGAAGGTCTGAGCATCGCTGTGGGGGCTCGAAGTCCTCTTCGTCGAAGTAGTCAGGTAAGAGGCACCACAAGAAGTCAAAGCATGCTTTGACTTCACCCCGTCCGCTACGCGGCGAGACGGAGGAGCCTGGGCATTCTAGGCCCCGTTCTGCAGAGCGGGCACCTGGGTCGACTCCGTGTCTCCACCCTTTCCGGGGACAGGAGCGACCCACGCCCAACTTAAGGAATTTCACGACGCCATGTGCGCCATGTTTAGGCGGCCTGACCCTGCTGGCACACCTTCGGGTCCCACAGGGCCAGGTGAAGGCGATCCCGTGGATCTCACGCCTTCGGGTCCGGCACCACAGCCTCCTGTCGGACCTGTTCCCGGGTCCGGACCGGTGCCGGTCGCACCTCCACAGCAACCTTCCCTGGCACCAAGGAGGACATCCAGCTTTTCGGGGGATGTCCAGGCAAACCTCATGGACATGCTTTTGATGGCTCATGTCTCTTCGGAGACGAGGCTGACGCAGCGCTTGAGCCCTTCAAGGATTTGCGGGCTACGGCCAAATCCTTGAGCCTCAATACAACACCTCAGCCTGCATTTGCTTTTCGCTCCTTTCATGGCTACGGAAGGGGCTTCCAACTGCGCCAACCCTATTCCAGCCAGCGGGTTCCGCAAGTTCAGCAACCTCTGCGGAGCCGTGCCCGCAGTTCATCCCGTCCTCGAGGGTCAGGAGGCCAGAAGTCGGGCCAAGCCACCATCCCCTCCTCCACCGCAAAACCTTCCTAGTCCGGTCCTTCGGGGTCACGAGCGTCCAGTAGGTGCCAGGATGCGCCATCTCCTCCACCACTGGCGCAATATCACCTCAGACAGGTGGGTGTTTCAGATAGTCTGAAAGGGTTACTCCCTCTCCTTCTAGACTACCCCTCTCTCTACTCCTCCAACTTACGATCGGCTGACGGAGGATCATCTTGCGCTACTCTGTGAGGAAGTCAAGGTTCTCTTGGCCAAGGGAGCTATAGAGAGGGTTCCGAGGCCAGAAATAGGCTGTGGTTGCTATTCCCACTATTTCCTGGTTCCAAAGAAGGACGGAGGCCTCCGTCCTATCCTCGACCTCAGATCCCTCAACTACTTCCTCAAGAAGGAGAAATTCAAGATGCTCACTCTGGCTCAGGTACTGTCTGCCCTAGACCCGGGAGACTGGATGGTAGCGTTGGACTTACAGGACGCCTATTTCCACATTCCTTTTCTGCCGGCCCATCGTCGCTACCTGCGGTTCACAGTGGGCCAGGAGCATTTTCAGTTTGCTGTGCTCCCCTTTGGCCTTACCAGTGCCCCGCAGGTGTCACCAAGGTGATGGCGGTGGTCACAGCTGATGTGCGGAGATCAGGGGTTCCAGTCTTCCCCTATCTCGACGACTGGTTGTTGAAGGCGGGCTCATCCAAGGCAGTCGTCTCCTATCTCCAGACTACAGTGAACCTCTTGCATTCACTGGGGTTCACTATCAATGTGCTGAAGTCACACCTGACTCCCTCTCAGACGCTCCCCTTCATCGGAGCAGTTCTGGACACGGTGCAGTTTCGGGCTTATCCTCCTGAGCCAGGATATTCGGGCTATGATACCGATATTTCACCCTCTATCCTGGATTTCAGTGAAAATGACTCTGAGGCTGTTGGGCCTCATGGCCTCTGGCATCCTTCTTGTGGACCATGCCAGGTGGAACATGCGGACTCTGTAATGGGACCTGAATTTCCAATGGGCACAGCATCGGGGAAATCTCACCGACCTGGTCCAGATCGCAGAGGGCACTGCGAAAGACCTGCAGTGGTGGCTATCAAACCATTATTGGGTCAGAGGCAGACCCCTCACCCTTCTCCCTCCAGACCTCACGGTAGTGACGGATGCGTCCCTTCTGGGATGGGGTGGCCATCTGGGAGAGGTGGAGATCAGAGGACTCTGGTCTCTGGCGGAGGCCTGCCTCCATATAAACCTGTTGGAGCTTCGGGCGATCCGGCTGGCACTAAACCCCTTCTTGCCGTCCATCAAGGGGAGGCTAGTTCAGGTGTTCACGGACAACACGACCGCCATGTTGTACTGCAACAAGCAAGGCGGGGTGGGGTCGTGGACCCTGTGCCAAGAGGCCGTGCGTCTCTGGATTTGGCTGGAGCAGCAGGACATTACCCTGGTGGTTCAGCATCTGGCTGGGTTCTTTGAAGGCCAGAGTGGACAAACTCAGCCGAAGGTGCCTAGCAGATCACGAGTGGCGTCTCCATCCGGAGGTGGCGCAAGGACTCTTTCAGCGGTTGGGAGAGCCTTGGTTAGATCTGTTCGCCTCCATAGAGAGTGCGCAATGTCAGCAGTTTTGCGCTCTGGAATTTCCAAGGCGGCTCTCGCTTGGTGGTGCTTTTCGTCACGGATCTCCGGCCTCCTTTACTCCTTTTTGCCCATACCACTCCTGTCCAGAGTGCTCAAGAAGATCAGGAGCGACCGGGCACAAGTCATTCTTGTTGCTCTGGACAGGGCATGGAGAGTCTGGTATCCCGAGCTTCTGGCAATGAGCATTGATCCTCCGATCAGGCTGCCCCTTCAGGAAGATCTCCTGTCGCAGCAGCAGGGGAGGGTACTCCAGCCAAACCTGTCCACTCTTCGCCTCCTTGTGTGGAGATTGAGTGGCGACAGCTGACAGCTTTCGAATTTCCTCCCAAAGTCTGTGAGGTTATTCTGGCAACCAGGCATCCTTCCACGAAGTCGGTATACGCCTGCCGATGGTCCACATTTTGTAAATATTGTTCAAACCGGTCTATTAATCCCCCCTCCCCCTTATCTGCATCTTTATCTGATATCCTTCTGTTCATACTTTCCTTGGCCCAGAAGGGCTCTGATCTGGGCACCTTGAAGGGCGATCTTTCGGCCCTTTCATCTTTTCTTTGGCTGTCTGATCAGCCTTCTATTTTCAAATCCCTTCTGTTGCAGAGATTCTTGAAGGGGTTAACTCACTTGTTTCCTCCTTCACCCTTTATTATGCCACAGTGGGACCTTAATTTGGTTCTCACCTTTCTGATGTGTGCACCGTTTGAGCCGCTACACAACTGCCCTCTACGGCTGCTCACCATCAAAACAGCCTTCTTAGTGGCAATAACTTCTGCCAGGAGGGTGAGCGTAATGCAGGTACTGTCATCACAGCCTCCTTACCTGACAGTCTTTCCGGTTAAAGTGGTGCTCTGCACAAGGGCATCTTTTCTACCTAAGGTGGTAACACCCTTTCATTCTACCCACCTTCTATGCACCTCTGCACGCTTCCAAGGAAGAGGAGCGTCTCCATCGTCTGGACCCAAAATGAGCCTTATCGTTCTACCTCGATCGAACCAAAGAGTTCTGGGTGGATGACCAGCTCTTTATAGGGTACGTGGGTGCAAAGAAAGGGTGTGCTGTCTAAAAGAGGACTATATCTCGCTGGGTTATTCTCTGCATAAAAATATTTCACGCCTTAGCGAAGAAAGATCCTCTTGAAGGGCTTAGAGCCCATTCCACCAGGGCAAAAGCGGCCACCAGAGTGATGTTCCCGTTTCTGCTATCTGCCAAGCAGCCACGTGGGCATCGCTGCACACGTTTGCCAGACACTACTGCCTGGATTTCCAGGTTCGCAGAGAAGGCGTGTTTGGTAGCTCTGTTTTGCAGGACTTCCTGGTCTGAACCTTACCGCAGTCCCTCCTCCGGGGATGGCATTGCTTGAGTATCTGTTCAAAGGTAAGGAATCTGCGGCTAGATGTCTCTATCAGATGGACAAGTTACTTACCTTCGATAACACCTTATCTGGTACAGACATGATCTAGCCGCAGATTCCTTACCTTTGAACTTCCATGCGTCAGGCTGATCCGGAAGATTTTTGATAGCAGTACCCCTGCGCGCTGGTAGGTGGCGTCGGGCGACTCTGTGTGCCGTCGTGTAAGTCGTCATCGTGGCGTCTGCGTCATCAATATAACCTCCACTCCGGCACGCTGACGTCAGTACTTTTCACGACTTTCCACATCAGTAGCGCGGAGCCGTGAAGTGAAGCTTTCTTTATTAAGCAGTCACCATTGAATTACTGTCCTGGTTGCCACTTTTAAAAATAAGGATGCACAGAAATTATCTTTATAAATTTTCAGACTTTTCTTCAGTAAATTATTGTGAAAATAGGCGCTCCCTGAGACTTCTGACAAGATGCTGTTCGCAAACGCAAGCGAAGAATTATACTATGCACCAAAAACACATATTTTTGATTTCATGTAGGACTTCTGTTGCTTTGAATTCGTAGGTGGTGAGTCACTCATTTTGATACAGAATGTTAGGGACATACAAGTTTGTTAATGAACATGTCTGAATGAAATTTGCTTGTAAGTGTATAATCTCTACTTTTTTTGTTTTTAGACCCATCAGCATGAACTGAAAAATGGAGGTTCTGAAATAGTTATTACCAACATAAACAAGAGAGAATATATTCAGTAAGTATTTTATTTGTGAATGAGATATTTTGATAGAGACTTCTAACAGCTGATAACCTCACCTTTTGAATATTCCCCAGGTGTCAGACTGGATTCTGAAACTTTTTGGTTTCTCTGTGCGCTGGTATATTGTGCCATGTGGCTCTGTACTACTGCTGTTCCGCTCCTGAAATGACACACAGAGCTATTATAGGCACCACTCCCCACACTGATGTCAGTACCTTTCTTTATGCGCTACCAGGTGTGGATCCGGAGTTCTCTTGTCTCTTTGAGGCCTCTTATACCTCTCAACTTTACAGTGTGCAAGTGAAATGCCACCTCCCAAGACAATAGGGTTTAAACGTTGTTCGGACTGTCACAAACAAATGTTTGTGACACATCCTCATTAGGTTTGCCTGGGCCAAGTCACAACTCTAAAGCCTGCAGTGACTGTGTGACAATGAACCCGAACGCCATACAAGACCGCGAGGTGAAACTCTACATTGCCAAGAATCTGAAGACACCTCGTCAAGATCAGTCCAAGTCCAAAGGTCAGCCTTGCTCCCGTTCCTGGTCCAGAAGTCTCAGGAGTCGATACCTAGGTCGATCGTCATTGTGCTTCAAATCTTCAGGTGAGAAAAAACATAACAAATCCAAGCGGAACTGGGTTCCTTTTCTTTTGTACTCCTGAGATGGCGCACGAGCATCACCACACATCTCAATCTCGCTCCCAAAACTGGTCATCTTTGTAGTCAGTCCCACAACTTGTATCGGCATAGCCAGAGTGTCCACTGCTTTCTGCCACACCGAGGTTGATAGTAGATTTCTGTGAAGCCATGCTCCAAATCTTTGGATCTCTTTCGACTCCCTGTGGCGCGCCTGCTGAGTTGAGAGGGTCTCCATCAGAGAGACTGCCGTTGGGTTTGCCCTCTGCACCTGTTGAACCCTTTGAAATTTTCACAGGATCTCCTCCAGTTACTTTACAGACACTGCCTCCTGCTCCTCTTCCCACACCCCTTGTCTCTTTTATAAGACGTTGATGCTATGACCTTGAATAAGGTCTCGTTTGGTTTCCATCCAACCTCAGCCTGCAAAGCTTGATGTTCCACCTCCACAAGGAAGATCTCACACATTGCATTCCGTGTTAGGTACGAATTTCGACGATTGTTTGTTTTGGTACTCCATACTGGCAGCCACTTCAACATCAGTAGGATGCCCAGCAGTCTTGTGGTTGAGGCCACAGCACCCACTGACAGAGCGGTCAGGGTCAATGAGCCAGTCAGCCCTCTGCCAAACTCCCGTCTCACCCCACAGCCCCAAGTGCCAAACCTCTTTAGCGTGCCCTGAATGGAGCACATCCACATGGTTGGAGGCAGGAGCCATCGATTCTTGCCGGGTTGGCAGACATAACATCAGACAGGAGTGTCCTGCAGATTGCCCAGAAGGGATTTACCATTCATAATCACACTGCCACACCCTTCTCTGACCCTGGACTACCTGATGGAGGACCATCTGCGCCAGAAGTGGTTCGCTAATTTCTTGTTCCAAAGAAGGACAAAGCCCTCTCTCCTATTTTAGACCTGCTCTCTCTCAATGGAAAAATTCAGAATGCTCACCCTGGCCCAGTTCTTGTCTGCCCTCGACCCTGGAGACTGGATGGTAGTGTTGGATCTGCAGGACACCTATTTCCATATCTCCGTCCTGCAGGACTTTCGGTGCTACCTTTGGCTTAGGGTGAGACGGGAGCATTTTCAGCTAGCAGTGCTCCCTTTTCGTCTCACAAGCCCCCCTTGGGTGTTCACAAAAGTGATGACGGCAGGTGGCAGCACACCTAAATTCAGCAGTGCCACTCTTCTCCTACCTCGACTACTGACTGTTGAAGGCAGGCACACCCCCGGTGGTAGTCCACCACCTCCAGACTACAGCAAACCTCATACCATCTTTGGGGTTTCCTATCAAGGTTCCCGAAGTCACACCTGACTCCTTATCAGAAGCCTCTCTTTATCAAAGTAATTCAGGATACCGTTCTCTTTCGTGACTTTCCCTCAGAAAGGAGAGCCCAGGACATTCAAGCTATGATCCTGATCTTTCAGCCTCTGTCCTGGATTTCAGTGAGGTTGACTCTGCTGGGCAAGAATCCCCGGAGGCATATGCAAGCACTGCAGTAGGACCTGAAGTCTCAGTGGGTCCAACACCAATGGGACCTCTCCGACCGCACCTAGATTTCGGGGGAGACTGCAAAAGTTCTGCAGTGGTTGATACAGGACAACGATTGGGTCAGCGCAGGCCCCTGTCCCTACCCCACCTAGAGCACACAGTGGTGACCGATGCATCTCTCCTAGGTTGGGGCGGCCACCTGAAGAGGTGGAGATCAGAGGCCTGTAGTCTCCGGTGGTGTCCCGACTCGCTGTCAACCTCCTGGAGCTGAGGGCTACCCTCTTGGTATTGAAAGTCTTCCTACCATCCATCTAGGGGAGGCTGGTACAGGTGCTTACTGACACCACCACCATGTGGTAGTGCAACAAACAGGATCAAGTGGGGTCATGGAGCCTGTGGAAGGAGGTCCGGCGCCTCTGGAAAAAGCTGGATGATCCAGGATTGTTTTCTGGTGGCAAACCACATAGCAAAATTCTTGAATGCCAGGTTGGACAAGGTCAGCCATTGAAGCCTAGCGGATCACAAGTGGCAGTTGCACCCGTAGATGGCAAAAACTCTCTTCTGCGAATGGAGAGAACCTTGGCTCGATCTATTCGCCATTGCCAAGAACGTGGCATGTCAGCAGTTCTGTACATTAGAGTTTCCATGATGTCTCTCTCTCTCTCTCTAGTAGACTCATTCTGCCTCAAGTGGAACACGGGACTCCTGCATGTCTTTCCACCGATACCACTCCTGCCCCAAGTTCTCAAGAAGATCAGACGGATAAGGCCCAAGTCATTCTACCGTCCCCTGACTGGACACGGAGAGTATGGTATCCAGAGCTCCTGGGTATGAGCATCTGTCCTCCGATCAGGCTGCCCTTCCAGGAGGATCTGCTGTCGTAACAACGGGGCAAGGTTCTGCACTCAGGCCTTGGCAATCTCCACCTTCATGCTTGGAGACTGAGCGGCGACAACTGAACACCTTCAACCTTCTCCCAGAGGTGGTTGATGTCATCTTAGCAGCGTCCTTCAACAAAAACTGCATACACCTGTAGTTGGGACAAACTTGTGGCTTGGTGCTGCAATGTTCTCTGACGTTTTGTTATTGGTTTTGTCTGTCGCTTGGCAAGCTTTTGCTCTGGGCACTGTTAAAGGATATCTTGCAGCTTTTTCAGCCTTTTTACGGTTGCTGGACAAGCCCTTATTATTCAAGTTACCTGTTTTTGAAAAGTTTGCGACATGTTTATTTCCTCTCCCTTTCTCATGACACAGTAGGACCTTAACTTGGTCCTCACACATTTGATCCACACTCCCTTTGAGCCATTCACAGCTGAAATCTGCAGCTTCTGACCCTCCAGACAGTGTATCTCATCGCCATAACATCGGTGCGGTGGGTGAGTGAGCTTCAAGCTTTTTGTCAACTCGCTGTCTACCTTCTTCTTCCCCAACAAACTGGTTCTGCCAACACAAGAATCCTTCTTGCTGAAAGTTGTGACACCGTTCCACGTCAGTTAAAACTTAACCATACTGGAATTCTTTGCTCCACCTCACTCCTCGAAGAAGGAGAAGAGACTTCATCGCTTGGACCCCATAAGGTCACTGAGCTTTTGCATTGATCGTACCAGAGAACGTGGATGATCAGCTCTTTGTGGGGTTTACTGGAGCGAAAAAAATGGAAGGCCATGAAAAAAGGATCATCTCTAGGTGGATTGTGCATTAAAATCTGCTACACATTGGCCAAAAAGCAGCCTCAGAAAGGGCTGCATACTCATTCCACCAGAGCCATAGCTGCTACCGCTGCATTGGCCCGCAGAGTTCCTGTCCTGAACAATCTGCCAGGCAGCTACGTGGGCGTACCTCTATACGTTCACAAAGCACTACTGTCTGGCAGCTAGGTTCAACTAGAGGGGCGTTTCGCCCTCTGTCCTACCGGTCTTTTTAATTTCAGTCCATTCACAGATCCTCCTTCAAATACGTACTGCTTGGTATATATTCAAAAGGTAAGGAAGTTGTTGTTAGAAGTCTCTATCAGAAGAACATGTTACTTACCTTCAGTAATTCTCTTTCTGGTTGAGACTCTGTCTAACCGCAGATTCCTCACCAACCCTCCCTTCCTCCCCGTTCTGTGAATTGGACTCTATTGATTAATGAGATCTCAAGTTTAGTGGAAGGAATATGGCTCAGGGTCGACATTTGATTACCTACCTCTATCGGGCGATATGTGATGATTTACCAAGGGGAACACTCCCTATTCAGTTGAGATGGGATGAGGTGGTGGGAGATCCCATGACGGAACGGGAGTGGGGGAGTGTTGTAAAGTCATCCTGTGCCCTGGGCACCCCCCAACTTTTTGCTGACTGGAACTGGTGGTAACTGACTCTGACTGACCCTGGGCTCTGTTTAACCAGGCCCAGGGCCAGTGCCATGCTGAAACACTTAGATAACAGTAAAACACCTACATACACTAGGGTACACTTTGGGTTGGGGTACCCCTGTGATTGGCATGACCTACCCCTATAAGCCCCCAGTATATAATAGGGCAGGGGGAGTGAAACTACCTATAAGTCCCTTGTATGTGGAAGGGCATGGCAGTTTAGAGGCCAGCAGCCTTTTTGCACTTGCATGTGTGCACTGCTGAAGCCTGTGGTCAGTTTAAAAGCAGCTCTGTGCGCCAGGATTGCTCTTAAACATGTAAATTGTGGCCAAACTCGACTTTGGGGTTTGGGGCACTTAAAACTGGTCAACCTACAATGTTTTGGCATATTAATGACCCCCAGGGTCTCCCCTAGGTATCCCAGGGGTGGGGGTCAGATATCTATAAGGTAGACCCTTATAAAATGAGTTTATATATGCCCTGGGTTAAGTGAAATTCACATTTCACTCTCCCCATTGTGTAAAGTGCTGCCCAAATTCGACTTTGATGCTGGGGGCACTGGGCATGGGGGATCTGCAATCTTTTACAGATTCAGCACCCCTAGGGTCTCCCCTAGGTGACCTATGGGGTGGGGGTCCTGTGAAAATAAGCCAGGTACTTATAAAATATGTTTTTGTAAGTCCTGGTGCTGGAAAAATGGCCCATGTCATTTTTTCCCTTTGCAAACCCCATGCCCCATAGGTTAACATGGGGGAAAGTTATTAAACAATAACTTCTGATAGGAGAGGGATAAAGATTCCATTCAAAGACTCACTAGAATGGTATTGATAAATCCTACAATAGGATGTTATTGAATTTTTCCCAAAGTGAACAGACAAGAAGTTATAACACTTTCTTAGTTTTAGTTCCAGATCCAGCCTTCCAGTGCTCTGCCCTGATTGGTCAGAGTTAAGGGGATTAGCCAGCCTGCCTGAAGAGGTGATAAAGATCCCCTGGGGCCAGCCAGATGGACTGGGAGGGCAGTGAGCTGTTCTGCAAGAATGCCAGGCCAGGGGAGGGGTCGTAAACAATGAGCTTCAAAGGGCAGAGCCCAGAGCAGTGTCATTTACAACTTTGAACCCCCACCTCAGCCAGATGGCAGGATTAAGGAAGATATGTGCAGATGTAGGGAGGAGAGGCTAGGGTAATTAGCCAACTCAGTGGGAGTGTTTAGCCAGCTCTTACCTCCTTGCTGGAAAATCAGCCATTATGGATTTGGAAGCTTTGTTGCACTCTGGGATAGAATAATGCCACACTCTGCAGGAAGGAGTCACTCAAGTGGGAAGTTACCCTACTCCTATTGGTGAAGCTTGACCTCCTGGATGACCCAGAGACTGTGGAATAAAGTATCTGAGAGAGGCCCAGCCCCTCAGATCTGCTGCTTGAAACTGAAGAAAGCAAGACTGGCCCTGCTGAAAAGTTCTGCTGTGCAAAGACTTCCAAGGCCTGACCTCTGGAGACTGCACCACCTGAGACTACAGCTTTGTGGACTAACTGTGCTGAGTAAAAGAAGTCAAGAGTGGACTCCCTGCAAGCTACAGGTTAACAGAGCTCATCTGGACCCTCACCACCAAGAATCATCAACCTGGGGAGCTACCAGTGGATTTGTAAGGGTGACGTCCAGTGCATTGTGGGAATTGAAGTCCTCAACTTTCAAGGACCATCTTGGAGCTTCCAGACCCTTGGAGTAAGTTTGAGACACTTTGGGACCCTTTGAGGAACTTCAGGAAGAAGTTCAAGAAGTTTGGGGAACTTTGGAGGAACTTTGAAAAAAAGCTCCATAGGGGACCGACTCATCCTGGTCAGCCAAGCCGCCTGCCTTCAACCGCGAGCCGGCCAAGCCCACCAGGTTCGTCCCGCTAAAAGCTCCATCGCATCGACTTCCAGAGATTGACCGGGACTAGAGAAAATCTGAAGCCGGCGAACCCTCACCGGATCCGGCTACATGAGGAGCATCGAGAGACCCCGAGAGAAAAAGCTCCAGAAAAGCTTCTAAGTCCGCTCGTAGAAAAGCCGACCGGGAGCAACCGCGAGAGCCAAGCCGCCTGTCTTCCCTCGCGTGTCGACCTGGATTTCTGGATTGCCCCGCTGAAGCGATCTTGAGAAATTTTCTAAGTCCGCTCCAGGGAAGTTTACCGGGACCTCGTCACAAGTCACGCCGGCGAACCCTCACCGGATCCGGACTGGCTGGGAGCTTCGAGGGGCCTCGGGAGAAAAAGCTCCAGAAAAGTTTCTAAGTGTGAAGGTAAAAACTTTAACCGGTACCTTCCGAGGGTGGTAGCCGCTCAGGGCTCCATCGCGGTCGGCCTGAAACTTTGACTTTGGCCCGATCTATCGCGAGCCTATGTCCCAATATGGTGCTATATGCTTCTAAGTGCTATATTTTATTTAAACTTTTAAAATTCATATCTCCGGTTTCCTACATTGGATTTTTGTCGTTTTGGTGTCATTTTAAAGATAAAAATATTTCCTATTTTTATAAATTGGTGTTGGATTTTTATTATGAGTTGTGTCTTAGTTATTTACTGAATTGGTGTTTTTAAATGCTTTACATACCTGTCTTTGAAGTTAAGCCTGCCTGCTCGCAGCCAAGCTACCAAGGGTTGAGCATAGGATTATATTTCTAAGACCTATGCTGGGTCCTATCAAGTGTTTGTGGTCTTATTACTAGTGGCAGACCTACATTTGCCCCTACCAATAACCCACTTTCCAACAGGGAGGATACATGAAGGGGTCAAAACGGTGAGCTCAAATGCTCGGTTTAAATTGATTCAATATAATTTCGTACATCAGTCCCATCTCAACCCCAAAGTACTAAGCAAAATATATTTGGACCGCTCCTGTGAATGTCCCCGATGTAAAGAACCAGAGGCAGGGTTCCTACATTTGGTGTGGACATAACCATCTTTAACCCTATACTGGTCAGAAATCTTACAGAAAATACAAGAAGCCACAGGTTGGAAGGTACTCAGGGAAGCACGTACGGTATTATTAGGCCTATTACCTACTCCCAATATTAAGAAACTTAGAAGGAAATGTGTGCTCCTGGGGTTAATATTGACAAAAAGGCGGATCGCGATAACGTGGATGAGCTCTACGCCCCGAGATGTCCTCACATCTCAGGGCGTAGGGCTCATCCACGTTATTGCGATCCTCCTTTTTGTCAATATTAACCCAAGGAGCACAAATTTCCTGCTAAGTTTCTTATTGTAAGGATATGTGCGAATGGGCGACAACAGCGAAGGTTAGAATGAAGCAGGTCCGGAAAGATGATAAATTGGAGGACGATATCAGGGCCTGGACGGCAATGATCACAGATCTGAAAACCCACCCAAATCAGTGAGAAGAGTGGGTAAAAGCATAAGGGACAACTTACCAAAAGATCTGGTACACCCCTTAGATTCCAAAGGACAATAGCACTATCGACACACGGACACAGAGGAAAATACTGGTGGGGAAGGAAGAGTTATGTTAACAATTTTGGCATGTGTAAAAACAGAGATATGAAAATCAGAGAACATAGATCACAGTGCATGTAAATAATTACTGTGGTTCTGTTGAGAGACATAGGATATTGAAGGGGAGGAAGTTGCGAAATTGTCACTTGTCGTAAGAAACGGATTTAAACATGAGCTATGTTTTTTAAAAATGCCAATAAAGTTTTTGAAAAAAAAAAGTTTAGTGGAAGGAAATGCCTCTTTTTGTCATTGTCACCCCCAAGGCTTGGAGTGATGTTGCTGGTTTTTCCGATACTGTAGTGCACACAGGCCTGATGAGGGGTGTTACCCCGAAACCGATCCCAGGAGGCTTGTTTCCGGTCCAGGGAAGACCTGGCTTTGGCAGTTCGGTCTGGACTGTTCCCATGAGGCACAGGGTTCAGACTGATTTGCATATGGCTGGGTCTGGGTGGCGAAGTGAGCTAAAGAACGATGATGGATTCAACCCAGATCTGTGACTGGTGGTGAGTGTCTGAAAAGTTTCAGCGCTCCGTCCATCATTTCCTTGTGTTGGCTTTGTTCGCCCTAAGTTGGCAGGGTATGCCCAGATGTTGGTCGCTTGCTCACTTTGCCACTGGATTCAAGCTAGCCTGGCTGATGAGGGGTGTTACCCCGAAACCGGTCCTAGGATGCTTGTTTCCGGTCCAGGGAAGACCTGGCTTGGAAGTTCGTCTGGACTGTTCCCATGAGGCACAGGGTCAAGACTGATTTGCATATGGCTGGGTCTGTGTGGTGAAGTGAGCTAAAGAACGATGATGGATTCAACCCAGATCTGTGACTGGGGGTGAGTGTCTGAAAAGTTTCAGCGCTCCGTCCATCATCTCCTTGTGTTTACTAACCAGATCTCCGTGCCAGTGCTTTTGACCCTTAAAAGTGTAATGGTTAATTAGCTATACCTAATTGGCTTACCGTAACTTTCTTATAAGTCCCTAGTATATAGTACCAGGGGTACACCGGGCCTGTACATTAAAGTGCCTACAGTGCCACCCTGAGTGGGGCAAGGTAAAATGTTTCTTCCAGCCTGCCACTGCAAACTGGTAGAGGAGTTTAAAAACTGCTACCTCGAATTAGCCATTTAAAGCCATGGGAAAGCCCAAAACGCAATTTTTTTATATGTATGAGTCACCCATACGGCAGGCCTTTCGATGTCTAAGGCAGGGTGCAGCATGTTCGAGCAGTACATGTTCTAGCAGTAAAAACCTGCAATTGTAGTTTTTTCTGGGAGACAGACCAGTAGCATCAATGAATAAGAGAAGCACTCCTTTAATTCTGAAATGATTAAACCTCTACAACCTCTTGTTGAAGCGTGCTACAGTGGTGGCACATTTGTCTGGACCGCGCCCTATCGAACCAACCTAACACAAGTCACTTGGACTTGACCTCTGCGCACTTTTGCTAAAAGTAGTTACCATCGAAATTCTTCTCAATTGAACAAAACCTTTTGGTAGCAAAATTATAACACTTGGTTTTTTAAACGCTTACAAATATAAACCAAATCAATCTAAGAAGCTTTCACATCAGCTTTACTTTTCATAATACAATTCTTCATAGATGATGTACACAATCTTTTGAAAAATAAATGGTTCAAGAATTCATTCCAATGTTTCAAAAAATGCCCAATGCATTTTGGGCCGAATTGGCCCTTCTTCGGGGGCCTTGAATCTACAAAATACATATAAATGAAACTTTAGTCATTTGGATACACAAATTGATCTTTCTGTGCAAGAAAATACATACAAATACGACTTTCAACAGCTCATACAGGGTAACTGTTCCCCTAAACATCATGGTAATAAACAATAGTTTACACAAATAAAGTAATGAGCCAAATCAAAAAGATCGGAATGAAAGGTTCTGTGCCACAAGAACAGCTTTGAAACCCATTTCCACTGTGCTCCCACCACCAATACGTGAAACTCTGCAACCAATATGACAACTAAACCAGCAAATCTATACTTACAATTGGTATGTTATTCCTACGGTCTCCCAAATCTAAATCCGAAACAAATGTTGAAATTTCAGACCAGTTGAACACTCTCCCTTGTATCCTGCTACCACTATACTAAAAACTACCCACCTTAATCGGAATCCTGCAATGCGTTACTCGCTGGAAAAATGTATCGGCGTTCTGCAAAAACAGTCAAGACGCACTGATCAGTAAACCTACTACAACAGACTAATTTGAAAAACACCACATATAGCGATAAACCCGCAGCTCTCTCCTTTTACGCACTCATGCTTTTCCTTCATGAATCCTCCAAGGCAGATGCCATACACTCCAACACGGATATCTCTCTAAACCGCGAACGGCGTGTTTATAACCACGTCACTACCGGAATCACATCTTGACTCTTACTGATGAAACCAACGACGGGCTCAAATATACCACATTTGACGGCCACCATCTTACAGTGACTGACGTAGAATACATCAGTACCGTCAGTAAAACTAACAGACTTACTCTCTACCTTTCCCTACGGGCGCCATCTTGAATGTCCAAAGTCGCCAAAGCTATGCGTTGACATATGAGAATCTACCTCCTTCCCACGGCGAATACAAATAACGAAAAAAAAGGACACAAATAAAACCAAAATCTATTCCGATCTTAACATCGATGATGTCAAGAATGTCTCTCTGAACATTAGCAAACCTTCTCTACCACAGAAGAATACTCCAGTGCAACAATCCATATAGATGTGAAAAGAAGAAGAAATTGCAAAACGTGTGCTCAAAAGAAAATAAGACCACGATCACATCAGGGTTAATGAATACATGTTCAAACACGATGAAACAGTGCCGCAGTTTGATATCACAACATTGTAGACATTTTAAAACATTTTTTCATAGAAAACACGAATAATCAATTTTTTCGTTCATGCCTTTTGGATCCTGAGTGTCTAATCTTCTGATCCAATAAGTTTCCCTTTGAAGCAAGGATCTGGTCAGATCCATGCCAGGGATCTGTACAACTCTCTCAATAACAGAAAACTGCATTTGAGCTATACTATGTCTGGCCTCTATCCAATGAGCAGCCAGGCTGCTGTTTTTATTCTGAGTCCTAATTGTACTTTTATGTTCTTATATGCAAATTTTCAACTTCCGTTCTGTTTTGCCAACATATAACTTGCCACAAGGGCATTTTATATAGCGTTTAAAAAAACAAGTGTTATAATTTTGCTACCAAAAGGTTTTGTTCAATTGAGAAGAATTTCGATGGTAGCTACTTGTAGCAAATGTGCGCAGAGGTCCAGTCCAAGTGACTTGTGTTAGGTTAGACAGACCAGTAGCCCCATTGGCGAGTACAGAGTTGCACGCTGACAACTCAGCTGTGCTAACTTCTGATCGGGACTACTCTACTGTGGGACTATTCATCTCGCTTGGACTGGAGAAGAGGACCAAAGAAGGACTGCCTGCTGACCCTGGACTTAGCAAAAAGAGGCTGTACGGAAGTTGAACTGCACCTGCTGTTCCTTGAGATAACAAAGAAAGGACTGTGCCTACTTTGTCCTGCTCGGGGAGAAGATGTCCTTGGGCCCCAGCCAGAAAGAGAGACTCCAGAAGTCAGTTGGCTGACTTACTCAGCACAAGTACTTTTTCCCATAGCATGTTCGCAGAGGGCATCATGTGACTCCATATCAACGTCGTCCACCGGATGTGACATATACGAGGTCCATATAACTCTCTCGCCTACATCAGTTCCTTCTTTTCCGCGCTTGCAACGCCGATCCAGAGCGGTTAGGGGGTCGTTTTTAGGCTTTTTGCGATGTTGTCAGGGTTTAAACCCTGTGGATCTTGTAATAGACAGATGTTGATCACAGATCCTTATACCATCTGTGGTGCCTTGGAGAACACCATGACTCCGAAGAACGTGGTTCCTTTCAGTGTCTTAGGCCATAGGGTTTGAGAGAGCGTTGGATTAAACTTCTGGTGGGCGTTATCTGCACCACAGCATTAATAGTCCTCGCCGAAGTTTAGAAACCTATCGAGGAGCTATTAGGGTGAGGAGCCGCCTCTGTCGACGTCAAGGGAGGCTCCGAAGCCCAGCCGGTCATTACGTAAGTCCGATGCCATCTTCAACCTTCGGTTTCGGAGCATTCACAGGATTCCACCCCACGCCTCCGTAAATATCCTGGAGCCAGGGCGACTTAAGCCCAAATGAGGGAACATTACTTTTCCCTGCAAAAGATTTTTTGGGCCTCAGTCTCCCTCTGGTGCGCTTTCTGGCCCCAAGGAGGTAGGAGGTGGCCTGCCTGGATCCTCGCCATCGGGTTCGTCCTCGGTGACAGTTGGGCCCTCTGCTTCTGTTATTGGATTCGAGGCAGCGTTGGTGCACATGCCTTCAGGGTTCACACCGTTGGCGCCGTGTCAGCCATTGACGGCGACGCCGAACCCATTACTCTTTCCAACATCGTTACGAGACAGCAACAGCGATGGATAAGTCTGCTTTGGGCAACTCTCCCTCTGGTCTTATTCAACCTGTTCCTGCTTTTCTTACAGGAATGCAGAGTTTGGCAGGTGAAGGGGAGAATATAGGGTGCCAAAACCCTTTGGACAATACTGTTCAGCCTCCTTGGGAGGAAAATTGGCTGACCGAACTGGGGGAGCTAGTGGACTAGAGTCCTCTCCAGTTTCAGATTTACTTTCTCCACCTGGTATAGCAAGAGAGGAGAGTTCTTATGCTGCGGTATTGAGGAAGGCAGCTGTAGTTTTAGGTTGCCAGCTTCCCTTAGTGGAATTATCCACAGACCCTTTGGTGGATGTCCTTCACCAAGGTGAGACAGGAGTGGAGCCTTTACTCCCGTATAATGAGTCTCTGTTTGACCTTTTGTTAGGATCTTGGGCAAAACCTGTTACAGGAGATCCAGTTGACTGGGCTGTGGCTTATAGGCATCGACCCGCCGATGGGGATACAGTTTGTCTCTTGTGACATCTCACCACAAAAGGGCTGGTTGTTCAGGCTGCTACGGCTTCGCCGGACCCTAGTGTCTCTCCTTGGTTCTACCAAATAAAGAGACCAGATGGCTAAAACATTGTGGGGAGGAATATATTCTCTTCCATCAGTTTGACATTGAGGTCTTTAAGCACGGCATGAGTTTTGGGCAGATTTTCTCTTGCTTTATGGGACTCTGTGGCGCATCGGTTGCCTTCTCTTTCAGAAAAAGGTAGGAGTGAACTCCTGCAGGTGGTACAAGATGGCCGGGAAAGGGCGAAATTCACCATAACGAGGTATGGACACCACCGATTCTGTGGGTAGAACTATGACTCAGCCATTTGCCCTGCACAGACGTGCATGGCTGTCTGTCTGGGCTTTCAGAGCCTGTACAGGACAGCCTGAAAGATATGCCATTTAATGGTGTACATTTATTTGCTGAACATGCTCATTTGGCTTTACGGCGAATCAGAGCTGGTCAGTGTGACAAAGCCATCTAGACATGTCTTTGAATGTTCCGGTTGAATTCTTTCCTTCTAACTTGTGGGGAAAGAAGTGTTTATACGTGACTGGGTTGGAATATGTATTTTATGTGGTGACAACCTGTGTGGTGTTTCTGGTTGTTTAGATAACTTTGTGTTTCTTTACATGTTTCTTCATGACCCTTGGTTCTGGTCAGTCAGGAATATAGTAAAATTATGAGGCAGCTTTTCTGCAGAATTCTTTTCACAGAAATCTTATTCTTTAAAGTATATTACATGATAAGTGACTTTCTTCATTATTATTTACTGCTTGGTGCAGAAGTAGTGACTTTCTCCTTCAGCGCTGTCGATGGCAGTTTGTCAGCTGTTTATTTGTGTGGGTTTTTAATTGAGGCCTGGTATACAAGTTTTGCAGTTTGAAGAACAGCTTAAGCTCAAGAGTTGATACCTTCATGGTATGTACCGTACTCTATGTAGAGTATCTTTTCTATACTATAGTGAGCATTTCTAAATATGTGTTTGTTGAGCTGGGATTGCTCAGCTTGTGCACTATTAGTCTCACATTTGAGTGTACAGAGTTCTACACTCTGTGTCGGGTTATTTCTCTGATGTATGATATTTTACATTCATGAAGTTTGGTACCCCTTGTTAGGCACTTTTGAAATTTGTACCACGTGGAAGTCTCAGTGTATATGATCTGCCTTTTGGTGACAATGACCCTCTTATTAGTTTTGGTTAATATGATGATGTGTCTCTTATACTTTGATATGGTATTTGTGTGACCTTGTGCCTCATTTATGGGCATATGTCAATAGGATGAGGTGCCGTTGATGGGATAGTACAGCACTCAGGGAGACTATCCCGAAATTCCTTCTGTTATTTTCACAGAAAGTAGCTGGTAGCCTACATCATTAGTTTATGTGGCTTCGGCTTTTCCCGTGGTGCTTGCCTTACGTTTAGATGATAGATTGTTACTTATGATTGATGGTATAAGTTCTCGTCTTTTGCTAGATTTAGAACATTGTTAACCAAAATCTTATCTTGTGAGCTTTGAGACACTACATGTTTTGCTCTTCAAGTTCTGTCTTATAGCCATTGCTGTTGATTGGCTCGTCTGCCCCTTCCTGTGGGCATTGTTGATTTGTACATGTTCCTTGAACCTGTTTGTTTGTTTTCCTGGGATAATGTAATGCTATTACAGGTCTCCAGGCAGACGTAGTGATTCTACTCATTCTATTATGAAGGATACTTAATGTTTGACTCTTTTTGAGTTGTTAGAACGCTGTGCGTTATTACTAAAGATTTACTTCTTCTCTGAAGGACATTTCCCTCTAATGGTGTACCTTTTCTTGTCTATGAAGGTGTTCGTCCTCCCTCTCTGCGAACTGAGTCTTCTTTTCTCTCAGAGATTTTATTATGGTCATTCACATCCTGGAAAAAAAGGAAGAATCCAGCGATTATTTAACACAAGGGTGTTTTTATTTCAGCACACTGCTTCAATATGTGGCTTGACACTTTGTGCGCAGAAAGTAGTCATGGAAGAAACTGATGTTGGCGTGTCGGCGAAGGAGTTATATGGACTCCGTCAACGTCACATCCGGTGGACCACGTCGACAGAGTAGCGCAACTCCCTCTACCGACGTGCGGAGGTGCTATGGGGAAAAAGTCTCCGGATCCAGTCTCGTGCCTAGGGAAGATTCTAAAGTCCTTACTTTACAATCTTCCCTAGGCACAAGAATGGATCCGGAGACTTTTTCCCAAAGCACGTCCGCTCGTCAGCTAGATCCTGTATTTCCCAGATAATGCATTACCGAAGGTAAGTAACTTGTTCTTCAAGACCGCTCCATAGACGTCAATGGCAAGTGGACGCTCCAGAGGTCAATCTTTGTTGCACTCTAACTCTTCGGTCAAGCGTATAAAACCCAAGAAGTCGATTTCACTTGTATTTGCCGTAACAGGTGCAGGGGTGGTGCCAGCCTTCTCGATCTCGCTCCCAAAGTCATCCATCTTCGCAGCAGATTCCAGAGCTGGTTCTGGCAAAACCAAAATTTCCGGGGCCTGCAGCCATGTTGCATCAGATTGAAGAGTTTCCGCCAACCATGCCCTGGCTCTTTAGATCCCTGCCGACTGCCTCTAGGGCATCTTTGGGCCCCAAGGAACTGAGATGCCTTCCTCCCGGGATACTGAGGGTGGGTTCGGCGGCAGTCTGAGCAGCAAGTGCAGGTGTAAGAAACGGAATCAAAATCTTAGAGTCTGTGTGAATACACAATGGTTCCCCCTGCCAGACACGCATGAGCCCTAAAACAAGACTAAATAGCGTACCTCTGAAATTAGGGGGGCCCATACTTAGGTGGGTGCCTTCAGCCTTATTGATGTGCATGGAATGCATGTAGAGAAAGGCAGGGACACACATCCCTGAAGAAATCCCTGAAGAAATTCACTGATATATATTTCCCTAGATTTTTCCAGGTACTATGGGAGAAAAGGCCTCAACCCCCCTACCTTCCCCCCCCCCCCCACCACCTACTCCCGGGTGCTTCCCTAATAAAGACTGGATGCCAGTCCTCTTCAGCTAGGATGATGCAATAATCATCGGACAAGTTCAACCAAAAGATTGCTTTAATGGTACATGGTAAATACCCTTCAAATTGTATATTTCAGTTAGAAACCCTATCAGGAGGATTTAAATGTTTGTTTATCTGGAGACTCAATTTGTATAACGTCATCAGTTGAATTTGCATCCAGAAACCTCTGAAGCATCTGATGCACTATTGTGACTTCTGCTATGCTGTCTAGAAGCGATGTCGCCCAAGTTCTCTTTCGCAAGAAGACTCGTAGTTGTATTGGCATGTTTTTTTTAGAAAGTCATGCTACTTTCTTCTTCTTTAAAGGAGTTTTAGAATCCTTATTAATGGAGCTTTAGAGTCCAATCCTTTCTCCTTCTTTACACCAGTCTCACGTCTTTCTTCCCTTTTTCATGCTATACTTCTCATTTATTTGATATTTGGCTCGACTACCTCTCTCTTCTCGATTACTGTTGGGGTCCTGAACGGAATATTGAGAGCAGCTATCAGATTACTGATACCGTTCAGGTTTTTGTAATTTTATGGTGGTCTCTTAAATTGTAACCACTACTATATTCTCAGGATGTGGGTTATCCAGTCCATCTTTTCTCTCTCTCTGTTTTTTTCTTCCATTCCGTTGCAGATTTCTCTTTAATGGAACCCTCATTGTCATTTTTAGGTTTTAAATGTGGCTTAACAGGTCGAGCACCAGGGTGTCACGACCCACAGAGGTATACACTTCCGCTATTATTTTTGTTTGTTCCCATTCATGAACTTGAACTGGAACCACTTCCAGTCTCTGGAGTATGGCCAGAACCTAAGCTTCTTCCTTAATGTTGCTTAGGACGATGGAGGAAACTGTTGAGAAGTTACCCATCAACTTCATTCTTAAGTCCAGAGCTGGTGTAGCTCCGTGCTCATTTAGTACCTGTTTAGGTACATCAGGGAGAACTGCCAATGAAGGCATGCCATGTGTGTGTGTGTGTGTGTGTGTGTGTGTGTGTGTGTGTGTGTGTTGGTGTAAATGCATGCAAATATGATTCCCCAGGTGTCACACTCCTTTACAGGTGGCACCATCCAAAGAGGAAGACATATAGTCAGTATTCTATGTTTGTCTTGGGGGGGGTAGTGTACTGCTTATAACTGGTTGGTTTTATGAGCAACCAGAAAGCTATTTCATCACGCTTCATGGGCTCTTTTCCCATGATAGCATCAATAGTCTGTGAACTAATGGTTTGTACTTGTGTTGGAGTAGCCGGTCCTGCTGTGAGAGCAGGTCCGGAGCTCAGAGTGCGTTGTGCAAACTGTATAAGTCTCCTGTATAAGACAACTGTGCGATTTAAAATTCCTATCACGGCAGTGAGTGCTAGGTTGTCAAGGTGATGAGCTGGCGTGTAACCAACCAAGACAGAATAACCCCCTCATTGCTCAAGTGCCTTGAACAGACATTCTGTGTGTATGTGGCAATTGACTAGCAGACCACTTCTGGTGTTTCTGGTAAGTTAAAGTGATTTCCAAGTCTTGGTAAGCCCTATAATGTACAGGCGGTGGCACTGCTTTGTAGGCTTGAAACATCCCTGAGGCAGCATCAATAGGCTCGGACTCCACCCATGAGTAAAATGTCTCAAAGGCATATGCTGCATTGTGCAACTATTACAAACATAACTGCCCCCACCTGCATCAGGGACACCTCGTGACTTGGGATGCTGAGTGACTGCTTCCTTGTAATTGGCTCCTATCGCATTAGCTGTCGCCTTGGGGAACAGATTCAATTGATAATGGAATCAAAGAATTAGAAAACTCACAGAATGAGGAATAACCTTTTATGAGTCGAGCTTGACAAACCTATGGACATAGGTGCTCCCTTATTCCCAGTAGGAGGTAACTATAATTACTACGTACATCTCCGTAATGATGGTTCATGTGTGTGTGTGAATAGTGAAAAAACTACTCAAGGCGCGACTGTTATAATCGGGTCCCACGCTGGGCACCAGCTGCTGTGTAAACTATGTCTCTAGCTTAGTTCTTCGAGGTTTGCTTTCCCACCCACTCATGTGAACTTGGTTCAATGCACCAAAGCTGAATGTGAAAGACAGGTTATTGTAGCCCCGCAGAACCCCACCCAATATATTGTTGAAGAGGAATCATTGCTTTTGGGTTACTAACAATTCCTAAGCCGGAATTTAGGGCACCGCGGTAGTGGAAACACACCTATTTCATTCTTTAAAATATCACACACACAAATGGTACTAATAAGAATAGACACTTTTAACTAAAAGAATTTATTGAAACAGGATGGACCTGTTGTTCCGCAGCACATCTATAACAACCACACAGATTATCATAAAAACAGCAAATAGGCACGAAAATAAACGAGAATAAAATGAACATTTTTAGCACAGTTAAAATTTCATATAAATGCTAACACTCTAAATCCTACTTCTATGCATTACACTAGGAGAGCATGGAAAGTAGAACTTTCAATCTAGACTCTTTTAGGGGAAGCAACACACTGCATACCTTGTTGACAGCAAAAGCTGTGGTTATCAGAGAGGCGTGAAGGCATCATTCCCTGTGAAAGGAAAACACATGTTGCGGCAATGTCCTTTCTCCACGACTCCGCTCGTTCTCTGCATCAGGTGTGATGTAGCATTTTCTTGGTGGGCTGGCAGCATTCAAGACCGTCTCTTGCAGTGTCTTGCGCAATAATCTGGGAGAGGGACCTCTCCTGACAAGTGCTCTAGTGACTGCCTTTTTATATTCTCTCTTATCAAGGATTGGAATTTCTGAAATAGATTAAGTGCATCAAGGTGCATGTCCAAGACATATACTGATGATCACATAAGGTAAATGGACATCAATTCAGACTACACTGTTTTGACTATATGTCTGTGTTTGCTTTTATTTGACCTTGATATTGGGATAACTAGACACTTGTCCCAGACTTGATGTCACATCAGTTGTGATATCTGTCATAGTCTGAATGACTTGACACTTTCAAAGTTCTTAAAATGATAAGGTCAGACGATATCTGCGTCAGTGGTAGACATGAATATGATTATGCTTAAATAGAGGAAAATGGCGACTCCTGTTACTTAAGATGGAGTTCGACCCTACTTGAAAGTAGTGGGACCTAAGGGTCTTTACGTTCAGAAGCAACTATTCAGATTGATAGTTAATGAATTCTTAGTGTAAAGATGAGGGAAGAAAGTGCAACTCAATTGGCAGGCACAGGCCCAACAGTTCTGGCACTATGCTAAACTGGCAAATACTGATAAAGATCCATTCGGGATTTCCTTCCGCACCTAATCCATTACTGTGTGTTGAAAGCAGGTAAGCAGTGAACATGCTTAAAAATTCGACACAGGTAGCAGCCGGATATACAAGACACCATTACGGCTAAGAATTGGACCAAGAGAAGAATGCAAATCAAGCTTGCATCTGGCAGTGAAAGATTAATGCTACCCCATTTTTTTTATCTACACCCCAGCTACATGATGCCACAAAAGAGTAGCAAAATATTCCCCAAGAGATCATCAGGCTGTCTGTGGTGCAGGAATGGGATTCTCATTCATTAATATAATATGATCGTGCATAGTGATAGTGGAATATTGGAGAAAAGTGGTCGCTGTCTTAGCAGGACCACAGACCACATACTAGTGTCATCACCCACACAATGCACCCTCAACATAATCGCCCATTGCTCAACAAAAGAAAATAAGAGCCAAGTTTACAAGTTGGGAGCTGGTTTTGGCAAGTCGCAGGATTGCCATACTATGGTTGCGTCCACAGGGTCCTTCAGTAGCGAAATTGGAAAGCGATCTCATTGAATGTGCCCAGGCAGAGGAGGAGCCTATGAGGCGGCTAGGAGGGACCCAAACGTGGTAGAAGATTTGGCTTATTGGGCAGAGATTCTGGAAAGGTTCACAGTAGCTTTCTGCCCACAAGATGTGAAAGAGAGCTGATAAATATGAGAGACAGTTAGAACTGTAAATCCCCGAAATAGGGACGAAGGACAAGCATGGGAACCAATGGGGTCTTGTATGTTGTTTCATTTCTGTTATTCACGATGATAATCATAAGCTGTGTAAATCCGAGGCAGCATAGGAAGGGTCTGTCGTGTACAGTTTTGGTTGTGTAAACTTTAAGAATAACGTCTCAAAAATAAAGACTGAAAAAAAACTTTTCAGCACCCAGTCAGAACCAACCTCTCTGCAGCCATTTGTCAGTCATTGAAGGGCATGGAGGATGTTTCACAGAAGGCCAGAATTGTTTATTTTGCCACTAAAAGGAGGTGAGAAATGTACCTGGTAAGATTCTTCTGACAGGTGATCCAAAATGACATCCTTTATTGATTTATAGAATCTAAAATCTTGCTCCTGAATCTGGCTGTCATCAGACAGGAATGTGTGTTTTGTTGCCCTTTCTTTGATCCTCCTTCAGGAACTGTCCAGACAAGGCTGTTAGGATGTATGTCAGTGTACAGTGCCATTGTAAATGATCTTAAAACATGGTTCTCTGCCCTGCAAGTACTTAGCAAAATAGTTTTTTTCTGTGCAGGATCTATTCCCATTGTGCGTCATCAAGCTGCATGCCTAATTCTTTCTCCCATTGGATTTGAAAGGGAAATGTGCCATTCGTCTGGGGGAAGTATTTGCGGTTTATGGTGGGTGTAGCAATAAATTTGCAGTTATTTTCCTTGGCCTTACGTCTCCACCACAGGTTTTCACGGAGGTGATGGCGTGGTGACAGCCATCTCAGGAGGAGGTGGGGTATTCCAGTTGTTCGAGGCATATGAGCTGTAGATCGTATACTTGTGCATAGATCGCCATCTGGTGTTGGGCTCCGATGTTTGCACTTTGTTATTGTATAAGTCTTTGTAGTCACGAGATAGGTGACTCCTCCTTTGGTTAGTAGTGCGCATGGGCATCGACTCCATCTCCAGATTGTTTTTTTCCACCATCGGGTTCGGATGTAATTTGCTGCGCTCCGGGTCGGTGTCGTGTTCGATCCCCCTTCGACATGCAAAGCTCTCAGCGTTCGACGGTATTGTTTCGAACGCGATCTCCCTCCACGCGTATTTCAAGAACCAACAAAATCTTCGAGTCCGGTCGTCGACGAGGGCCGTTGGGCCGATCGACGCCATCAAATCCAGCATATGGAAAGGACTCCATTCAAAAAATGCAAGTGTGGTGCTAAATTCCCACACACAGATCTCCACGAGGTCTGCAACCTTTGCCTCTCTCCAGAACACGAGAGTCAACACTGCCAGGCCTGTGCCTCCTTCAGGTCCAAGAAGACCATACGTGATCGCCGGGCTCGACGTCACGAAATGTCTAGATCAACAGTTTCGGCGCCGGACATCATCTTCGATGCAGGCCCCGACGATCCAGAACCAGAGACAGGAGATGAATAAGCCAACGTCTCCGAAGCCGATGATTCGGACTCTGAAGACCAGACAATTACTCCAGGTCAACGGAGCGTGACTACTGAGATCGACGCCCCTGCCCCGAAAAAACACAAGGCTCTGGTCACACCTTCACCTTCGGGTCTGGGTCGACACCGTGACAATACTTCAGAAGCCCCGCCTTCAGGCTCTGCTCCGAAGTCCACAAAGCCTTCAGGCAGCTCGGGATCGAGCCAGCCACACCACGGTACCGACAAACCATCTTCGGCACCGAAACAGAAACCCAAGGTGCCGTCGACACCAGACTCTTTGGCACCGAAACATAGTCAACCCAAGACTTCGGATCCGAAAAAACATTCGAAACCTCTGGAGCCGAAGGAAACTTCGGAGTCGAAAACTCCACCTAAGCAGAAGGAGACTAAGACCCCTCCTAAAGCTAAAGATGACAGACCAAAGCACCACTCAGAACCTAAGTCCTCGGTGCCGGAAAAAAGACAGTGGATCAAAAGAACTATTTCATCCAGATCCACCGGATCCTAAACAAAAAAACACTCCATATCGACCCCGTTACCGGTCAGGTCACTTCTATACCACCTAAAAAGAGGAAATTGGACACCTCAGAGACACCTGAGGTACCCTTGAAGAAAAAAGACTGCCACTTCACCTATGAGACCTTTCTCTCCACCTCCAAAGCTTCCAAATATAATACTCTCTCTAGCACACTCTCCAGTGTCTCCTCTTTCACCTACACCACAAGATGAGGATGAGGATATAGGGGGTGGGATGAGGACATAGACCCACCACATGATAATGATGATACTGATGATGACACCCACAGTATCCCACCTCATGACTCTTGGGATGATTATAATGTACCCGAGCCAGATGTATATCCCTCTAGGCCATCCCCTCCAGATGACAACATAGGGTTTGCGCAACTAATGAATAGAGCTGCACAATATCATGGGGTGCAACTCCACTCAGACCCTTTGGAGGAAGATTTTTTATTAGAGACCTTTTCACAGCCTCAAAAATCAACAAATACTCTCCCTATGCTAAAAGGGATGATTAAACATGCCTGAGAAGTCTTTAAAGATCCTATCTGAAAGAAACACATAGTGATAGATTCCTTACCTTAGAATATCCCCAGGCGTCAGACTGGATCCGGAAAGTTTTCGTCCGCAGTACCCCTGCGCGTCGGTAGGGGCGTTGTGCGGCTCCGCGTCCGTCGTTGGCGTCGTGGTCGCCGAGATGACGTCGCGGGCGCTACTTGGACGCCGCCCACGCGCGCTGACGTCAGTTCTTTCTTTTTCCGCGCCACCAAGCGCAGATCCGGAGAGAGCGGTACCCCTAGTCTTTTTTGACTACGTTTTTTGAGATCTTTTTCTCACCCTTTTTCGAGTCGATTCGACTCCTGGTGCAGTTAGGGATGCCCAGGTTTAAATCCTGCGAGGACTGTCACCGCATGATGTCGGTGACGGACCCGCACCGCATGGGTCTCTTCTGCCTGGGGCGCGACCACGACCCCAAGTCGTGCCCCGACTGCCGGTCCATGGCGCCGAAGTCTTTGCGGGAGCGGTCCCGAAAGCTGCTTGAAGCCTGGCAGTCGGCTCCGCGCCGTGAGAGGTCCCGGTCCAGAGGGAGGTCGAGGGACCCTGCGCGGAGTCATCATCGACGATCGTCGGGATCGAAGTCTTCGCGCTCGGGGTCAGGTAAGGCGAAGGACAAGAAGTCGAAGAAACGTCATCGTTCTTAGACATCCCCTCGCCGGTCGCGCGACGCGGCTGAGGGTACGGGTGGTGCCACCCCCGCGGCTCCGGCGGAGTCCATGGAGTCGCCGCCCGACTACCCGCCCTTCCCGGGGTCGTCGGCGACTCCGGCCCAGATACAGGACTTCCTGTTGGCCATGGCTCGCCTCTTTGGGCCGTCGGGTCCCGTCGGTGCGCCTTCGGGCCCCGCGGTCCCGCATGGGTGTCCTCGCATTTCCTCGCCGGCGGCTCCGGCCCCGGCGTCGCTGTCGGGTCCGGCGCCGCAGGACACCCTCGGATCCAGGCCTGGATCCCGGTCGACGCCGGTTGACCTTGTTACGCCTCCACCGACGTCGACTCCACCGGCACCGATCCTGACGCCGCCCGCTCCTCGGGAGGACGTCGACCTCAGATTCAGCCCCGAAGTGGACGCGGCGTCGGTCCGGCGTCGGTCGATGCCGTTCTCGACGCCGTTTGGGGATTTCTATCCCCATGTCCCTGCTCCTTATTTTAGGCCTGTTGAACAACCTGAGGAACAAGGGGAGGACTGGGAGGGGTCTGAGGACCCTCTCGCTGCAGCCTACGTGTCTGAACAGGACTGGGCTGAGGACTTGGGGGACGCCAGTGGTCTGGATACTTCACCAGACCTTGGCATGCTGTCGCCTCCTACCGTGGCTACGGAGGAGGGAGCCAGTTATGCACTGGTGTTGCGTAGTGCGGCGGAGGCCCTACACCTCCAGCTCCCTACTATGGCCGTCAGGACTAACCTCCTGACAGAGGTGCTTCAGCCAGCAGCTACTTCTGCGGAGCCGCTGCTGCCCTTTAATGAAGCCCTTTCGGACGTTCTTTTGGGCACTTGGTCCAGGCCCACCACAGGGGCTCCTGTGGATAGGAACGTGGCCCGACGCCATCGCCCGGCTCCGGGTGACCCCATTTTCCTCTCCCAACACCCCACTCCCGAGAGCTTGGTTGTCCAAGCCTCTGCTTCCCCAACCGCCTTCCCTTCCACACCACCGGATAGGGAATCCAAGAAGCTGGATCAGTTTGGGAAGAAGATTTTCTCTTCCACCAGCTCTGCGCTGCGGTCCGTGAACACCGCATGCCTCTTGGGTCGTTATTCCCGCTGCCTGTGGGATACGGTGGCGAACGTGCTGTCTCAGTGTCCGGAGGAGGCCCGGCCTGCTCTCACCCAGGCTGTTGCAGAGGGGAGAGACGCAGCCAAGTTCATGATCCGTTGTGGTCTAGACACCGCCGACTCACTGGGCAGATCCATTGCAACGACGGTGGCGGTTCGCCGCCACGCCTGGTTGAGAACCACTGGATTTTCAGGGGATGTCCAAAACACCCTTATGGACATGCCCTTTGATGGCCGTCGCCTCTTCGGCGACAAAGCGGACAGCGCGTTAGAGCGGTTTAAGGACTCGCGGGCTACGGCCAAGTCCTTGGGACTCTCGGCAGTCCACCCTCCTCCGCCTTCCGCTTTTCGCTCCTTTCGTGGCACAGGAAGGGGCGACCCGCAGCGTTCGCAACAGAGCCACAGGCCGGCGCAACAGTCATCCCAGCGCGGACGCGGTTTTTGCCGTGGTGGACAAAGGGGCCAGCGGGCGGGTCAGACCACCACCACCACCCCCGCCACCTCTGCCTCCAAACCTTCCTAGTCCGAACTTTCAGGCCCATCAAATGCCAGTGGGCGGCAGGCTCCGCCATCACCTCCCCCACTGGCGCACCATCACTTCGGACAGGTGGGTTTTAGAGATAGTCCGAAGGGGCTACTCCCTAGTCCGAAGGGGCTACTCCCTCCCCTTCGAGACTACCCCCCCAGCCATGCCACCTCAATACCACTGCATGTCGGGGGATCACTTGGTGCTTCTTCTGCAGGAAGTTGCGGCCCTCTTGGCCAAGGGGGCCATCGAGCGCGTTCTGACGCCCGAAGTAGGTCGTGGTTATTATTCCCACTACTTCGTGGTGCCCAAGAAGGACAAAGGCCTGCGTCCTATTTTAGACCTCCGGAACATCAATCGCTTCCTCCGCAAAGAGAAGTTCAAGATGCTCACTCTTGCTCAGGTCTTGTCTGCTCTCGACCCACAAGACTGGATGGTGGCGCTGGACTTGCAGGACGCCTATTTCCACATCCCCGTCCTGCCAGCCCACAGGCGTTACCTACGGTTCATGGTAGGCCACGAGCACTTTCAGTTCACCGTGCTCCCCTTTGGCCTTACCAGCGCCCCTCGGGTGTTCACCAAAGTGATGGCGGTGGTCGCAGCTCATCTGTGCAGATCAGGGGTCTCAGTCTTCCCCTATCTCGACGACTGGTTGTTGAAGGCGGGCTCGCCCCAGACAGTCGTCTCCCACCTCCAGACTACGGCCGACCTCCTGCACTTGTTGGGGTTCTCCATCAATGTGCCGAAGTCGCACCTGATTCCTTCTCAGAAGCTCCTCTTCATCGGAGCAGTTCTGGACACGGCGCAGTTTCGGGTCTATCGTCCCGAACAGCGAGTCTGGGATATTTGGGCTCTGATTCCCATCTTTCAGCCCTTGTCCCGGGTTTCGGTCAGAGTGACTCTGAGGCTGCTGGGCCTCATGGCCTCCTGCATCCTGCTGGTCAATCATGCCAGATGGCAGATGCGGGCTCTGCAGTGGGACCTGAAGTTCCAGTGGGCGCAGCATCAGGTGAACCTGTCCGATCACGTCCAGATCTCGGAGGGCACTGCACGGCAGTTGCAGTGGTGGCTCACGAACCGGCATTGGGTCGACGGCAGATCCCTCTCCCTTCCCCAACCGGAGCACACAGTGGTGACGGATGTGTCCCTCCTGGGATGGGGCGGCCACATGGGAGAGGCGGAGATCAGAGGCCTCTGGTCTCCGGCTGAGTCCCGGCTCTATATCAACCTTCTGGAGCTGCGGGCGATCAGGCTTGCACTGAAAGCATTCCTTCCCTCTGTCAAGGGGAGAGTAGTGCAGGTGTTCACAGACAATACCACCGCCATGTGGTACTGCAACAAACAAGGCGGGGTGGGGTCGTGGACCCTCTGTCAGGAGGCTCTGCGTCTCTGGACATGGCTGGAACATCAGGGCATGTCCCTGGTGGTTCAACACCTGGCAGGTTCTCTGAACGCCAGGGCGGACGAACTCAGCCGCCGGTGCATGCTCGATCACGAATGGCGTCTTCACTCGGAAGTGGTGCAGGGTCTCTTTCATCAGTGGGGAGAGCCTTGGTTAGATCTATTCGCCACCGAAGAGAACGCGCAATGTCATCAGTTCTGCACGTTGGAATTTCCAAGGCGGCACTCGCTCGGCGACGCTTTTCGTCGCTAGTGGAGTTGCGGTCTGTTGTACGCCTTTCCGCCTATACCACTTCTGCCCAGAGTGCTGAAGAAGATCAGGCGCGACCGGGCCCAAGTCATTCTTGTGGCTCCGGACTGGGCTCGAAGAGTATGAGCATCGATCCCCCGATCAGACTGCCTCTTCAGGAGGATCTTCTGTTGCAGCAGCAGGGAACGGTCCTCCACCCGAACCTGTCCAGCCTCCACCTCTTTGCGTGAAGATTGAGCGGCGGCAGTTGATTCCTTTCGACTTGCCTCCTGAAGTTTGTGACGTTATTCTGGCAGCCAGGCGTCCCTCTACTAAAGTGGTATACGCCTGCAGGTGGAACAAGTATGTGGCATGGTGCACAGCAAAGGCTGTGGATCCCCTTTCTGCTCCTCTTTCTGAGGTACTACTGTTCCTTCTTTCTTTGGCCCAGCAGGGCTCTGCTCTGGGCACTATCAAGGGCTATCTTTCTGCTATTTCGGCCTTTCTCAGGCTCCCTGATCAGCCCTCTCTTTTCAAGTCCCCTGTTGTAAATAGATTTCTCAAAGGCATTACACACCTTTTTCCTCCTATTCCTTTTGTGATGCCTCAGTGGGACTTGAATCTGGTTCTGACATACTTGATGTGCGCTCCCTTTGAGCCACTTCACAACTGTCCTCTTCGTCTTTTGACGTTAAAGACTGCTTTCCTGGTGGCCATCACTTCCGCCAGGCGAGTGAATGAACTCCAGGTTCTTTCCTGTAAGCCTCCTTTCCTTTCAGTCCATCCCGACAAGGTTGTGCTCAGGCCCCGTCCTTCCTTTTTGCCAAAAGTGGTTACGGCCTTTCACATTGGGCAGACTATTACCTTGCCCACCTTTTTTCCGCCTCCGCATCCTTCCAGAGAGAAAGAGCGGCTCCACCGTCTGGACCCAAAACGTGCGCTTTCTTTTTATCTCAACCGCACACAGCAGTTCTGGGTGGATGACCAGCTTTTTGTTGGCTACGTTGGCACCAAGAAAGGTCGGGCGGTCCATAAGAGAACCATCTCCCGCTGGGTTGTCTTATGTATCAAAGCCTGTTACTCTTTGGCTAAAAAAGAACCTCCGGTGGGGCTGCGTGCTCATTCCACCAGAGCTACTGCAGCCACTACTGCACTGGGACGTGGTGTCCCCCTGCAAGACATATGTCAGGCAGCCACGTGGGCCTCGTTGTACACGTTTACCAAGCACTACTGCCTGGACAGCCAAGTCCGGAGAGACGGCTTCTTTGGCCGTTCTGTTCTCCGTGACTTTCTGGTGTGATCTTAGTTCGCAGACCCACCACCGGGGTTGGTATTGCTGGGGTATCTATTCTAAGGTAAGGAATCTATCACTATGTGTTTCTTTCAGATGAACAAGTTACTTACCTTCGGTAACGATATATCTGTAAGAAACATTAGTAGTGATAGATTCCTTACTGCCCCACCCATCCTCCCCGTTCTGCGAACTGATTTCTAGGGTTAAGGTCATCCCGTTGAGGGCCCTAGTTTCAATGCACCAGTGGTCAGTATCTTGCATGGCTCTGCGTTCCTGGCGCGGAAAGTCGTGTACAGAACTGACGTCAGCGCACGTGGGCGGCGTCCAAGTAGCGCCCGCGACGTCATCTCGGCGACCACGACGCCAACGACGGACGCGGCGCCGCACGACGCACCTACCGACGCGCAGGGGTACTGCTGACGAAAACTTTCCGGATCCAGTCTGACGCCTGGGGATATTCTAAGGTAAGGAATCTATCACTACTAATGTTTCTTACAGATATATCGTTACCGAAGGTAAGTAACTTGTTCGTCAGGGCTAGAGTGCTCAATCCTAGAATTAAAAAGAAATATAAACCAGCTCCAAACGATCCTGCTTACATTAAACGTCAACTCCCTCTGGATTCACTAGTAGTGGCAAATGCCCGTAAACGGGCCAATTCCCAAACCACAGGCGATGCCCCTCCGCCAGACAAAGAGTCTAAACTATTGCACGCATCTGGTAAAAGGGTTGCGTCACAGGCGGCAAATTTTTGGCGCATTGCTAATTCACAAGCTTTACTAGCAAGGTATGACAGGGCCCATTATGATGAGCTTGAAAAGCTCATGCAACACCTTCCAGACCAATATAAAACCAAGGCAAATGATCTCATACAAGAGGGAAAGTTAATCACAAATACCTCTATTAAATGTGCCCTGGATGCAGAGGATACAGCATCTCGCACAATTAATACAAGTGTGTTACTACGTAGACATGCGTGGTTACGCATATCTGGTTTTAAGCAGGAGGTGCAGTCTACCATCCTCAATCAACCTTTGGATCAGGAACACTTGTTTGGACCTACTGTGGACACATCTTTAGAAAAGATGAAAAAGGACACAGAAACAGCCAAGTCTATGGGGGCTCTACAAGCAACAACTAGTAGAGGTTCCTTTCGTCGCTCCTCTTATAGGGGCGCCTCCAAAACCATTGGCACAGAAAACACCTCCTCCACTTACAAAAGCCCCACTCAAACTTCCCCTAATAAAGGATACTTTAGAGGGACTTACAGAGGCAATAACAACAGAGGTAGAGGACCCCCGCAACTCCCCCACCACAAAACAGTGATTCCCTCCACTCCCCCCAGACCATTCCACTCCAGTCGGGGGAAGACTATCACAGTTCCTACCTGTCTGGAATTCCATCACCACAGATAGGTGGGTCAGACAAATTATCCAGTATGGTTACTGCCTGGAACTCACTTCTACCCCCCTCCCCCACATACCTCCCAGACAATGTCCACAGAACATCTCACGCTTCTAAAGCAGGAAGTTCTCTCTCTCTTGCAAAAGCATGCAATAGAACCGGTTCCCCTACATCATCAAGGTACAGGGGTTTACTCCCTTTATTTGCTCATTCCAAAAAAGGACGGCACTCTCAGGCCAATATTGGACCTCAGACCGTTAAACCTGTACAAACAATCCGACCACTTCCACATGGTCACTCTCCAACAGGTTCTCCCACTGCTCCAACAAGGCGACTTCCTTGCCACTCTAGATCTCAAGGACGCCTACTTCCACATTCCTATTCACCCTGCTCACAGGAAATACCTACGGTTCGTAGTGGACGGTCAACATTACCAGTTCAAAGTCCTTCCATTCGGGGTCACAACAGCACCCAGAGTCTTCACAAAATGTCTCGCAGTGGTAGCAGCCCACTTAAGAAGACAACACATTCATATGTTTCCTTACCTGGACGACTGGCTCATAAAAGCCAAGTCACCCAACAATTGTGTACAACAAACACACAACACAATCCAGCTGCTGCACAACTTTGGTTTCACAATAAACCTCGCCAAGTCACACCTCCAACCGTCCCACACCCAACAGTATCTAGGTGCAACAATACATACTTCCAAAGCACTTGCATACCCTAATCCGGCCAGGATAGCCAGTATGCAAGCTCTCATAACAAAATTTCAACCACAACACTCACTACCAGCTCGAGTGTTCATGCAGCTAATAGGGATGATGGCCTCTTGCATCTTAATTGTCCCTTACGCAAGACTCCAAATGCGTCCATTACAAGAATGTCTAGCACAACAGTGGAACCAAGCTCAAGGTCAACTTACGGATCTGGTGTGGGTGGACAGCCGCACATATCGCTCTCTGCAATGGTGGAACACACAAAATCTTTCCAAAGGGTGGCCGTTCTTACACCCGGTTCCACAAATAGTGCTAACAGCGGACGCATCGCTCACCGGCTGGGGAGCTCATCTCTTAAACCATACCATTCAGGGTATGTGGACCCCTCAACAGAAACTCCTCCACATCAATCATCTGGAGTTACTCGCCATATTTCTCGCTCTAAAATCATTTCAGATGCACCTCGTAGGCAAAGCTGTCCTCGTCCGGACGGACAACATGACAGCAATGTACTATATACAAAAACAGGGGGGTACATACTCTCTGCTGCTTTCACGCCTAGCACAAAGCATATGGAGATGGGCCATTCCTCAAAAAATATACCTGTTATCAGAGCATCTACCTGGGATACACAATCAGATTGCGGATCTGCTCAGTCGTCTACAACAGCAGATTCACGAATGGGAACTTCATCCGCAAGTTCTTCATCCGTTTTTTCAAATGTGGGGCCACCCAGACCGATCTGTTTGCCACACATTTAAACACAAAATGCCCAAGCTTCGCCTCCAGGTATCCACACCCATTGTCCAAAGGCAATGCAATATGGATGAACTGGTCAGGCAGATTTGCGTACGCTTTTCCGCCTCTTCCCCTCATTCCGTTACTGGTGCGCAAGCTAAAACAACAGTCTCTCTCAATGATCCTAGTTGCTCCAACGTGGGCCAGACAACCATGGTTCACAACACTGCTGGAACTCTCAGTAGTTCCACACCAAAAGTTACACCTTTCCCCAAAGCTTCTCACACAGAACCATGGAGAGATAAGACATCTAGATCCAGCTCAACTGAACCTAGCGATCTGGCTCCTGAAGTCTTAGAGTTTGGTTACCTCAATCTCCCACCAGACTGCATGAACGTCATTAAAGAGGCTAGACGTCCTACCACTAGAGCATGCTATGCAGCTAAATAGAAAAGATTCGTAGTTTACTGCAATAACAACACAATCAATCCACTAGATGCTTCAATTCAAAACATTATTTGTTATCTAATGCATCTACAAAGATGTAATCTGGCATACACATCCATACGATTACATCTTGCTGCTATAGCAGCTTACCTACAAAACAGACAACACTTGTCATTGTTTAGGGTACCTGCCATCAAAGCATTCATGGAAGGCCTTAAAAGGATAATTCCTCCCAGAGTTCCACCCTCTCCAGTATGGAATCTAAACATTGTCCTTACTAGGCTCATGGGTCCCCCATTTGAACCTTTGCATAAATGTGAGTTACAGTTTCTCACATGGAAAGTAGCTTTCCTTGTGGCGATCACATCTCTCAGAAGAGTGAGTGAACTCCAGGCATTAACCATACAAGAACCATTTTTGCAAATACATCACAACAAAGTGGTTCTTAGGACAAACCCTAAATTCTTACCTAAAGTAGTTTCAGCTTTTCACCTTAACCAGTCTGTTGAGCTCCCAGTCTTTTTTCCTCAACCAGACTCAGTAGCAGAACGGGCTCTTCATACGCTTGACGTCAAAAGAGCTATTCATCTGAAAGAGACACGTTAGTGATAGATTCCTTACCTTAGAATATCCCCAGGCGTCAGGCTGGATCCGGAAAGTTTTGCGTAGCAGTACCCTTGCGCGTCGGTAGGCGGCGTCGTGCGGCTCCGCGTCCGTCGTCGGCGTCGTGATCGCCGGGATGACGTCGCGGGCAGTACTTAGGCGCCGCCCCTGCGCGCTGACGTCAGTTCTTCTTTTCCGCGCCAGCAAGCGCAGATCCGGGAAGAGCAGTGCCCTGGTCATTTTTTGACCATACTTTTTGGTGATTTTTCACTGTTTTTCCATCTTTCGAGGTGTCGTAGGGATGCCCGGCTTCAAGCGATGCGGCGCCTGTGCGCGGATGATGTCCGTCACCGACCCGCATCGGGAGTGTCTCTTCTGCCTCGGCCGAGGCCACGACACGGCGTCCTGTACCGACTGCCAGGCCCTCCACCCGAAAGCTTTGCGAGAGCGGTCTCGAAAGCTCCTCGAGGCCCGGCATTCGGCTCCGCGGAAGGCCCGGTCGCGTGAGAGGTCCAGGGGTCGATCGCGGAGTCCACACCGGTCGTCGGCGTCGAAGTCTTCTTCGTCCGGTAAGTCGAAGCACAAAAAGTCCAAAAGCATCATCGCTCTAGGACTTCGCCTCGCCGGTCTCGCGACTCGGCTGAGGCCCCTCCCGGCACCGTCCCCGCCCCGCGGCCCCGGACATGCCTGTGGAGTCGCCCCCGTCATACCCGCCCTTCCCGGGTTCGGGGGCGGATCCGGCCACAATACAGGAATTCCTGTCGGCCATGGCCCGCCTCTTCGGGCCTTCAGGCCCCTCCGGTGCGCCTTCGGGCCCCGCGGGCCCTGATGGGGTTGCTCCGGCGTCGCCGACGGCTCCGGCCCCGGCGTCGCCCGTGCCTCCAGCCTCGATCCCGGCTCCGGCTCCGGCCCCGGCCTCGATCCCGGCTCCACAACCCCCATCGACGCCGGTCGACCTAACCACGCCTCCGCCGGCGCCGATGTCTCCGGTGCCGTTCTCGACGCCGCCCTGGGCTCCGGGCGGCGTCGTCCCCAGTTCCTTCCGGCTCCGGACATGGACCCGGAGCGACGTCGCTCGACGCCGGCTCCGGCGCCGATGGGACCTTGGGTCCCAAATGTCCCTCCTCCTCCTTATTTTGCACCAGAGGAGGACCAGGAGGACTGGGAGGGGTCTGATGACCCTCTGACGCGCAACTGTCAGTTTGATGAGGACTGGACAGAGAGTCTAGGGGAGGCCAGTGGTCTGGATACTTCCCCTGACACTGGCATGCTGTCTCCTCCCGTGGCTACGGAGGAGGGGGCCAATTTTGGTACGGTGTTGCGTAGGGCTGCTGGGGCCTTACGTCTCCAGCTCCCTACTTTGACGGTCAAGCCTAACATCTTGACAGAGGTGCTTCAGCCGGCAGCCTCCTCTGCGGAGACTGTGCTGCCGTTTAACGACGCCCTCACTGACGTTCTTTTGGGCGCCTGGTCCAAGCCCAACACAGGGGCTCCTGTGGATCGGAACGTGTCACGACGCCATCGCCCTGCTCCGGGCGACCCCCTGTTTCTTTCTGTCCACCCCACTCCTGAGAGCTTGGTTGTCCAAGCCTCCGCTTCCCAAACCGCCTTCCCTACCGCTCCTCCGGATAGGGAATCCAAACGCCTGGATCAGTTTGGGAAGAAAGGTTTTTCTTCCTCCAGTGCTGGCTTGCGGTCCGTTAACACCGCTTGTCTTTTGGGCCGATATACCCACTCCCTGTGGGATTCGGTGGCGGATGTTTTGCCCCAGTGCCCTGAGGAGGTCCAGGCACTGCTTTCCCGCGCCATTGCGGAAGGAAGGGATGCGGCCAAATACACTATCCGTTGTGGCCTTGACACCGCCGACTCGCTGGGCAGGTCGATTGCAACGACGGTGGCGCTCCGACGCCACGCCTGGCTGAGAACCACTGGTTTTTCAGGGGATGTCCAGAATACTCTCATGGACATGCCCTTTGATGGAGTCGGACTTTTTGGGTCCAAAGCAGACCATGCGTTGGAGCGCTTTAAGGACTCACGGGCTACTTCCAAGTCCCTGGGCCTTACTGCTACACGCCCTCCGCTGCCTTCTGCTTTTCGCCCCTATCGTGGCCACGGTAGGGGCGCCCCTTCACGTCAGCAGCCCAGCCACCGGCCCGCGCAGCAGGCGTCTTCGCGTGGCCGAGGACGTGGATTCCGCCGTGGCGGATCGGGCAACCAGCGTGCGGGTCAGGCCACCACCTCCAACCCGTCCGCGGCCTCCAAGCCCTCCTAGTCCCTCCTTTCAGGTGCACAGCACGCCAGTAGGGGCAGGGTCCGCCATCACCTTCCCCACTGGCGCACCATCACCTCGGACAGGTGGGTCTTGGACATTGTCCGAAGGGGCTACTCCCTCCCCTTCGAGACCACCCCCCAGCCATGCCACCTCAATTCCACCGCATGTCAGGGGATCACTTGGTGCTTCTACAGAAGGAAGTCACGGCCCTCTTGGCCAAGAGGGCCATCGAGCATGTTCCGACCCCAGAAGTAGGGCGTGGTTGCTACTCCCACTACTTTCTGGTGCCCAAAAAGGACAAGGAGGACATGCGTCCTATCTTGGACCTCCGGAACGTCAATCGCTTCCTCCGGAAGGAGAAGTTCAAGATGCTCACCCTAGCTCAGGTCTTGACTGCCCTCGACCCAGGAGACTGGTTGGTAGCGTTGGACTTGCAGGACGCGTATTTCCATATCCCCGTCCTGCCGGCCCACCGGCGTTACCTTCGGTTCACGGTAGGCCCCGAGCATTTTCAGTTCACCGTGCTCCCCTTTGGCCTTACAAGTGCCCCTCGGGTGTTCACGAAAGTGATGGCGGTGGTCGCAGCTCATCTGCGCCGGGCAGGGGTCTCAGTCTTCCCCTACCTCGACGACTGGCTGCTGAAGGCGGGCTCGTCCCAGGCAGTCGTCTCCCACCTCCAGACTACGGCCGAACTCCTGCACTCGCTGGGGTTCTCCATCAATGTGCCGAAGTCGCATCTGATTCCTTCTCCACAGCTCCTTTTCATCGGAGCAGTTCTGGACACGGCGCAGTTTCGGGCCTATCCTCCCGAACGGCGAGTCCGGGATATTCAGGCTATGATTCCGATCTTTCGGCCTTTATCCTGGGTTTCGGTACGGATGACCCTGAGGCTGCTGGGCCTCATGGCCTCCTGCATCCTGCTGGTCAATCATGCCAGATGGCATATGCGGGCTCTGCAGTGGGACCTGAAGTTCCAGTGGGCGCAGCACCAGGGCAACCTGTCCGATCACGTCCAGATCTCGGAGGGGACTGCAAAACAGTTGCAGTGGTGGCTCTCGAACCGGCAATGGGTCATGGGCAGATCCCTCTCCCTTCCCCAGCCAGAGCATACAGTTATGACGGACGCGTCCCTTCTGGGATGGGGCGGTCACATGGGAGAGGCGGAGATCAGAGGCCTCTGGTCTCCGGCGGAGTCCCGGCTCCATATCAACTTTCTGGAGCTCCGGGCGATCCGGCTTGCACTCAAGGCATTCCTTCCCTCTGTCAAAGGGAAGGTAGTGCAGGTGTTCACAGACAACACCACCGCCATGTGGTACTGCAACAAACAGGGCGGGGTGGGGTCTTGGACCCTTTGTCAGGAGGCTCTGCGCCTCTGGACATGGCTGGAACATCAGGGCATGTTCCTGATGGTTCAACACCTGGCAGGTTCTCTGAACGCCAGGGCGGACGAACTCAGCCGCAGGTGCATGATGGATCACGAATGGCGTCTTCACTCGGAAGTGGCGCAAGGACTCTTTCTACAGTGGGGAGAGCCTTGGTTAGATCTATTCGCCACCGAAGAGAACGCGCAATGTCATCAGTTCTGCGCGTTGGAATTTCCAAGGCGGCACTCGCTCGGCGGCGCTTTTCGTCGCGAGTGGAGTTGCGGTCTGTTGTACGCCTTTCCGCCTATACCACTTCTACCCAGAGTGTTGAAGAAGATTCGGCACGACCGGGCCCAAGTCATTCTTGTGGCTCCGGACTGGGCTCGAAGAGTTTGGTATCCCGAGCTACTCAATATGAGCATAGATCCCCCGATCCGTCTGCCTCTTCGGGAGGATCTTCTGTCGCAGCAGCAGGGGACGGTCCTCCACCCGAACCTGTCCAGTCTACACCTGCTTGCGTGGAGATTGAGCGGCGGCAGTTGATTCCTTTCGACTTGCCTCCCGAAGTTTGTGATGTGATTCTGGCAGCCAGGCGTCCCTCCACTAAGGTGGTATACGCCTGCAGGTGGAACAAATTTGTGGCATGGTGCACAGCAAAGGCTGTGGATCCCCTTTCTGCCCCTCTTTCTGAGGTCCTTCTGTTCCTTCTCTCTCTGGCCCAACAGGGTTCTGCCCTGGGTACCATCAAGGGTTATCTTTGTGCTATCTCGGCCTTCCTCAGGCTCCCTGATCAGCCCTCCCTTTTCAAGTCCCCTGTTGTTAACAGGTTCTTAAAAGGCATTACTCACCTCTTCCCTCCTGTTCCGTTTGTGATGCCTCAGTGGGACTTGAACTTGGTTCTTACCTTTTTAATGTGCGCTCCCTTTGAGCCTCTACATAACTGTCCTCTTCGTCTTCTGACTCTGAAGACAGCCTTTCTGGTGGCCATCACCTCCGCTCGGCGGGTGAGTGAGCTCCAGGCTCTATCTTGCAAACCTCCCTTTCTGTCTGTTCATCCAGACAAGGTTGTTCTTCGGACGCGTCCGTCCTTCTTGCCAAAGGTGGTTACTGCTTTCCACATTGGGCAGACCATCACTTTGCCCACCTTCTTTCCGCCTCCGCATCCTTCCAGAGAGGAAGAGAGGCTCCACCGTCTGGACCCAAAACGTGCGCTCTCTTTCTATATTGACCGCACAAAACACTTCCGGGTGGATGACCAGCTCTTTGTTGGCTACGTGGGCGCCAAAAAAGGTCGGGCGGTGCACAAAAGGACCATCTACCGCTGGGTTACCTTGTGCATCAAGACCTGCTATTCTTTGGCTAAGAAGGAGCCTCCTGTTGGGCTGCGTGCCCATTCCACCAGGGCAACGGCTGCTACCACGGCCTTGGGCCGCGGTGTTCCGCTGCCGGTTATCTGTCAGGCAGCTACGTGGGCCTCGCTGCACACGTTTACAAAGCATTACTGCCTTGACAGTCAGGTCCGGAGGGACGGCTTCTTTGGCCGTTCTGTCCTCCAGGACTTCCTTGTCTGATCTTTGTTCGCAGACCCACCACCGGGGTTGGTATTGCTGGGGTATCTATTCTAAGGTAAGGAATCTATCACTAACGTGTCTCTTTCAGATGCACAAGTTACTAACTTGTGTAACGATATATCTGTAAGAGACAGTAGTTAGTGATAGATTCCTTACCGCCCCACCCATCCTCCCCGTTCTGCGAACTGATTTCTAGGGTTAAGGACATCCCTTTCAGGGCCCTAGTATTTTTCAGACACCTGTGTCAGCTTCTTGCATGGCTCTGCGTTCCTGGCGCGGAAAGTCGTGTACAGAACTGACGTCAGCGCGCAGGGGCGGCGCCTAAGTACTGCCCGCGACGTCATCCCGGCGATCACGACGCCGACGACGGACGCGGAGCCGCACGACGCCGCCTACCGACGCGCAAGGGTACTGCTACGCAAAACTTTCCGGATCCAGCCTGACGCCTGGGGATATTCTAAGGTAAGGAATCTATCACTAACTACTGTCTCTTACAGATATATCGTTACACAAGTTAGTAACTTGTGCGTTACTACATTGAAAGGACAAAAACTTTCAGGAAAACTAAACAACTTTTTATAGCTTTCTCACCACCACATAAGGGCAATCCTATATCAAAAGCTGGAATTGCCAGGTGGATCGTTAAATGCATCCAAATATGCTACCAAAAAGCAAAGCGTACATTATCCATTCCCCCTAGAGCACATTCCACACGCAAGCTAGGGGCATCCATGGCATTCTTAGGAAACATCCCCATGGATGACATTTGCAAAGCCGCAACATGGTCTACACCGCACACTTTCACAAAACACTACTGTGTAGATGTGCAGGCAAAACAGCAAGCTAGTGTGGGCCAGGCTGTACTAAGAACACTTTTTCAAACTACTGCAACACATACTGGTAGCCACCGCTAACGGGGTAACTGCTGTATAGTCTATGCACAAGTATACGATCTACAGCTCATATGCCTCGAACGGAAAATGCTACTTACCAGTATGCATCTGTTCTTGGCATGTAGAGCTGTAGATCCGTATACGCCCACCCGCCTCCCCGGACACCTATATGTGTTGCAGCACTATCTTACTTAGATACATTACACACAGACATATTTTTCTTTTTCTAACTAACTCCATCATCACCCTTTATGGCGAAAACAATCTGGAGACGGAGTCGATGCCCATGCGCACTACTAACCAAAGGAGGAGTCACCTATCTTGTGACTACAAAGACTTCTACAATAACAAAGTGCAAACATCCGAGCCCAACAACAGATGGCGATCTATGCACAAGTATACGGATCTACAGCTCTACATGCCAAGAACAGATGCATACTGGTAAGTAGCATTTTCCTTTCCTTACGTGAACGACTGGCTCCTCAAAGCAAGGACTCCATCTACAGTCAGCAGCGTCTTTGCTGTTCAGCCTTGGCTTTTCCATCAATATTCCCAGACCTTATCTGGAGACCTCCCAGCACCTCCTGTTCATAGGGGCAGGACTGGACAATACTGGACAATCTGTCTATTCCGAGAGGTGGCGTAGGTTTGTCTCTTGGTGCACGGACCACCAGACAGACCCCTTGAATGCATGATTATCTGACATCATGAAGGTTGAGCTTTCATTGGCCCAAGAAGGACGTACTACAGGTACCTAAAAGGAATGTCTGACATCCTTGTCGCCCTTCCACTGCCTCTTGGACCAGCCGTCTCATTTCAGATGTATTAACGTTTTTAAAAGATCTAGCAAACGTTATCTCCCACTCATTTTGTATTGCCCTAGTAGGACCCAAATTTGGTGGTACCCTTCTTAATACATCCTGGACCCTTCCCAGTCCGGCTTCCGCAGCAACCACAGCACCGAAACCGCCCTCATCGCCGCCACCGATGACATCAGGACCCTGCTAGACAACGGAGAAACAGCAGCCCTCATCCTCCTGGACCTATCAGCCGCCTTCGACACGGTCTGCCACCACATACTACGAACACGCCTTCACGACGCCGGGATCCAAGAGAAGGCCCTGGACTGGACCACATCCTTCCTTTCCGGCAGAACACAAAGCGTCCGCCTCGCCCCCTTCCGATCCAAGGCCACCAAGATCATCTGCGGCGTACCCCAAGGCTCCTCCCTCAGCCCAACGCTGTTCAACATCTACATGGCACCCCTCGCCCACGTCGCCCGACAGCACAACCTCAACATCATCTCCTACGCCGACGACACCCAGCTGATCCTCTCCCTCACCAAAGACCCTCACACCGCCAAAGCCCACCTCCACGAAGGAATGAAGGCCGTCGCCGAATGGATGAGGACCAGCCGCCTGAAGCTGAACTCGGACAAGACGGAGGTCCTCATCCTTGGTTCCAACCCTTCAGCCTGGGACGACTCCTGGTGGCCAACATCACTGGGAACAGCCCCGCCACCCACCGACCACGTACGCAACCTAGGGGTCATCCTCGACCTCACCCTCTCCATGACTAAGCAGGTCAACGCCGTTTCCTCATCCTGCTTCAACATCCTCCGAATGCTCCGCAGGATCTTCAAGTGGATCCCCACCGAAACAAGAAAAACAGTCACCCAGGCCCTCGTCACCAGCAGGCTGGACTACGGAAACGCCCTCTACGCAGGAACGACGGCTAAGCTCCTGAGACGGCTGCAACGCATCCAGAACGCCTCTGCACGTCTTATCCTCGACATCCCCCGACGCAGCCACATCACACCCCACCTGAGAGACCTGCACTGGCTCCCTGTCAACAAGAGGATAACCTTCAAGCTCCTCACCCACGCACACAAAGCACTCCACAACTCCGGACCAGCCTACCTCAACAGACGACTCAGCTTCCACACCCCCACCCGCCAGCTCCGCTCGACCAGCCTCGCCCTCGCCACAGTCCCCTGCATCCGGAAAACGACCGCCGGCGGCAGATCCTTCTCCCACCTCGCCGCCAAGACCTGGAACACCCTCCCCACCAACCTCCGACAGACCCAAGACCTACTGGCCTTCAGAAGACTCCTCAAGACCTGGCTCTTCGATCAGTAGCAGCACCACCCCCCTCTTCCCCCAGCGCCTTGAGACCCTCGCGGGTATGTAGTGCGCTTTATAAGTGACATGATTGATTGATTGATTAATGGAATCTCTGTTTGAGCTCTTACATAGATGTTCCTTACCTCTTTTGACTCTTAAGGCTGTTTTTCTTTTTGCCATTACTTCAGCCAGGTGGGTCAGGGAGGTACGAAAACTGAGAAGCAGGCCCTCTTACTTCCTTTTTCCCCCGACAAGCTTGTGCTCAGAAGCAATGCTTCTTTCCTTTCTAAGATGGTTGACCTCCTTCGTTCTGGGTTAGTCAGTCACTCCCTTCCTTTATCCCCCAACCTCTCCCTACAGTCCAAGGCTGGATCCACAGTGGGCAGTCAGTTTTTATATTGACCACTTAAGGGATTGGGTGGACGACCAGCTCTTTGTTGTGTATGTTGGCACCAAAAAGAGGAAAGCAGTGCAGAAAAATTGTTATCCTTGTTGATTATCCTTTATATTAAAATCTGCCATGCAATAGCCCAGAAGGAGTCCCCAAAGGGCATTAAGGCTCACTCCATGAGAGCCAAGTCCTCAACATCTGCCTTGGCTAGGGAAATCCCTGTAGCCTCTTCCTGCCTCAGGCAAAATATCTTCTATCAAATATGCATACTTCGTTCATGGAACTTGAGCAGTTAGCCGTGTGACTCTTTGCTCTACCAACTGAAGTGTTGGCTGAAGATCATCTGTGAATGTTAATTTTTTTCTAGCTGTTCTCAACAGCATTTGAATTCTGTACAAGACATTGTGTAACACACAGTATGCTTTGTGTTTAGATGAGAAACATCTCTGGTTACTGCCTATGGTTATATAGCAGTCATATCGCCTTGTTTATTTTCTCTTGACCATGGTTATTGTTTACATTTCCTGTGGTTTTAAGATTTCTTTAAAAGGCTTACCGAATAAGTTTACTCCAATTCCTTTTGTACTGCGTTAATGAGATGTCGGTCTTGTTCTTACTTTTATAATGGGGCATCACTTTGAGACCACTACATTCTTGTCAGATCAAGTTTTTGTCTATTTGATAGAGACTGCTTACAGCAGACTCCTTATCTTAATCCCCAGGCATCAGACTGGATCTGGACGTTTGTGAGCAGTACCCTTGCTCGCCGGTAGGTGACCTCATTCAGCTCTTGCATCAGTATCGTTTGCGTCATCCGCGCCTGAATTGATCTGTGTGGTATCTATATAGGCGCCACCCCAGTGCACGGATGTCAAAACTTACCTTTCCACGCCAGATAGAGCTGATCCGGTTAGAGCTTCCCTCACTCATTTATTTTGACTTTTTCTCGACTTTTTAAAGAGATTTTGCTTCCTGGTGTGGTAGGAGCCATACCCTCCCAGGCTGTTATGGACAGGAGAGGTGCAGAAACGTTCGCCATACGATGTGGATTGAACACAACCGGATAGAGCGATTTAATCTTCAGTGGCCTTGCGGCACCACGCCTGGCTGAGAACTACTAGTTTTTCAGGGATGTTGAAGCTTGCCTATGGACATGCCCTTTGATGACTCTTGTCATTTTGGAGAGAAGTCAGGCTCAGCGCTGGAGCGCTTTAAGGACAGAAGAGCTACGACCAGGTTCTTGGGCTTGTCTGTGGCCCCTCATCACCCCCAGTCCGCCTTCCACCCCTTTCGTGGTCACTGAAGATTTCTCCAACCACGTCCATACCCTCCCAGCCACCACGGCCAATAGCCTTCCCTTTTTGTGGCCTAGGATACGGGTCTTATAGACCATGTGGGACCGGTTGCCAGTGGTCGGGTCAGTCCACTACCCCTCCGGCAGCCACAGCTGACCATCATGGGCATCCTGTGGAGGGTAGGATATGCTATCATCTGCACCACTGGCAGTTAGTAACATCGGACCGTGGTTTTGATAATCATCCAAAAGGGTATTCCCTTCCCTATGTGACTACCCCTCCACTTATGCCAACCGCTTACGACCGGCTGACGGAGTACCACCTCTCCTTGCTCCATCAGGAAGTGCTGGTTGTCTTGGCCAAGAGAGCCATAAAGGGGATGCTGGCATCAGAAATTGGTTGTGGTTGCAATCCCTGCTACTTTCTGGTGCCCAAGAAGGACAGAGGACCCATGCTAGACCTGCGCCTTCTCAATCTCTTCCTGAAAAAGGAGAAATTCAAATCACTCTCGCACAAGTTCTGTCTGCCCTGGACCCAGGAGAACGGATGGTAGCGTTTGATTTGCAGGACGCCTATTTCCACACCCCTGTCTTACCTGTCCATAGTGGTTACCTGGTGTTCACGGTTGGTCAAGAGCTCTTTTCAGTTTGCTGTGCTCCCATACGGCCTTACCAGTGCCCCTTGGGTATTCACGAAAGTGATGGCAGTGGTTGCAGTTCATCTGTGGAGGTCAGGGGTTTCCGCCTTCCCCTACCTCGATGATTGGCTGTTGAAGGCGGGCTCCCCCTGCCAGTCGTCTCCCACCTCCAGACTATGGTGAACCTTATGCACTCGCTGGGGTCCACTATTAATGTGCCAAAGTCACACCTGACTCCCTCCTAATACGCTCCCTTTTATCGGAGCTCTTCTGGACACAGGACTGTTTCTGGCCTATCCTCCCTGAATGGCGAGTCCATGATATTCAGGCTATTTAGTCTAAGATACAGATGTTTCAGCCTCTAACTTGGATTAGGTTATACTGAACCTGAGGTTGTTGTGCCTCATGGTCTCATGTGTCCTGCTTGTTAGTCATGCCTGTTGGCATATGCAGGCTCTGCAGTGGGACCTGAAGGCCCAGTGGGCACATCGTCAGGGGAATCTTTCCGACATGGTCCAGATCTCGGAGAGAACTATAAAAGATCTGCAGTGGTGGTGTCGTGTAGTTCCTAATAATTCATAGGATCTGCACATTTAGACAACATAAACTAAGGGATTGGTGTCCAGACTGATTCCAGATACCCCCAAAGGATATGTTAGCCTTTAGACCAGCTAGCTCATAGTGCCCCCATACACCCCCTAACTTTACCAAGGAGCAAATAGTTTCTGGCAACTATCGAACATGACAACCCTTGATCCTTCATGGATCGTGGAAACAATGTAGTACTTTTCGCTCAGTCAATCGTGATCACTTAACCTCAGAGAAATATACAGAATAAACGATGGGGACGTTTTCAATAAGCATTTATTGAACCAGCGTCATTCTAGTATAAAACATGTTTGCTGCGACAATCATTAGACAGAAACAGATATTAAGATTACAAGCACCGACAGAGTAAAATAAAGGTAGAATTCTACCATGGTGCTAAAACAGTAAATATATGTAGGCATATCGATACATGGTATTAATCAAGCGTACTCCTAGGATGCAAACCCTATCTAAGTGTACCTAGCATGTATGTGGGTGTAAAGCCAAGAATCCCCTAGGAAAAAGCCAACCCCATTACCTAATGGGAGAGAATGAAGGACACCGTCTTGGTCCCGAGTTGGACACCCTGCAAGGGATGTCAGACCACTGCGTGCTGGAGCTTCTGCAGGCTGGGACCTCAGCATCTAATGTCAGCGTGAAAGCTTCTCCTCTGGTTCCCCAGCAAAGATGTGGTTCTGTTTTTTACCCACAAAATACCCTCAGGGGTTCTACCTAGATATGAAATGACTTGCCATTATGTACAGTGGACCTGTCGTCCAAGGATCATGTTAAAGGTGACTTTTGTACAGAGTTATTACACAGAAGATGGTAATCCTGCTGTGTCCATCCTGGGCAAGGGATTAAGATATGATACTAGGAATCCTCATGCATAATATATGAGGATAGTTTCGGAGAAGGCCTGGGGCAAGAGCCCTGAAGGGTGGATCCTGAGGTAGGGAAGGGTGCAGCAATGCTGCCAGGCCACGGTCAACTGGCACTGGTGGCGTTGGGTCAGAAAAGGAAGAAATCTCAATCACATTCGGCTCAAAAGACAACTCTATGGGATCAGTAAATGCCTAGGGGACTTACTTTTCTTGCACTTGTTGCATTCACCATGCCTCCTCTTCTTTTTAGGATCGTGTATCCGTTCCCACAATAACTTCAAAGCTGGGGACTCCGGCGACATCAAACGAGGTCGGGACTTTCTCTTGCCGTTCATCACATTTAGCCATCGCCATAATGAATTTCGTCTCCCTCTCTTTAATAGCATCAGGATGCATCCTTTCACAAAACTCACATGACCTGGAGTTGTGGTCAGAACCAAGGATCCAAAGACCGATGTTGTGATGGTCATTGATCAACATCTCACCCTCATAGTCTTTGCAGGACTTGAACTCTGATCACTTAGGGCGAGAAAACTGCACTGCACTAAAGAAAACTTTTAAGAAATATGAAAGAAATTCTGCCAGGAATTGTGAAATGACAGCTCCGAAACCATGGTGTAGGCTTGGAAAAAAAGGTTCCGACATCAGGGCGCCGGGGTGGGCACTTTATGGCTCCAGAGATGTCATAATCCATTGTTTCTGGATTTAACTCTGAGCCAGCATCTGCTACTGGAGTGGAAGAGCTACTGGAAGTGTTTCCAGATACAGTCAGTTGCCTCTGATATGCATAAGATGAGGAATCTGAAGGAAGAGGTATCCATTTGATCCAGCATTACATTTGAATCTTTGAAGCAAAGCGTTTCAAAATTTTAAATCCTCAAATCAGCATCCAGACAGTGGTGTTTTAATAAAAAAATTGACAGAATTTCAGGTAGCAGCTCAACAAATATCCTCAAATGGGTAAACCATCAACAAAATTAACGTAGCAGCTTTGCTTATAGGTCATTGGGACCTAAACACTAATGAGGGGCATTTCCCAGTAAAGCTAATAACTAATATTCACCACTGACAAAATTCACCTCAAAGAAGTCTGATTCTTGACAGATTTGCCATACTTTGCAAACCAAAAAAAGATTTTCGAAAATAATAACAATTAAACTTTTGGTTCAGAAAAGTTAATGACCAATTCTCCATTCAAGAGTGTAGTATGTATACCCTTTCCTGGTCTTGAAACTCTGTCACCACTTTAAGCAGAAAACAAGGTTAAACAAAAAACTTATCTAGAGAGAACGATCTGATAGAGCTTGAAGCTCAATCTTTGTATTACACTCCTGGCGAACGTTATGTTGAGCCAGAAGTATTCTTAAACAAAAAGTTACTTACCTTCAGTAACGCCTTATCTGGTACTCAATCTAGTCGCAGAGTCCTTACTGTAGAATAATTCCCAGGTGTCAGACTGGATCGGGACGTTTTTGAGCAGTACTCCTTCGCGCCACTAGGTGGGGCTGTTCGTTTCCACTTCGGCATCGTTCACGCCGAAAGTGACGTGCGTGGTACCTACTCAGGCGATGACGTCAGTTACTTTCGCGACTTTCACGCCAGGAGCGTGTTTAGCCATGAGAACTGACCACGGCTGTGAAAAACGAAGTCCCTTACACTGCAGTTGGCTCGCAGAGCAGGAAGGATTGGAGGGTCAGGAAGGAATCTGCAGCTAGATAGACTACCAGATAAGCTGTTACCAAAGGTAAGTAACATGTTAATCTGATACAGACTTCTAGCAGATTCCTTACCTTAAAATAGGTACCTAAGCAATGTCACCCTGGAGGTGGGTCTGCAAAGCCAATTTTAAATCAAAAAGTCCTGCAGGAGCATATGGTCGGAGTGCCAGTTTAGACGGTCCTGCCTTTCCAGTCAGAAGTGTTTGGTAAATGTGTGCAAGCAAAGATGCCCACGTTGCTGCCTGGCGAATATCCAGGACTTGAACTCTGCGGGCTAAGGCAGTCGTCACAGCCTTAGCTCTGGTGGAATGAACACGCAAACCCTCACGGGGTTGCTTCTTGCAACAGACTATCCATCTTGAGATTGTCTGTTTCTGCATGGCCTTATCTTTCTTAGCTCCTACGTACCCCATAAACAGTTGCTCATCCATTCGGAACTGTTTTGTGTGATCGAAGTTCAAACAACTGATCCGGGATCTCGTGTCTGGGCCGCAATAGGTTACCCACACGGGCAGTTGACCTTGATAAATGTGAGACTACATGCTCCGCCCCCCCGCCGGGATCCATGTCATTTTACTAAATTTGGAAGTATATACAGCGTACTGGGTAAAACACTGTGAGTTATCGGTTCACCCTCTAATAATAGTTACACTTTAGCGTGTGTACTTGCACCACTAGAGGGTCGTTCTTTCCACGACCAACTCACTTTCTGGTCTTGAAGAAAGCCTTGCAATCCACTCGATAATGGCTGAAACATGTAGACCAACCCAAGGATGTTTGAGATCAATCTAATCCCATAAACATTCACCTTGATTATTTTTAACCCTGTCCCAGGACCCCAGGCTTGGAGGGGGATCCTTGAGAGAATTTAAAAAAAATTCACCTTTCACTGTCTTGCACAACAACACCCGCTCCACTGTAATGAGGCGTCGAAGCACACCTAGGATGCATATTCGGCACCCTAGGTGGGAACCCGTTATTGAAGCATGCCACCAAATAGGTTGGGGGGATCTTCTAAAAAACTAAATAGCTTTCTTATTACGAGTGCTTTTTGGATGTAGTAGATTTAGTTAGGAGCCGTCCTTTTTGTTGTAAACGACATTTATTCAGCACATAACTAGGTAAAAGGTCAGTGTCAGAACCGTTATGTAGAGCAAGGTAGGATGAATGTAGGTAAAAGGTTGTGTAGCTACCTAGGCCTATATTTGGGTACATTGTGGCTCAGAACAGTGGCTGATGAACCACAATTGGGTCAGTGGCAGACCCCTCTCCCTTCCCCGACCAGAGCTGACTGTGGTGACAGATGTGTCACTTCTGGGATGGGGTGGCTATCTGGGACAGGTGTAAATCAGAGGTCTCTGGTCTCCGGTGGACTCCGAATTCCACACCAACCTGTTGGAGCTTCGGGCGATTTGCTTGGCACTGAAAGCCTTTCTTCCTTCTATCAGGGGAAGGCTGGTGCAGGTGTTCATGGACAACACCACCGCCATGTGTTACTGCAACAAACAGGTGAGATCATGGACTGTGCGTCTCTGGACGTGGCTGTAATGCCAAGGCATTTTCCTGGTGGTTGAACACCTGAAGGGCCTGAAATAGCAGGGTGGACAAGCTCAGCTGAAGATACCTAGCAGATCATGAATGGCATCTCCACCCGAAGGTGATGCAGGAACTCTTTCAGCAGTAGTGAGAGCCTTGGTTAGATCTGTACACCAGTGCAGAGAACGCATAATGTCAGCACTTTGTGCATGGGAGATTCTCGTGCTTAGAGATGTTTCGTCTTGAGTGGAGCTTCGACCTCCTGTGTGCCTTTCTGCCCATACCACTCCTGCCTAGAGTTCTCTGGAAGATCTTGCACGACCGGGACCAAGTTATGCTTGTGGCTTCAGCTTGGGCACGGAGAGTCTAATATCCCGAGGTGTTGAGCATGACCGTCATTCATCCAATCAAGCTGCCTCTTCGAGAGGATCTTCTGTCGCAGCAACAGGGGAGGATTTTGCACCAGAACCTGCGCCGAGATGACGTGTCGGGCGCTACTTGGACGCCGCCCACGCGCGCTGACGTCAGTTCTTTCTTTTTCCGTGCCAGCAAGCGCAGATCCAGAGAGAGCGGTACCCCTAGTCTTTTTTGACTACGTTTTTGAGATCTTTTTCTCACCCTTTTCGAGTCGATATCGACTCCTGGTGCAGTTAGGGATGCCCGGGTTTAAGACCTGCGAGGACTGTCATCGGATGATGTCGGTGACGGACCCGCACCGCGTGTGTCTTTTCTGCCTGGGGTGCGACCACGACCCCAAGTTGTGCCCCGACTGCCGGTCCATGGCTCCGAAGTCTTTGCGGGAGCGGTCCCGAAAGCTGCTTGAAGCCTGGCAGTCGGCTCCGCGCCATGAGAGGTCCCGGTCCAGAGGGAGGTCGAGGGACCATGCGCGGAGTCACCATCGGTGATCGTCGGGATCGAAGTCTTCGCACTCGGGGTCAGGTAAGACGAAGCACAAGAAGTCGAAGAAACGTCATCGTTCTCCGACTTCCCCTTACCGGTCGCGCGACGCGGCTGAGGGTATGGGTGGTGCCACCCCCGCGGCTCCGGCGGAGTCCATGGAGTCGCCGCCCGACTACCCGCCCTACCCGGGGTCGTCGGCGACTACGGCCCAGATACAGGAGTTCCTTTTGGCCATGGCCCGCCTCTTTGGGCCGTCGGGTCCCGCTGGTGCGCCTTCGGGCCCCGCGGTCCCGCCTGGGTGTCCTAGCATTTCATCGCCGGCGGCTCCGTCCCCAGCGTCGCTGTCGGCTCCGGCGCTGCAGGACACCCTTGGATTCAGGCCTGGCCTGGTCGACGCCGGTTAACCTTGTTACGCCTCCACCGAAGTCGACTCCACCTGCACCGATTCAGACGCCGCCCGCTCCTCGGGGCGACGTCGACCTCAGATTCAGCCCCGAAGTGGACACAGCGTCGGTCCGGCGTCGGTCGATGCCGTTCTCGACGTTGTTTGGGGATTCCTATCCCCATGTCCCTACTCCTTATTTTCGGCCTGTTGAACAGCCTGAGGAGCAAGGGGAGGACTGGGAGGGGTCGGATGACCCTCTCGCTGCAGCCTGCGAGTCTGAACAGGACTGGGCTGAGGAATTGGGGACGCCAGTGGTCTGGATACCTCACCCAGACCTTGGCATGCTGTCTCCTCCTACCGTGGCTACGGAGGAGGGAGCCAGTTATGCAGTGGTGTTGCGTAGGGCGGCGGAGGCCCTACACCTCCAGCTCCGTACTGTGGCCGTCAGGACTAACCTCCTGACAGAGGTGCTTCAGCCAGCAGCTACTTCTGCGGAGCCGCTGCTGCCCTTTAATGAAGCCCTTTCGGACGTTCTTTTGGGCACTTGGTCCAGGCCCACCACAGGGGCTCCTGTGGATAGGAACGTGGCCCGACGCCATCGCCCGGCTCCAGGTGACCCCGTTTACCTCTCCCAACACCCCACCCCTGAGAGCTTGGTTGTCCAAGCCTCTGCTTCCCAAACCGCCTTCCCTTCCGCACCACCGGATAGGGAATCCAAGACGCCTGGATCAGTTTGGGAAGAAGATTTTCTCTTCCACCAGCTCTGCGCTTGCGGTCCGTGAACACTGCATGCCTCTTGGGCCGTTATTCCCATTGTCTGTGGGATACGGTGGCGAACGTGCTGTCTCAGTGTCCGGAGGAGGCCCGGCCTGCTCTCGCCCAGGCTGATGCAGAGGGGAGAGACGCAGCCAAGTTCATGATCCGTTGTGGTCTAGACACCGCCGACTCACTGGGCAGATCCATTGCAACGACGGTAGCGGTTCGCCGCCACACCTGGTTGAGAACCACTGGATTTTCAGGGGATGTCCAAAACACCCTTATTAACATGCCCTTTGATGGTCGTCGCCTCTTCGGCGACAAAGCGGACAGCGCGTTGGAGCGGTTTAAGGACTCACGGGCTACTGCAAAGTCCTTGGGGCTCTCGGCAGTCCGCCCGCCTCCGCCTTCCGCTTTTCGCTCCTATCGTGGCACAGGAAGGGGCGACCCTGCAGCGTTCAGCAACAGAGCCACAGGCCGGCGCAACAGTCAACTCCAGCGCAGCCGAGGCGGTTTCCACCGTGGCGGATCAAAGGCAGCCAGCGGGCGGGTCAGACCACCACCTCCACCCCTGCCACCTCTGCCTCCAAACCTTCCTAGTCCGAACTTTCAGGCCCATCAATCGCCAGTGGGCGGCAGGCTCCGCCATCACCTCCCCCACTGGCGCACCATCACGTCGGACAGGTGGGTTTTAGAGATAGTCCGAAGGGGCTACTCCCTCCCCTTCAAGACTACCCCCCCAGTCATGCCACCTCTATACCACCTCATGTCAGGGGATCACTTGGTGCTTCTTCAGCAGGAAGTTGCGGCCCTCTTGGCCAAGGGGGCCATCGAGCGCGTTCCGACCGCACGAAGTAGGTCGTGGTTGTTATTCCCACTACTTTGTGGTGCCCAAGAAGGACAAAGGCCTGCGTCCTATCTTGGACCTCCGGAACGTCAATCGTTTCCTCCGCAAGGAGAAGTTCAACATGCTCACTCTAGCTCAGGTCTTGTCTGCTCTCGATCCACAAGACTGGATGGTGGTGCTGGACTTGCAGGATGCATATTTCCACATCCCCGTCCTGCCAGCCCACAGGCGTTACCTGCGGTTCATGGTAGGCCACAAGCACTTTCAGTTTACTGTGCTCCCCTTTGGCCTTACCAGCGCCCCTCGGGTGTTCACCAAAGTGATGGCGGTGGTCGCAGCTCATCTGCGCAGATCAGGAGTCTCAGTCTTCCCCTATCTCGACGACTGGTTGTTGAAGGCGGGCTCGCCCCAGACAGTCGTCTCCCACCTCCAGACTACGGCCGACCTCCTGCACTTGCTGGGGTTCTCCCTCCCAGAAGCTCCTCTTTATCGGAGCGGTTCTGGACACGGCGCAGATTCGGGTCTATCCTCCCGAACAGCGAGTCCGGGACATTCGGGCTCCGATTCCCATCTTTCAGCCCTTGTCCCGGGTTTCGGTCAGAGTGACTCTGAGGCTGCTGGGCCTCATGGCCTCCTGCATCCTGCTGGTCAATCATGCCAGGTGGCATATGCGGGCTCTGTAGTGGGACCTGAAGTTCCAGTGGGCGCAGCATCAGGGAAACCTGTCCGATCACGTCCAGATCTCGGAGGGCACTGCACGTCAATTGCAGTGGTGGCTCACGAACCGGCATTGGGTCAACGGCAGATCCCTCTCCCTTCCCCAACCGGAGTTCACAGTGGTGACGGATGCGTCCCTCCTGGGTTGGGGCGGCCACATGGGAGAGGCGGAGATCAGAGGCCTCTGGTCTCCGGCGGAGTCCCGGCTCCATATCAACCTTTTGGAGCTGCGGGCGATCAGGCTTGCACTGAAGGCATTCCTTCCCTCTGTCAAGGGAAGAGTAGTGCAGGTGTTCACAGACAACACCACCGCCATGTGGTACTGCAACAAACAAGGCGGGGTGGGGTCGTGGACCCTCTGTCAGGAGGCTCTGCATCTCTGGACATGGCTCGAACATCAGGGCATGTCCCTGGTGGTTCAACACCTGGCAGGTTCTCTGAACGCCAGGGCGGACGAACTCAGCCGCAGGTGCATGCTCGATCACGAATGGCGTCTTCACTCTGAGGTGGCGCAAGGTCTCTTTCAGCAGTGGGGAGAGCCTTGGTTAGATCTATTCGCCACCGAAGAGAACGCGCAATGTCATCAGTTCTGCGTGTTGGAATTTCCAAGGTGGCACTCGCTCGGCAACGCTTTTCGCCGCGAGTGGAGTTGCGGTCTATTGTACGCCTTTCCGCCTGTACCACTTCTGCCCAGAGTGCTGAAGAAGATCAGGCGCGACCGGGCCCAAGTCATCCTTGTGGCTGCGGACTGGGCTCGAAGAGTATGGTATCCCGAGCTACTCACTATGAGCATGGATCCCCCGATCAGACTGCCTCTTCGGGAGGATCTTCTGTCGCAGCAGCAGGGGACGGTCCTCCACCCGAACCCGTCCAGCCTCCACCTCTTTGTGTGGAGATTGAGCGGCGGCAGTTGATTCCTTTCGACTTGCCTTCTGAAGTTTGTGACGTTATTCTGGCAGCCAGGCGTCCCTCTACTAAAGTGGTATACGCCTGCAGGTGGAACAAATTTATGGATGGTGCACAGCAAAGGTTGTGGATCCCCTTTCTGCCCCTCTTTGAGGTTCTACTGTTCCTTCTTTCTTTGGCCCGGCAGGGCTCTGCTGTGGGCACTATCAAGGGCTACCTTTCTGCTATTTCGGCCTTTCTCAGGCTCCCTGATCAGCCCTCTCTTTTCAAGTCCCCTGTTGTAAATAGGTTTTTTAAAGGCATTACACACCTTTTTCCTCCTATTCCTTTCGTGATGCCTCAGTGGGACTTGAATCTGGTTCTGACGTACTTGATGTGCGCTCCTTTTGAGCCCCTTCACAACTGTCCTCTTCGTCTTTTGACGTTAAAGACTGCCTTCCTGGTGGCCATCACTTCCGCCAGGCGAGTGAGTGAGCTCCAGGCTCTTTCCTGTAAGCCTCCTTTCCTTTCAGTCCATCCGGACAAGGTTGTGCTCAGGCCCCGTCCTTCCTTTTTGCCAAAAGTGGTTACAGCCTTTCACATTGGGCAAACTATTACCTTGCCCACCTTTTTTCCGCCTCCGCATCCTTCCAGAGAGGAAGAGCGGCTCCAGCGTCTGGACCCAAAACGTGCGCTTTCTTTTTATCTCAACCGCACACAGCAGTTCCGGGTGGATGACCAGCATTTTGTTGGCTACGTTGGCACCAAGAAAGGTCGGGCGGTCCATAAGAGAACCATCTCCCGCTGGGTTGTCTTATGTATCAAAGCCTGTTACTCTTTGGCTAAAAAAGAACCTCCGGTGGGGCTGCGTGCTCATTCCACCAGAGCTACTGCAGCCACTACTGCATTGGTACGTGGTGTCCCCCTGCAAGACATATGTCAGGCAGCCACGTGGGCCTCGCTGCACACGTTTACCAAGCATTACTGCCTGGACAGCCAAGTCCGGAGAGACGGCTTCTTTGACCGTTCTGTTCTCCGTGACTTTCTGGTGTGATCTTAGTTCGCAGACCCACACCCGGGGTTGGTATTGCTGGGGTATCTATTCTAAGGTAAGGAATCTATCACTATGTGTTTCTTTCAGATGAACAAGTGGGATGCGTCAATTACATTGTCCGGTACATTCATTGTCTCTATCACGTCTAATGTTCCTGCGGTCAGGATCGTATCATAGAGATCATGTTCATACCAACGGAGGTCCCAGTGAACACGTATCAGTGAAGTCACCTGTTGTGGCTAGATTTCTTAAAAGCTTGCAGCACATGTTTCACTCCAGGCCATTCATCATGCCCCTGAGGGACCTAAGTCTTGTTCTCACCTTTTTGATGTGCGCTCTCTTTGAGCCTCTGCATAATTGCCCTCTTAGGCTATTGACTATCAAAATAGTCTTTCTGGTGGACATAAAAACGCCAAGAGGGCCAGCGAATTGCAGGCATTTTCGGCACACCCTCCCTACACCACCTTCTACCGTTACAAGTTGGTCCTCCGGACGCGTGCCTCCTTCCTTCAGCAGGTTGGCCAGACCATCACCCTGCCTACCTTCTTTGTTCCGCCTCACCCCTCCGAAGAGGACGAGAGACTCCACCATCTGGACCAAAAAAAAATGTGGTTGTTCGAACTTGATCACACAAAAGGAGCAGACTCCCGATCTGGCCTTTCTGGTGCGGGGGACCATGGCGTAGGAGAGCTGGGCTGATCATAGGGTCCTCTGGGGTGTGTGGAATTTGAGTCGGCTGTTCAGGTATGCTGGTCCGGTGTCGTGGAGGGCCTTGTGGGCGTGGTTGAGCATCTTGAAGGTGACTCTAGCTTCGATGGGGAGCCAGTGGAGTGTGCGCAGGTGCTGGGAGATGGCAGTCTCTTGGCAGGTCGAGGACCAGTCTTGCGGCGGCGTTCTGGATGTTCTGTAGCTTGCGGGTGAGGTTTTTGTTTATTCCGGCATAGAGTGCATTGCCGTAGTCGAGTCTGCTGGTGACCAGGGCGTGAGTGACGGTCTTTCTGTGTTCAAGGGGGATCCATTTGAAGGTCTTGCGTAGGAGGCGGAGGGTGTGGAAGCAGGACGACGAGACGGAGTTGATCTGGCGGTCCATTTTGAGCTCAGAGTCCAGGATGATTCCCAGGTTGCGTGCGTGGTCCGTGGGGGTGGGCGGGCTTCCGAGGGCGCGGGGCCACCAGGTGTCGTTCCAGGCGTCTGGGTTTGGGCCCATGATGAGTACTTCTGTTTTGTTGATGTTTAGTTGTAGGCAGTTGTTTTTCATCCATTTGGCAACGGCTTCCATGCCTTCTCGATAGTTGTGTCTGGCGGTATTGGGTTCGTTGGATAGGGGGAGGATGAGTTGGGTGTCGTCTGCGTATGACACAATGTTGAGTCCGTAGGTTCTGACGATGGGGGCGAGCGGAGCCATGTAGACGTTGAAGAGCGTAGGGCTGAGGGAGGACCCCTGGGGGACTCCGCAGGTGGTTGGTGTAGGGTCCGAGAGGAAAGGGGGGAGTCTGACCTGCTGCGTTCTGCCGGAGAGGAAGGAGCGGATCTAGTCGAGGGCCTTGTCTTGGATCCCTGCGTCGTGGAATCTGCGTATTAGGGTGCGGTGAGAGACTGTGTCGAACGCCGCTGAGAGGTCGAGGAGGATGAGGGCTGCTGTTTCTCCTTTGTCCAGTAGGGTGCGGATGTCGTCTGTTGCGGCGAGGAGGACGGTTTCCGTACTGTGGTTTTTTCAGAAGCCGGATTGGGAGGAGGCGAGGATGTTGTGCTCTTCGATGAATGTTGCGAGTTGGCTGTTGATGGCTTTCTCGATGACTTTCGCTGGGAACGGGAGCAGGGAGATGGGTCTGTAGTTTTTGAGGTCAGTTGGGTCCGCCGAGGGTTTCTTCAGGAGGGGGTTGACCTCTGCGTGTTTCCAGTCATCGGGGAACGAGGCGGTTGCCAGGGAGCGGTTGATGGTGTGGCAGAGTATGGGTGCGATGGTGTCGGCGGCTCTGTTGAAAATGTGGTGGGGACAGGGGTCCTTGGGGGCCCCGGAGTGGATTGACTTCATTGTCTTCATTGTGTCTTCGGTGGTGAGGGCTGTCCAGTTGTCGATCGCTGGCTTCCGGGTGTCGGGGGTGGTTGGTGAGGGTTCAGTGTGTTGGTTGTCTTCGTCGAAGTTGTCGTAGATGCTCTTGATTTTGTGGTGGAAAAAGGTGCTGAGTTTGTCGCAGAGGTCTTGTGAGGGAGGGATGTTGGTGGACTCGCTGGTGGGTTAGGCGAACTCCTTGATGATGTTGAAGAGTTCTTTGCTGTTGTGTGCGTGAGTGGAGATTCTGTCTTCAATCGCTTTTTTCCTTGTTTTTCTGATGAGTTGGTGGTGGGCGTTGGTGGCGGCTCTGAAGTTGTTGTGGGCTTCTGTGGATTTGGTGTTCCTCCAGGCCTTTTCGAAGCGGCGGCAAGTGCGTCTGGACTCTCGAAGTTCGGTGGTAAACCATCTGGCTTTCTTGGCGTGGGTGTTGTTGTTTCTCTTGAGGGGTGCTATGGTGTTGGCGCTGTCGGAGATCCATCTGTGCAGGGTTCGGGCTGCGGTGTTTGGGTCGTTGTTTTCCGCGATGGTTGGGGTGGAGTTGCTGAGTGATGAGGTTAGCTGGTCGTCAGTGATTCTGGTCCAGTTTCTTCGTGGGAGCAGGTGCTGGTGTCTGTGGATGGTGGGTGTTCTGAAGGTGAAGTGGACGCATCGATGGTCAGTCCATGGGAGTTCGGTGGTGTGGCTGAAGGTGATGGAGTTTCCTGTTGTGAAGAGGGGGTCGAGGGTGTGTCCTGTTGAGTGCGTGGGTTCGGTCACGATCTGGCGGAGTCCAATGTTGTGGAGGTTGTCCAGGAGAAATGTGGTGCTGGGGTCCAGTTGGTTGTCGAGGTGGAAGTTGAGGTCTCGCAGTAGGGTGTAGTTGGTGGATGCGATGGCATGCGGGGAGATAATGTCCGTGATGGAGTTGGCAAAAAGTATGCGGGGTCTAGGGGGTCGGTAGATGAGGGTTCCTAGGGTGGTGGTAGGGCTGGCCAGTATCTTGAAGTGAAGGTGTTCCATCAGGTCTGTGGGCTCGTCGGGGAGTGTGCTCAGGCGGAGGGTGGATTTGTGGACGATGGCGATTCCTCCTCCCGGGCGGGTGGGGCGGTCCTTCCTGGAGATCTTGTATCCTTGGGGAATGGCGATGGCGATGTCCGGTTCCGAGGTGGTGTTGGTCCATGTTTCGGTGAAGAACGCTACGTCCGGGGTAGTGCTGTCGAGGAGGTCTCAGATTTCGGTGGCGTGTTTGTGGAGGGATCGGACGTTGAGGAGGATGCATTGCAGGGTCTTCGGTTCGATTGTGGTCTTGCGGGCGGGTTGCGCCTGGTCCGTGGTCTTGGCGGTGCTGCAGGTGTGCCGGCAGCGGTGACAGCTGAAGGGTCCGTGGGTGTCGGCTGGTGATGCTAGTTTGCAGTTGTTGTTGCGTCCTGGGTTGAGAGCGTGGAGTTCCGCTGGGTCGTAGCGTTGGCGTTGCGGAGGTCCAGGGTTCCTGGCGTGGACGGGCGCAGACGGGCTTGCCTTTGGCGCGCCCGCTGCGCACAGCCGCGCAGTGGCCGCCATTAAGTAGGGGTCGGGGAGGGCTGGACAGCTGGGAAAGAACAAAGTAGGGGTCGGGGAGGGCTGGACAGCTGGGAAAGAACAAAGTTATGGGGTTTACCTGCTGGGTGGTGCGAGTGGCGGGGGAGAGCTGGCCTGGGGACCTGCTCACTGGGGCCACGCTGCAGCCGCATTAAATAGGTTATCCAGGATGGGGGCAGGGTACTGGGCGGAGTAAGTGGGAGGCTCGAGGAGGGAAGGACTGAGTGGGGGAAAAAGCGGTTTAGCCTGGGATAGGGAGGGTGCGAGGAAAAGTGGGTGTGGGGAAGAAGAGTCTACAAGGGAATCTGTGGAAAGAAGAGTACATTTAAGAGAGAATCTGTGGAAAAACAGGCAAAGTTAAAAGAGGAATCTAGAAAGAAGAGCAAAGTTAAGAGGGAATCTTGTGAAAAACAAGCAAAGTTAAGAGAGGAATCTGTGGAAAAATGAGCAAAGTTAGGAGAGGAATCTCCAGAAGGAAGAGCAAAGTCGAGAGGGAATCTGTGGGAAAACGAGTAAAGTTAAGCGAGGAACAGTTGGCGTAGCTAGGGGGGTGGTGCGCTCTGGGTGGCACGTATTCTGGGGGCGGCGGCCTCCCCCCGCTCTTACCCGCCATCTCGGGCGGCAATAGCACCCCCCGCTCCTCAATGCAAACAGAGAAAACTCTCACCAGCACCCCCCATCTTCACTGCGGCCGCTGTGGGGCAGCAAATGCAGGGACCGCCACGTGCGGCCACAGGGCTAGCTACACCACTGGCGAGGAATCTGTGGATAAACGAGCAAAAGTTAGGAAAGGAATCTGTAGAAGGAAGAGCAAAGTTAAGAGAGAATCCGTGGAAAAATGAGTAAAGTTAAGAGAGGAATCTGTTTAAAAATGAAACTTTTGACAGCTCCAAGCTGTTGGGAGAAAAGGTAATTTTGGCCTTAGAAAGTTTTATGGTAATCAGCGCAAGAGCATTCTCCTTAGACCTGCAGCATCTTCCCCCAACATGATTACTGGCAATTTCAGAAATTCCAGAGCTTTGCACGTGAATTCAGTTTTCGCCAGCCGCAGCAACAACCACAAAACTAATTGCTTTTGCGGTATAGGGCTCGTTAGAAAGGCAGAGATCGTACAGTCCAACAGTCCATTTCCTCCTCTACTCCACCTGGAAAACATCTCTAATTTGCCTTTATCGGTGCACATGAAACTGGTGGGAGGTCAGGTGTTCTCCTTTCTACATGCCTGGAAGCCCATAACTTCGGACCAGTGGGTTCTTCAGATCGTAGAAAGGGGTAATGCCCTACTCTTACCGTATTCTTCCTCACCACGTCTCCAAATTACCCCTGTTAAAACAGAAGACCATTCCATTATTTTTCAGTAGGAGGTATCCGAAAGGTGCAGTGTAGTTGGTGCCAGCGCAGAAGGTCAAGCAGGGATGGTATTCTCAGTACTTTGTGAAGCCCAAGAAGGACAGCAGTCTTCCTCCAATCCTAGCTCTCGGGGTTTTGAATCTCTTCGCCCACAAGAAGTAATTCAAGATGCTTTCTCCGGCTCAGGTTCTGTTGGCGCTGAAAGCAAGAGATTGGATGCACATATTTTCACAAACCGATCATGCAGTGACACAAGTGGATGAACATTTGATTCTTAGTTAGGTCCACTCACTACCACTTTGCGGTCCTCGACTTTGGTTTAATATCAGCACCTTGAGTCTCTTTAAAGGTGATAGCAGTGGTAGCATTCTATCTCAGAAACTCAAGGATCTCCGTATTCCCGTATCTAGAAAACTGGTTGCTGAAAGCCAGGTCTCTGTAGATGTTGTTGGGCCATTTATATGCGAGGACATCCCTACTATTTGGTGTGGGGTTTTCCATCAATGTGTTTATATCTGAAAGAGACACGTTAGTGACAGATTCCTTACCTTAGAATATCCCCAGGCGTCAGGCTGGATCCGGAAAGTTTTTTGCGTAGCAGTACCCTTGCGCGTCGGTAGGCGGCGTCGTGCGGCTCCGCGTCCGTCGTCGGCGTCGTGATCGCCGGGATGACGTCGCGGGCAGTACTTAGGCGCCGCCCCTGCGCGCTGACATCAGTTCTTCTTTTTCCGCGCCAGCAAGCGCAGATCCGGGAAGAGCAGTGCCCTGGTCATTTTTTGACCATACTTTTTGGTGAATTTTTTCACTGTTTTTCTCCATCGACTCAAGGTGTCGTAGGGATGCCCGGGTTTCAAACGTTGCGGCGCCTGTGCTCGGATGATGTCCGTCACCGACCCGCATTGGGAGTGTCTCTTCTGCCTCGGCCGAGGCCACGACACGGAGTCTTGTACCGACTGCCAGGCCCTCAACCCGAAAGCTTTGCGAGAGCGGTCTCGAAAGCTCCTCGAGGCCCGGCATTCGGCTCCGCGGAAGCCCCGGTCGGGTGAGAGGTCCAGGGGTCGATCGCGGAGTCCACACCGGTCGTCGGCATCGAAGTCTTCTTCGTCCGGTAAGTCAAAACACAAGAAGTCCAAAAAGCATCATCGCTCTAGGACTTCGCCTCGCCGGTCTCGCGACTCGGCTGAGGCCCCTCCCGGCACCGTCCCGCCCCCGCGGCCCCGGACATGCCTGTGGAGTCGCCCCCGCCATACCCGTCCTTCCCGAGTTCGGGGGCGGATCCGGCCAAAGTGCAGGAATTCCTGTCGGCCATGGCCCGCCTCTTCGGGCCTCCGGGCCCCTCCGGTGCGCCTTCGGGCCCCGCGGGCCCTGATGGGGTTGCTCCGGCGCCGACGGCTCCGGCCCCGGCATCGCCCGTGCCTCCAGCCTCGATCCCGGCTCTGGCCCCGGCCTCGATCCCGGCTCCACAACCCCCATCGACGCCGGTCGACCTAACGACACCTCCGCCGGCGCCGATGTCTCCGGTGCCGTTCTCGACGCCGCCTGGGGCTCCGGGCGGCGTCGTTCCCCAGTTCCTTCCGGCTCCGGACATGGACCCGGACCGACGTCGCTCGACGCCGGTTCCGGCGCCGATGAGACCTTGGGTCCCAAATGTCCCTCCTCCCCCTTATTTTGAACCTGAGGAGGACCAGGAGGACTGGGAGGGGTCTGATGACCCTCTGACACAACAGTGTCAGTACGATGAGGACTGGACAGAGGGTCTAGGGGATGCTAGTGGTCTAGATACTTCCCCTGACACTGGCATGCTGTCTCCTCCCGTGGCTACGGAGGAGGGAGCCAATTTTGCAACGGTGTTGCATAGGGCAGCTGGAGCCTTACATCTCCAACTCCCTGCTGTGGCGGTCAAGGTTAATCTCTTGACAGAGGTGCTTCAGCCGGCAGCCTCCTCTTCGGAGACTGTGCTGCCGTTTAACGACGCCCTCACTGACGTTCTTTTGGGCGCCTGGTCCAAGCCCAACACAGGGGCTCCTGTGGATAGGAACGTGTCCCGACGCCATCGCCCAGCTCCGGGCGACCCCCTGTTTCTCTCTGTCCACCCCACCCCTGAGAGCTTGGTTGTCCAAGCCTCCGCTTCCCAAACCGCCTTCCCTACCGCCCTCCGGATAGGGAATCCAAACGCCTGGATCAATTTGGGAAGAAGGGTTTTTCTTCCTCCAGTGCTGGCTTGCGGTCCGTCAACACCGCTTGCCTTTTGGGCCGATATACCCACTCCTTGTGGGATTCGGTGGCGGATGTTTTGCCCCAGTGTTCTGAGGAGGTCCAGACACTGCTTTCCCGCGCCATTGCGGAAGGAAGGGATGCGGCCAAATATACAATACGATGTGGCCTTGATACCGCCGACTCGCTGGGCAGGTCTATTGCAACGACGGTGGCGCTACGACGCCACGCCTGGCTGAGAACCACTGGTTTTTCAGGGGATGTCCAGAATACTCTCATGGACATGCCCTTTGATGGAGTCGGTCTTTTTGGGTCCAAAGCAGACCATGCGTTGGAGCGCTTTAAGGACTCACGGGCTACTGCAAAGTCCCTGGGCCTTTCTGCTACACGCCCTCCGCTGACTTCTGCTTTTCGCCCCTATCGTGGCCACGGTAGGGGCGCCCCTTCACGTCAGCAGCCCAGCCACCGGCCTGCGCAGCAGGCGTCTTCGCGTGGCCGAGGACGTGGATTCCGCCGTGGCGGATCGGGCAACCAGCGTGCGGGTCAGGCCACCACCTCCAACCCGTCCGCGGCCTCCAAACCCTCCTAGTCCCTCCTTTCAGGTGCACAGCACGCCAGTAGGGGGCAGGGTCCGCCATCACCTTCCCCACTGGCGTACCATCACCTCGGACAGGTGGGTCTTGGACATTGTCCGAAGGGGCTACTCCCTCCCCTTCGAGTCCACCCCCCCAACCATGCCACCTCAATTCCACCGCATGTCAGGGGATCACTTGGTGTTTCTACAGAAGGAAGTCACGGCCCTCTTGGCCAAGAGGGCCATCGAGCATGTTCCGACCCCAGAAGTAGGGCGTGGTTGCTACTCCCACTACTTCCTGGTGCCCAAAAAGGACAAGGAGGACATGCGTCCTATCTTGGACCTCTGGAACGTCAATCGCTTCCTCCGGAAGGAGAAGTTCAAGATGCTCACCCTAGCTCAGGTCTTGACTGCCCTCGACCCTGGAGACTGGTTGGTAGCGTTGGACTTGCAGGACGCATATTTCCACATCCCCGTCCTGCCGGCCCACCGGCGTTACCTGCGGTTCACGGTAGGCCCCGAGCACTTTCAGTTCACCGTGCTCCCCTTTGGCCTTACCAGTGCCCCTCGGGTGTTCACGAAAGTGTTGGCGGTGGTCGCAGCTCATCTGCGCCGGGCAGGGGTTTCAGTCTTCCCCTACCTCGACGACTGGCTGCTGAAGGCGGGCTCGTCCCAGGCAGTCGTCTCCCACCTCCAGACTACGGCCGAACTCCTGCACTCGCTGGGGTTCTCCATCAATGTGCCGAAGTCGCATCTGATTCCTTCTCCACAGCTCCTTTTCATCGGAGCAGTTCTGGACACGACGCAGTTTCGGGCCTATCCTCCCGAACGGCGAGTCCGGGATATTCAGGCTATGATTCCGATCTTTCAGCCTTTATCCTGGGTTTCGGTACGGATGACCCTGAGGCTGCTGGGCCTCATGGCCTCCTGCATCCTGCTGGTCAATCATGCCAGATGGCATATGCGGGCTCTGCAGTGGGACCTGAAGTTCCAGTGGGCGCAGCACCAGGGCAACCTGTCCGATCACGTCCAGATCTCGGAGGGGACTGCAAAACAGTTGCAGTGGTGGCTCTCGAACCGGCAATGGGTCATGGGCAGATCCCTCTCCCTTCCCCAGCCAGAGCACACAGTTGTGACGGACGCGTCCCTTCTGGGATGGGGCGGTCACATGGGAGAGGCGGAGATCAGAGGCCTCTGGTCTCCGGCGGAGTCCCGGCTCCATATCAACCTTCTGGAGCTCCGGGCGATCCGACTTGCACTCAAGGCATTCCTTCCCTCTGTCAAAGGGGAGGTAGTGCAGGTGTTCACAGACAACACCACCGCCATGTGGTACTGCAACAAACAGGGCGGGGTGGGGTCGTGGACCCTTTGTCAGGAGGCTCTGCGCCTCTGGACATGGCTGGAACATCAGGGCATGTTCCTGATGGTTCAACATCTGAAAGAGACACGTTAGTGACAGATTCCTTACCTTAGAATATCCCCAGGCGTCAGGCTGGATCCGGAAAGTTTTTTGCGTAGCAGTACCCTTGCGCGTCGGTAGGCGGCGTCGTGCGGCTCCGCGTCCGTCGTCGGCGTCGTGATCGCCGGGATGACGTCGCGGGCAGTACTTAGGCGCCGCCCCTGCGCGCTGACGTCAGTTCTTCTTTTTCCGCGCCAGTAAGCGCAGATCCGGGAAGAGCAGTGCCCTAGTCACTTTTTGACTATCTTTTTGTGAAATTTTTCACTGTTCTCTTCAACGAGTCTTCACGACTCCTAAGGTGTCGTAGGGATGCCCGGCTTTAAGCCCTGCGAGGTATGTGGTCGTATGATGTCCATCACGGACCCCCACCTCGAGTGTCTCTTCTGCCTCGGCCGAGGCCACGACACGAAGTCGTGCCCTGACTGCCGGAAACTTCATCCGAAGGCTTTGCGAGAGCGGTCTCGAAAGCTCCTTGAAGTCCGGCAGTCGGCTCCGCGCCGCAGCAAGCCCCGGTCCCGGGAGAGGTCGAGGGGCCGGACGCGGAGTCCCCGCCGTTCGTCGGAATCCAAGTCTTCGCGCTCCTCCGGTAAGTCGAAGCACAAGAAGTCTAAGCGGCGTCATCGCTCTAAGACTTCGCCTCGCCGGTCGCGCGACTCGGCTGAGGTCCCTGTCGGCACCGTCCCCGCCCCCGCGGCCCCGGACGTGCCTGTCGAGTTGCCCCCGCATTACCCGTCCTTCCCGGGTTCGGGGGCGACTCCGGCCGAAGTACAGAAATTCCTGTCGGCCATGGCCCGCCTCTTCGGGCCTCAAGGTCCCTCCGGTGCGCCTTCGGGCCCCGCGGGCCCAGATGGGGTTGCTCCGGCGTCGCCGTCGACTCCGGTCCCGGCGTCGCCTGTCCCACCAGCCTTCGTCCCGGCCTCGGCTCCGGCCCCGGCCTCGACCCCGGTTCCGGTGGTGCCGCAACCTCCATCGACGCCGGTTGACCTAACCACGCCTCCGCCGACGCCGATGTCCCCGGTGCCGTTTCCGACGCCGTCCGGGGCTCCGGGCGGCGTCGTTCCCCGGTTCTCCCCGGGTCCGGACATGGAGCCGGACCGGCGCCGCCCGACGCCGGTTCCGGCGCCGATGAGGCCTTGGGTCCCTTATGTCCCTCCTCCTCCATCTTTTCAACCTGAGGAGGACCAGGAGAGCTGGGAGGGGTCTGACGACCCTCTCACACAACAGTGCGAGTTTGACCCGGACTGGGTTGAGGAACTTGGGGATGCCAGTGGGCTGGATACCTCCCCCGACTCTGGCATGCTGTCTCCTCCCGTGGCAACGGAGGAGGGGGCTAATTTTGCAACGGTGTTGCGTAGAGCTGCTGGAGCCTTAAATCTCCAGTTGCCTACAGTGGCCGTCAGGACTAACCTCCTAACTGAAGTGCTTCAGCCGGCGGCCTCCTCTTCGGAGCCTGTGCTGCCGTTCAACGATGCACTCACTGACGTTCTTTGGGTGCCTGGTCCAAACCCACCACAGGGGCTCCTGTGGATAGGAACGTGGCCCGACGCCATCGCCCGGCTCCGGGCGACCCCCTGTTTCTCTCCCAACACCCCACCCCTGAGAGCTTGGTTGTCCAAGCCTCTGCCTCCCAAACAGCCTTCCCTACCGCCCCTCCGGATAGGGAATCCAAGCGCCTGGATCACTTTGGGAAGAAGGCTTTCTCTTCCTCCAGTGCTGGCTTGCGGTCTGTTAATACCGCTTGCCTCTTGGGCCGATACACCCACTCCCTGTGGGATTCGGTGGCTGATGTTTTGCCGCAGTGTTCTGAGGAGGTCCAGGCACTGCTTACCCGCGCTATTGCGGAAGGGCGTGATGCGGCTAAGTATACCATCCGCTGTGGCCTTGATACCGCCGACTCGCTGGGCAGATCGCTTGCAACGACGGTGGCGCTGCGTCGCCACGCCTGGCTGAGAACCACTGGTTTTTCAGGGGATGTCCAGAATACTCTCATGGACATGCCCTTTGATGGAGTCGGTCTCTTTGGTTCAAAGGCGGACCATGCGCTGGAGCGTTTCAAGGATTCACGGGCTACTGCTAAGTCCCTGGGCCTTGCTGTTGTGCGCCCTCCGCAAACGTCTGCTTTTCGCCCCTTTCGTGGCCACGGAAGGGGCGCCCAGTCACGTCCACAGCCCGGCCAACGGCCCGCGCAGCAAGCGCCTTCGCGTGGCCGAGGACGTGGATACCGCCGTGGCGGTTCGGGCAACCAGCGTGCGGGTCAGGCCACCACCTCCAACCCGTCCGCGGCCTCCAAGCCCTCCTAGTCCCTCCTTTCAGGTGCACAGCACGCCAGTCGGGGGCAGGGTCCGCCATCACCTTCACCACTGGCGTCCCATCACCTCGGACAAGTGGGTCTTGGACATTGTCCGAAGGGGCTACTCCCTCCCCTTCGAGACCACCCCCCAGCCATGCCGCCTCAATTCCACCGCATGTCAGGGGATCACTTGGTGCTTCTACAGACGGAAGTCACGGCCCTCTTGGCCAAGAGGGCCATCGAGCATGTTCCGACCCCAGAAGTAGGGCGTGGTTGCTACTCCCACTACTTTCTGGTGCCCAAAAAGGACAAGGAGGACATGCGTCCTATCTTGGACCTCCGGAACGTCAATCGCTTCCTCCGGAAGGAGAAGTTCAAGATGCTCACCCTAGCTCAGGTCTTGACTGCCCTCGACCCCGGAGACTGGTTGGTAGCGTTGGACTTGCAGGACGCCTATTTCCACATCCTCGTCCTGCCGGCCCACCGGCGTTACCTTCGGTTCACGGTAGGCCTCGAGCATTTTCAGTTCACCGTGCTCCCCTTTGGCCTTACCAGTGCCCCTCGGGTGTTCACGAAAGTGATGGCGGTGGTCGCAGCTCATCTGCGCCGGGCAGGGGTTTCAGTCTTCCCCTACCTCGACGACTGGCTGCTGAAGGCGGGCTCGTCCCAGGCAGTTGTCTCCCACCTCCAGACTACGGCCGAACTCCTGCACTCGCTGGGGTTCTCCATCAATGTGCCAAAGTCGCATCTGATTCCTTCTCCACAGCTCCTTTTCATCGGAGCAGTTCTGGACACGACGCAGTTTCGGGCCTATCCTCCCGAACGGCGAGTCCGGGATATTCAGGCTATGATTCCGATCTTTCAGCCCTTATCCTGGGTTTCGGTACGGATGACCCTGAGGCTGCTGGGCCTCATGGCCTCCTGCATCCTGCTGGTCACTCATGCCAGATGGCATATGCGGGCTCTGCAGTGGGACCTGAAGTTCCAGTGGGCGCAGCACCAGGGCGACCTGTCCGATCACGTCCAGATCTCGGAGGGGACTGCAAAACAGTTGCAGTGGTGGCTCTCGAACCGGCAATGGGTCATGGGCAGATCCCTCTCCCTTCCCCAGCCAGAGCACACAGTTGTGACGGACGCGTCCCTTCTGGGATGGGGCGGTCACATGGGAGAGGCGGAGATCAGAGGCCTCTGGTCTCCGGCGGAGTCCCGGCTCCATATCAACCTTCTGGAGCTCCGGGCGATCCGACTTGCACTCAAGGCATTCCTTCCCTCTGTCAAAGGGAAGGTAGTGCAGGTGTTCACAGACAACACCACTGCCATGTGGTACTGCAACAAACAAGGCGGGGTGGGGTCGTGGACCCTTTGTCAGGAGGCTCTGCGCCTCTGGACATGGCTGGAACACCAGGGCATGTTCCTGGTGGTTCAACACCTGGCAGGTTCCCTGAACGCCAGGGCGGACGAACTCAGCCGCAGGTGCATGATGGATCACGAATGGCGTCTTCACTCGGAAGTGGCGCAAGGACTCTTTCTACAGTGGGGAGAGCCTTGGTTAGATCTATTCGCCACCGAAGAGAACGCGCAATGTCATCAGTTCTGCGCGTTGGAATTTCCAAGGCGGCACTCGCTCGGCGACGCTTTTCGTCACGAGTGGAGTTGCGGTCTATTGTACGCCTTTCCGCCTATACCACTTCTACCCAGAGTGTTGAAGAAGATTCGGCACGACCGGGCCCAAGTCATTCTTGTGGCTCCGGACTGGGCTCGAAGAGTTTGGTATCCCGAGCTACTCAATATGAGCGTAGATCCCCCGATCCGTCTGCCTCTTCGGGAGGATCTTCTGTCGCAGCAGCAGGGGACGGTCCTCCACCCGAACCTGTCCAGTCTACACCTGCTTGCGTGGAGATTGAGCGGCGGCAGTTGATTCCTTTCGACTTGCCTCCCGAAGTTTGTGATGTGATTCTGGCAGCCAGGCGTCCCTCCACTAAGGTGGTATACGCCTGCAGGTGGAACAAATTTGTGGCATGGTGCACAGCAAAGGCTGTGGATCCCCTTTCTGCCCCTCTTTCTGAGGTCCTTCTGTTCCTTCTCTCTCTGGCCCAACAGGGTTCTGCCCTGGGTACCATCAAGGGTTATCTTTGTGCTATCTCGGCCTTCCTCAGGCTCCCTGATCAGCCCTCCCTTTTCAAGTCCCCTGTTGTTAACAGGTTCTTAAAAGGCGTTACTCACCTCTTCCCTCCTGTTCCGTTTGTGATGCCTCAGTGGGACTTAAACTTGGTTCTTACCTTTTTAATGTGCGCTCCCTTTGAGCCTCTACATAACTGTCCTCTTCGTCTTCTGACTCTGAAGACAGCCTTTCTGGTGGCCATCACCTCCGCTCGGCGGGTGAGTGAGCTCCAGGCTCTATCTTGCAAACCTCCCTTTCTGTCTGTTCATCCAGACAAGGTTGTTCTTCGGACGCGTCCGTCCTTCTTGCCAAAGGTGGTTACTGCTTTCCACATTGGGCAGACCATCACTTTGCCCACCTTCTTTCCGCCTCCGCATCCTTCCAGAGAGGAAGAGAGGCTCCACCGTCTGGACCCAAAACGTGCGCTCTCCTTCTATATTGACCGCACAAAACACTTCCGGGTGGATGACCAGCTCTTTATTGGCTACGTGGGCGCCAAAAAGGTCGGGCGGTGCACAAGAGGACCATCTCCCGCTGGGTTACCTTGTGCATCAAGACCTGCTATTCTTTGGCTAAAAAGGAGCCTCCTGTTGGGCTGCGTGCCCATTCCACCAGGGCAACGGCTGCTACCACGGCCTTGGGCCGCGGTGTTCCGCTGCCGGTTATCTGTCAGGCAGCTACGTGGGCCTCGCTGCACACGTTTACAAAGCATTACTGCCTTGACAGTCAGGTCCGGAGGGACGGCTTCTTTGGCCGTTCTGTCCTCCAGGACTTCCTTGTCTGATCTTTGTTCGCAGACCCACCACCGGGGTTGGTATTGCTGGGGTATCTATTCTAAGGTAAGGAATCTGTCACTAACGTGTCTCTTTCAGATGCACAAGTTACTAACTTGTGTAACGATATATCTGTAAGAGACAGTAGTTAGTGACAGATTCCTTACCGCCCCACCCATCCTCCCCGTTCTGCGAACTGATTTCTAGGGTTAAGGACATCCCTTTCAGGGCCCTAGTATTTTTCAGACACCTATGTCAGCTTCTTGCATGGCTCTGCGTTCCTGGCGCGGAAAGTCGTGTACAGAACTGACGTCAGCGCGCAGGGGCGGCGCCTAAGTACTGCCCGCGACGTCATCCCGGCGATCACGACGCCGACGACGGACGCGGAGCCGCACGACGCCGCCTACCGACGCGCAAGGGTACTGCTACGCAAAAAACTTTCCGGATCCAGCCTGACGCCTGGGGATATTCTAAGGTAAGGAATCTGTCACTAACTACTGTCTCTTACAGATATATCGTTACACAAGTTAGTAACTTGTGCACCTGGCAGGTTCCCTGAACGCCAGGGCGGACGAACTCAGCCGCAGGTGCATGATGGATCACGAATGGCGTCTTCACTCGGAAGTGGCGCAAGGACTCTTTCTACAGTGGGGAGAGCCTTGGTTGGATCTATTCGCCACCGAAGAGAACGCGCAATGTCATCAGTTCTGCGCGTTGGAATTTCCAAGGCGGCACTCGCTCGGCGACGCTTTTCGTCACGAGTGGAGTTGCGGTCTATTGTACGCCTTTCCGCCTATACCACTTCTACCCAGAGTGTTGAAGAAGATTCGGCACGACCGGGCCCAAGTCATTCTTGTGGCTCCGGACTGGGCTCGAAGAGTTTGGTATCCCGAGCTACTCAATATGAGCGTAGATCCCCCGATCCGTCTGCCTCTTCGGGAGGATCTTCTGTCGCAGCAGCAGGGGACGGTCCTCCACCCGAACCTGTCCAGTCTACACCTGCTTGCGTGGAGATTGAGCGGCGGCAGTTGATTCCTTTCGACTTGCCTCCCGAAGTTTGTGATGTGATTCTGGCAGCCAGGCGTCCCTCCACTAAGGTGGTATACGCCTGCAGGTGGAACAAATTTGTGGCATGGTGCACAGCAAAGGCTGTGAATCCCCTTTCTGCCCCTCTTTCTGAGGTCCTTCTGTTCCTTCTCTCTCTGGCCCAACAGGGTTCTGCCCTGGGTACCATCAAGGGTTATCTTTGTGCTATCTCGGCCTTCCTCAGGCTCCCTGATCAGCCCTCCCTTTTCAAGACCCCTGTTGTTAACAGGTTCTTAAAAGGCATTACACACCTCTTCCCTCCTGTTCCGTTTGTAATGCCTCAGTGGGACTTGAACTTGGTTCTTACCTTTTTAATGTGCGCTCCCTTTGAGCCTCTACATAACTGTCCTCTTCGTCTTCTGACTCTGAAGACAGCCTTTCTGGTGGCCATCACCTCCGCTCGGCGGGTGAGTGAGCTCCAGGCTCTATCTTGCAAACCTCCCTTTCTGTCTGTTCATCCAGACAAGGTTGTTCTTCGGACGCGTCCGTCCTTCTTGCCAAAGGTGGTTACTGCTTTCCACATTGGGCAGACCATCACTTTGCCCACCTTCTTTCCGCCTCCGCATCCTTCCAGAGAGGAAGAGAGGCTCCACCGTCTGGACCCAAAACGTGCGCTCTCCTTCTATATTGACCGCACAAAACACTTCCGGGTGGATGACCAGCTCTTTGTTGGCTACGTGGGCGCCAAAAAGGTCGGGCGGTGCACAAGAGGACCATCTCCCGCTGGGTTACCTTGTGCATCAAGTCCTGCTATTCTTTGGCTAAGAAGGAGCCTCCTGTTGGGCTGCGTGCCCATTCCACCAGGGCAACGGCTGCTACCACGGCCTTGGGCCGCGGTGTTCCGCTGCCGGTTATCTGTCAGGCAGCTACGTGGGCCTCGCTGCACACGTTTACAAAGCATTACTGCCTTGACAGTCCGGTCCGGAGGGACGGCTTCTTTGGCCGTTCTGTCCTCCAGGACTTCCTTGTCTGATCTTTGTTCGCAGACCCACCACCGGGGTTGGTATTGCTGGGGTATCTATTCTAAGGTAAGGAATCTGTCACTAACGTGTCTCTTTCAGATGCACAAGTTACTAACTTGTGTAACGATATATCTGTAAGAGACAGTAGTTAGTGACAGATTCCTTACCGCCCCGCCCATCCTCCCCGTTCTGCGAACTGATTTCTAGGGTTAAGGACATCCCTTTCAGGGCCCTAGTATTTTTCAGACACCTATGTCAGCTTCTTGCATGGCTCTGCGTTCCTGGCGCGGAAAGTCGTGTACAGAACTGACGTCAGCGCGCAGGGGCGGCGCCTAAGTACTGCCCTCGACGTCATCCCGGCGATCACGACGCCGACGACGGACGCTGAGCCGCACGACGCCGCCTACCGACGCGCAAGGGTACTGCTACGCAAAAAACTTTCCGGATCAAGCCTGACGCCTGGGGATATTCTAAGGTAAGGAATCTGTCACTAACTACTGTCTCTTACAGATATATCGTTACACAAGTTAGTAACTTGTGCATCTCACCTGGAGCCCCTATCAATGCTGCCTAATCATAGGGGCAGTACTGGACACATCACTCCAGGCCTTTCCCAATACTTGGAGGATCTGGGGAATTTAGGATACGATTCTGATGTTTTGGGAAGGGGCTTGGATTCCAGTTCTGAAGTCTTGATACTACTAGGGCTGTTGGGTTCTTGCCCCCTCCTAGTCTTGCATGCATGGCACATGAGAACTTCCCAGTGGTGTCTCTGAAGGCTGTATTTCCGGCATTGGGGAGATCTGTCAGACACCATTGTGATCTTCTGGGACGCTGCAATGGATCTGGCTTGGCGGGTTGTAGAGGAAAACTTGTGGCAGGATGTCCTTCCAAATCCCGCCAGCTGTGGCAATAGTGGCAACTGATGCCCCCACCCTAGGATGGGACGCTCATCTGGAAGAACTGGCAATCAGAGGCCTCTGATCTCTAGAAGATCAGATTTTTCACATCAATGTGTTAAAACTGAGGGTGACTTGGTTGGAGCTCAAGGCATTCTTCCCTTCCCTCCACTGTCTATCCTACCTTGACAGATAAAACCATGTGGTATGTCAACAAGCAGGGAGGAGTGGGGTCTCAACTTCTCTGTTGAGAATCCCTGCAGCTCCTTGGGTGCAGCAGCACTGAGTTTGGCTGGTAGTGAACCATCTGGCGTGCTCTCTGAACATCAGGGTTGACAGTCTCTGTCAAAATCATCTTACTTGACACAAGTACAGTCTCCAGCTGGAGGTGGTCCACTACAGTGTTACTCAATGGGGCACCACTCAGGTGGACTTGTTCACCACTCGTATTGCCCACAGTTCTGCTTCCCACACAGATCTCCTGCAATTCTTGCTGTGTCGCCTGCTCTGTCTTCGTCTTGGGGAGGGTGGGGACCATCTCTCCCAGTCGGAGGGGCAGGTTCTGTACCCCACCCTCAAGGCCATCCACCCTCTTGCCTGGAGATTGAGTTCCTTCCATCTGCTAGCAGACATGTTGGGTGTTTTTCTATCTGTTCGCTGCAATTCTGTCAAGACTGTGTACTCCACAAGGTGGAATAGGTGTGTCATCTTATGTCCTGTGAACAACATGGATCTGCTGAATGTAGGACATTCTCAAGTTTGCGCACTCAGTAGAGCAGCATGATTATGCCATTGGGACTGTCAAGAAACACTTAGCAACCTTGGCGGCCTTCCGTGCCAATCATCCCTTTTTGAGTAGCTCATTGTTTTAAGATTTCTCAAGGGCTTGACAGATTTGGTCCCCCTAGTCCTTTTGTCACGCTGCCCTGGGACCTCAATGTGTCTTTGACGTTTTTGATGGGGTCTCTGTTTCAGCCCTTTCATAGTTGCCAATTGGGGCTTTTAACGTTTAAAGTGTTTTTTTCTAGTTAGTGAGTCATTCTGTAAGTTGCAAGCCTTTAGCATGCAATCTCTTTTTTCCCCCCACAACTTAGTTCTTCAAACCAGAGCTGGTTTAATTCCCAAGGGAGTTATCCCATTCCATCTGTGTCAGTCCATTACCCTGCCTTTCTTTTACCTGCCTCCAAATCACACTGAGGAGGAGAGATTACACAGACTTGATCCAAATTGGTGGTTAGTTTTTATATTGACTACACCAAGTATTTCATGATCGATGACCAGCTCTTTGTAGAGTTTGCAGAGAAGAGGAAGGGAAAAGCTGTTCAGAAGAGAACCATGTTGAGGTGGATCATCCTGTGCATTAGAGCACCAAGGACCATTCCACCAGGTCAAAGTCTTCACCTTTGCATTATTGAGGGACATTCCTGCGGCTAAAATCTGCAGAGTGGCAACATTGGCATCTCTGCATACTGTTGCTGAGTACTACTGCTTAGATTATGGAGTGCCACAGCCCACTTTTTGTGCCCATTTTGTCCCCCAGGACTATCTATTCACACCCCTCCTCCTTGTGTACTGTTCAAAAGGAGAGGAATCTGCTGGTAGAAGTTTTCAAGTTACTTATCTTTGGTACTGATCTTTTCTTGTGGAAACTCTATCTACCTGCAGATTCCTCATCAATCCTTCCCTCTTCTCCTTCTTGGATCATGGCCATGTTAATAAGGTTCCATATCATTTTGTTACTCTGCATCTTTACCGAATTTATGTCTTTCTTATTCTTCTGCCTAGTTGGTGCAGAAAAAAGGATGGGAAACTGAGGTCAGGGTGCCGTTTGGGTGCTTTATGGCTTCAGTTATGTCACGATCGTGTTGACTCTGAGTGAGCTGCCCCTTCCAGCATAAAAGAGCCATTTGAAAAGTTTATGGATCTAGTCTGTTGCCTGGAATATTCAAAAGATGAGGAATCTGCAGGTAGATAGGGTATCCACCAGAAATGTGGTTACTGAAGATAAGTATTTCATATATTCCTTCAGTTCACATATTTGTTTACTGTGTGGTGTGTAATTATATAGATTATCATTTTGCTTATTTTCATATTGTTCGCTTTCTGTTCATTTTTACACAACACAAATTTTGTAACGTTTACTTCAACATTTACATTTATTATGCACTAGCCTGGCTTCAAAATAAGCTTTGCAAAATACTAGACCAATTTTCTTATACAAGCCAGTTTGGGGGAAAAGCCCTCACAAATATTGTGTATGACAGGTGATGAACGTTCCAAACATGGATTTCTTCCAGGTAAATTTAGAAGAGATTCATGGGTCCATCATTAGTCTGTTTCCCACGCTCTAGGTAGTAAGTTGGTATACCTGTATTACCTGGGGACAGGGGAAATCTGCAGGGTGTAACTACATGCATCAGTGTACTTTGAGCCCTTACATTTTATCTCCTTTGAATAGCCAGGCTTTGATTATATGCCTCATTTTTTGTAAAGGTTTGCATAGCTGATTGAGTTGAACTTTCCTTACCTATGCCGAGCCAGTATATAACATTTACTTTTTCTAAGGTATATTACCCTGGTGGACATGATTTCATCTTTTCATGCAAGATTGTTTAACTAGATGAATGGCAGCTGTGTCAGCAGCAAGGTTACGGAGAGTGTTCCACAGAAATTTGCAGAATTTCCACCTTGGTAACCTTTTTCCTCTCCTGCTTCACACTACCCCAAATGCCAACATTTAGTACTATAAACCAAGTTATGTTAGGGCTCACTCTTCTCTGTATTTTGCATAACTCTTTTCAGATATCTTCACTAATATGCATGTTTCTGGAGATTTTAATAAACATTTGTCACTTTTTCTTAGATCTCATCTATTCCTTTCCACAGTGTCAGTCATTCTCTCACGTTCCTTATGTTGCGGTTCAGTCTTCAGTGAGTGTTACAGTTATGTTAAACTAAATTGCAAGTTCCAATAGGGGGCTGAATCCAGTGTTGTCCAACCAATTGACACTGTATTTTGTCATACCAATGGGTCCTTAAAATTGCTCATCATGGTTATGCTGGGTTGTTTTGTGCGTCCCATCTTCCAGTCTTCCATCATTGCTCAGACTTCCGTAGATAAAGCCACTATCACAAAAGGTCATGCTGTTGCTTGCCAAGGGAGTGATTGATATTGTACCCAAGATGGGAAGGGGCCTGGGTTGCTATTCCAAGTACTTCCTTGTCCCTGAGCAGGACAATGGCCCTAGACCCATTTTTTTACCTTAGACTTTTGTCTCTTTCATCTGAAAGAGACACGTTAGTGACAGATTCCTTACCTTAGAATATCCCCAGGCGTCAGGCTGGATCCGGAAAGTTTTTGCGTAGCAGTACCCTTGCGCGTCGGTAGGCGGCGTCGTGCGGCTCCGCGTCCGTCGTCGGCGTCGTGATCGCCGGGATGACGTCGCGGGTAGTACTTAGACGCCGCCCCTGCGCGCTGACATCAGTTCTTCTTTTTCCGCGCCAGTAAGCGCAGATCCGGGAAGAGCAGTGCCCTAGTCATTTTTTGACTATCTTTTTGGTGATTTTTCACTGTTTTTCTCCACGAGTCTCTCGGCTCCGAAGGTGTCGGTAGGGATGCCCGGCATCAAGCCCTGCGATGTCTGTGGTCGTATGATGTCGATCACAGACCCGCATTTAGAGTGTCTCTACTGTCTCGGCCGCGACCACGACACAAAGTCGTGCCCCGACTGCCGGGCCTTGCACCCGAAGGCTTTGCAAGAGCGGTCTCGAAAGCTCCTCGAGGTCCGGCAGTCGGCTCCGCGCCACACCAAGCCCCGGTCACGTGAGAGGTCGAGGGGCCGGTCGCGGAGTCCTCATCGGTCGTCGGGGTCCAAGTCTTCGCACTCCTCCGGTAAGTCGAAGCATAAAAAGTCTAAGAAGCGTCATCGCTCCACGACTTCGCCTCGCCGGTCTCGCGACTCGGCTAAGGCTCCTGTCGGCACCGTCCCCGCGGCTCCGGGAGTGCCTGTGGAGCCGCCCCGCATTACCCGTCCTTCCCGGGTTCGGGGCGACTCCGGCCGAGATGCAAGAATTCCTGTCGGCCATGGCCCGCCTCTTCAAGCCTCAAGGTCCCCCGGTGCGCCTTCGGGCCCCGCGGGCCCTGATGGGGTTTCCCCGGCGGCGCCGACGACTCCGGTCCCGGCGCCGCCTGTCACACCAGCCTCGGTCCCGGCCCCGGCTTCGATCCCGGCTCCGGTGCTGCCGCAACCCCCATCGACGCTGGTTGACCTAACTACACCTCCGCCGGCGCCGATGTCTCCGGTGCCGTTTCCGACGCCGCCCGGGGCTCCGGGCGGCGTCGTTCCCCGGTTCTCTCCGGATCCGGACACGGCGCCGGACCAGCGTCGCTCGACGCCGGCTCCGACGCCATTGAGACCTTGGGTCCCGCGTGTCCCTCCTTCTCCTTATTTTGAACCTGAGGAGGACGAAGAGGACTGGGAGGGGTCGGAGGACCCTCTCACACAGCAGTGTGAGTACGAACAGGACTGGGCTGAGGAACTTGGGGATGCCAGTGGGCTGGACACCTCCTCTGACCCTGGCATGCTATCTCCTCCTTCCGTGGCAACGGAGGAGGGAGCAAATTTTGCAACGGTGTTGCGTAGAGCAGCTGGGGCCGTACACCTCCAATTGCCTACAGTGGCCGTCAGGACTAACCTCCTGACGGAAGTGCTTCAGCCGGCGGCTACCTCCTCGGAGCCACTGCTGCCGTTTAATGACACTTTCTGACGTTCTTTTGGGCACCTGGTCCAAGCCCGCCACAGGGGCTCCTGTGGATAGGAACGTGGCCCGACGCCATCGCCCAGCTCCGGGCGACCCCCTGTTCCTCTCCCAACACCCCACTCCTGAGAGCTTGGTTGTCCAAGCCTCTGCTTCCCAAACCGCCTTCCCTACCGCTCCTCCGGATAGGGAATCCAAACGCCTGGATCAATTTGGGAAGAAGGTCTTTTCTTCCTCCAGTGCTGGCTTGCGGTCTGTCAACACCGCTTGCCTTTTGGGCCGATATTCCCACTCTCTGTGGGACTCGGTGGCGCAAGCTTTGCCCCAGTGTCCTGAGGAGGTCCAGACACTGCTTTCCTGCGCCATTGCGGAAGGAAGAGATGCGGCTAAATTCACCATTCGATGTGGCCTTGATACCGCCGACTCGCTGGGTAGATCAATTGCAACGACCGTGGCGCTGCGCCGTCACGCCTGGCTGAGAACCACTGGTTTCTCGGGTGATGTCCAGAACACTCTTATGAACATGCCCTTTGATGCGGTCGGTCTTTTTGGGAACAAGGCAGACCATGCGCTGGAGCGTTTTAAGGACTCACGGGCTACGGCCAAGTCCCTGGGCCTTTCTGCTGTACGCCCTCCGCAGCCATCTGCTTTTCGCCCCTTTCGTGGCCACGGAAGGGGCGCCCAGTCACGTCCGCTGCCCAGCCACAGGCCCGCGCAGCAAGCGTCTTCGCGTTGCCGAGGACGTGGCTCCTGCCGTGGCGGGTCCGGCAACCAGCGTGCGGGTCAGGCCACCAACCCCGCCCCGTCCGCGGCCTCCAAGCCCTCCTAGTCCTTCCTTTCAGGTGCACAGCACGCCAGTAGGGGGCAGGGTCCGCCATCACCTTCACCACTGGCGTGCCATCGCCTCGGACAGGTGGGTCTTGGACATTGTCGGAAGGGGCTACTCCCTCCCCTTCGAGACCACCCTCCCAGCCATGCCACCTCAATTCCACCGCATGTCAGGGGATCACTTGGTGCTTCTTCAGAAGGAAGTTGCGGCCCTCTTGGCCAAGAGGGCCATCGAGCGCGTTCCGACCACTACTTTCTGGTGCCCAAAAAGGACAAGGAGGACATGCGTCCTATCTTGGACCTCCGGAACGTCAATCGCTTCCTCCGGAAGGAGAAGTTCAAGATGCTCACCCTAGCTCAGGTCTTGACTGCTCTCGACCCTGGACACTGGATGGTAGCGTTGGACTTGCAGGACGCATATTTCCACATCCCCGTCCTGCCAGCCCACCGGCGTTACCTGCGGTTCACGGTAGGCCTCGAGCATTTTCAGTTCACCGTGCTCCCTTTTGGCCTTACCAGCGCCCCTCGGGTGTTCACGAAAGTGATGGCGGTGGTCGCAGCCCATCTGTGCCGGGCAGGGGTTCCAGTCTTCCCCTACCTCGACGACTGGCTGCTGAAGGCGGGCTCGTCCCAGGCAGTCGTCTCCCACCTCCAGACAACGGCCAAACTCCTGCACTCGCTGGGGTTCTCCATCAACGTGCTGAAGTCGCACCTGATTCCTTCTCCACAGCTCGTTTTCATCGGAGCAGTTCTGGACACGACGCAGTTTCGGGTTTATCCTCCCGAACGGCGAGTCCGGGATATTCAGGCTATGATTCCGATCTTTCGGCCTTTATCCTGGGTTTCGGTACGGATGACCCTGAGGCTGCTGGGCCTCATGGCCTCCTGCATCCTGCTGGTCAATCATGCCAGATGGCATATGCGGGCTCTGCAGTGGGACCTAAAGTTCCTGTGGGCGCAGCACCAGGGCAACCTGTCCGATCACGTCCAGATCTCGGAGGGGACTGCAAAACAGTTGCAGTGGTGGCTCTCGAACCGGCAATGGGTCATGGGCAGATCCCTCTCCCTTCCCCAGCCAGAGCACACAGTTGTGACGGACGCGCACCCTTCTGGGATGGGGCGGTCACATGGGAGAGGCGGAGATCAGAGGCCTCTGGTCTCCGGCGGAGTCCCGGCTCCATATCAATATTCTGGAGCTCCGGGCGATCCGACTTGCACTCAAGGCATTCCTTCCCTCTGTCAAAGGGACGGTAGTGCAGGTGTTCACAGACAACACCACCGCCATGTGGTACTGCAACAAACAAGGCGAGGTGGGGTCGTGGACCCTATGTCAGGAGGCTCTGCGCCTCTGGACATGGCTGGAACATCAGGGCATCTTCCTGATGGTTCAACACCTGGCAGGTTCCCTGAACGCCAGGGCGGACGAACTCAGCCGCAGGTGCATGATGGATCACGAATGGCGTCTTCACTCGGAAGTGGCGCAAGGACTCTTTCTACAGTGGGGAGAGCCTTGGTTAGATCTATTCGCCACCGAAGAGAACGCGCAATGTCATCAGTTCTGCGCGTTGGAATTTCCAAGGCGGCACTCGCTCGGCGACGCTTTTCGTCGCGAGTGGAGTTGCGGTCTGTTGTACGCTTTTCCGCCTATACCACTTCTACCCAGAGTGTTGAAGAAGATTCGGCGCGACCGGGCCCAAGTCATCCTTGTGGCTCCGGACTGGGCTCGAAGAGTTTGGTATCCCGAGCTACTCAGTATGAGCGTCGATCCGTCTGCCTCTTCGGGAGGATCTTCTGTCGCAGCAGCAGGGGACGGTCCTCCACCCGAACCTGTCCAGTCTCCACCTGCTTGCGTGGAGATTGAGCGGCGGCAGTTGATTCCTTTCGACTTGCCTCCCGAAGTTTGTGATGTGATTCTGGCAGCCAGGCGTCCCTCCACTAAGGTGGTATACGCCTGCAGGTGGAACAAGTTTGTGGCATGGTGCACAGCAGAGGCTGTGAATCCCCTCTCTGCCCCTCTTTCTGAGGTTCTTCTGTTCCTTCTTTCTCTGGCCCAACAGGGTTCTGCCCTGGGTACCATCAAGGGCTATCTTTGTGCAATCTCGGCCTTCCTCAGGCTCCCTGATCAGCCCTCTCTTTTTAAGTCCCCTGTTGTTAACAGGTTTCTAAAAGGCATTACACACCTCTTCCCTCCTGTTCCGTTTGTCATGCCTCAGTGGGACTTAAACTTGGTTCTTACCTTTTTAATGTGCGCTCCCTTTGAGCCTCTACATAACTGTCCTCTTCGTCTTCTTACTTTGAAGACAGCCTTTCTGGTGGCCATCACCTCCACTCGGCGGGTGAGTGAGCTCCAGGCTCTATCATGCAAACCTCCTTTTCTGTCTGTCCATCCAGACAAGGTTGTTCTTAGGACGCGCCCGTACTTCTTGCCAAAGGTGGTTACTGCCTTTCACATTGGGCAGACCATCACTTTGCCCACCTTCTTTCCGCCTCCGCATCCTTCCAGAGAGGAAGAGAGGCTCCACCGTCTGGACCCAAAACGTGCGCTTTCCTTTTATATCAACCGCACACAACACTTCCGGGTGGATGACCAGCTCTTTGTTGGCTACGTGGGCGCCAAAAAAGGTTGGGCGGTGCACAAGAGAACCATCTCCCGCTGGGTCACCTTGTGTATCAAAGCCTGCTATTCTTTGGCTAAGAAGGAGCCTCCTGTTGGGTTGCTTGCCCATTCCACCAGGGCAACGGCTGCTACCACGGCTTTAGGCCGCGGTGTTCCGCTGCAAGATGTATGTCAGGCAGCTACGTGGGCCTTGCTGCACACGTTTACCAAGCATTACTGGCTTGACAGCCAGGTCCGGAGGGACGGCTTCTTTGGCCGTTCGGTCCTCCGGGACTTCCTTGTCTGATCTTTGTTCGCAGACCCACCACCGGGGTTGGTATTGCTGGGGTATCTATTCTAAGGTAAGGAATCTGTCACTAACGTGTCTCTTTCAGATGCACAAGTTACTAACTTGTGTAACGATATATCTGTAAGAGACAGTAGTTAGTGACAGATTCCTTACCACCCCACCCATCCTCCCCGTTCTGCGAACTGATTTCTAGGGTTAAGGACATCCCTTTCAGGGCCCTAGTATTTTTCAGACACCTATGTCTGCTTCTTGCATGGCTCTGCGTTCCTGGCGCGGAAAGTCGTGTACAGAACTGACGTCAGCGCGCAGGGGCGGCGTCTAAGTACTGCCCGCGACGTCATCCCGGCGATCACGACGCCGACGACGGACGCGGAGCCGCACGACGCCGCCTACCGACGCGCAAGGGTACTGCTACGCAAAAACTTTCCGGATCCAGCCTGACGCCTGGGGATATTCTAAGGTAAGGAATCTGTCACTAACTACTGTCTCTTACAGATATATCGTTACACAAGTTAGTAACTTGTGCCTTAAGAAGAATGATGACTGTCCGGTTCTGTTGGCCATGGATCCCGAGGACTGGATGGGGTCCCTAGACTTGCAGTGTGCATACTTCCATATGCAAATCCTGCAGGCCTACAGACTGTATCTCCACTTTGTTGTGGGGTCGAACCATTTTAGATTCACCATCCTACCCTTCAACCTGATTTTGGACCCTCAGGCTCCTTTATGAAGGTTGTTTTGACTTTAGTGGCACATCTTTGTAGGTTGGGGATCCACGTATTGCTGTACCTCTACGACTTGGTTGTTAAACCTTAGCTAGTCTCAGATGTTCAGACAGCTGTGTCATTATTGTCTTCTTTGGAGTTTTCCTTTGGTGAGCCCAAGTTCCATCTGCAACCTTGTCAGAGTCTTCCCTTTATCAGGGCCATTCGGATTATAGTTCCCATAAGGTTGTTCCCACAGAAAGACCAGGATATTTGGGCTATGAACAAATTGTTTTACACAAGAGCCTTGATCGTTCTGAGACTACCTGGTCTACTAACCTGTTGCATCCTGCTAGTGTCCTACGTTTGCTGGCACATGGGGACCCATCAGTGGAATCTTAGCCTGCAGAGAGCCCAGCATTCTGGATAAGATTTGGATCTCCAATGAGCCAGTACATGACCTTCAGTGTTGGATGTTGGATTCAAACCTGACATATGGTAGATCATTCTCAACTCCTTCTTCTGAGTTATCGGTGATGATCAATCGATTGGAGCAGCACACTATCCACCTGGACGTCAAGGCATTTCTGACAGACAAATTGACCGCATGTGGTTCTGCAATAAGCAGGGGGAAGTGGGTTCCCATACCCTCTCTGTCAAGGCTGAGGTGGCTGAACTTCTACAAGGTTTCCTTGATAATGAGTCATCTGGCAGGATCCCTCAACATCAGGGGAGACAAACTCAGTAGGCTTCATCTTGAAGACATGATTGGCATCTGCACCTGAAAGTAGCACTGGGTATCTTCTCCCAGTGGAGCGTGCCGCCGCTAGATCTTTTTATTCCTTCTGAAAACACACAGTATACCACCTTCTGCTTTCTAGTTTCCTCCTTGAGGTTCTCTAGGAAAGGTGTTCCTCCTTTTTGGGATTCAGGACTCCTCTATGCATTTCAGCCCCTGCCTCTGATTCGGTGGGCCAAAAAGAAATCTAGGCAGAAACAAGTGCAGTTGATTCTGGTGGCTCCACATTGTGCCAGGAGGGTCTGGTACTCAGAAGTGCCCGTCTCTGTGGGATCCTATCTGGACGATCTGTTGTCCTAACAACACGTCTGGGTGTTACACCTGAACCTCCAAAATGTAGACCTCCATACATGGCGATTAAGGAGAGCCTTCTGAGCAGGTTTGATCTACTGTCTGAGGCGGTGGATGACCGAAGGAGGCAGATTGCACCACCCACCAGCAAACAGGAGCTACTGGAAGTGTTTCCAAATCAAGCCTGGGGAGATTCACAGTGTGAGGAATCTGTGGTTAGGCAGAGTAAGCTCCAAAAAGAGTGTTACCGAAGGTAAGTAACTTATTCATCCAACATAAGGATTTGCCTCTCTCATGGATATGGACATACACTCATGATATTCAGGTAGGACTGTACTGTAATCCAGAAGAAGAGAACTTGCTATAATGAACATCACTTGCAATGTATCTGTTCACTTACTTAGAGATGAAACACTTTTTCACTGAATAAAGGAATTTTATTTAATTCTAAAAATAATTGTTCATTATGTGAGGAAATGGATTTTGTAGTAAATAAACTTTTTACTGTTTGTTTTTCTTTAGTCTTGTGATACAGTGGCGATTTGTGAATAGAGTTCAGAAGCAGATGGCTGCCTTTAAGGAGGTATTACATTACTGAGTTATATAAAATATTCATAGCAACATTTTCTTCTATGTCAATGTTATGAAGTTTCTAATACATCCTCAGCTTTAGGATGCTTCTATTAGTGCGGTAACTTGCATTTATGATTGATAAGATATAACAAGTATCCTGTTTTCTAGTGGACACTTCTAACAACAGATTTCTCACCTTTTGAATTGCCAGTGGTACCAGACTTGATCTACAAACTCTTGCAAAATCCTTGCGCGCTGGCAGGTGACGCCATCAGTCTCCATCAAAACTCTCTCCCACCTCTGGACATGGCAACAGGTAGCCATATATAGGCACCATCGCTGTGCACTGGCATCAGCTCTTCTTTTTCAGTGGCCTTCAACGCTAATTTGGAACTCTGCTTCTACAGATCACAGTACATTTACTGAATTCTTTTTCCTTCAGCAAATTATTTTGACAGTGTGCAGGGATGTTGCCCATGAACACTACACATTTCAAACTATGTGATGCATGCCGGAAACCAATGTAGGACCCGCACAATGTCTCCCTGTGGTGCCTCGGCATCGAGCCTGTCTCCCTTCATGTGACAAATCCTGTCTAATGGAACCCAAAGCGGTCATGGAGAGGCAACCTACGCTGCCTGAGCACAATTAGCAGAGTTGATCGTGATCATGAGGATCATCTGGTACGTCTGAGGCGAATGCGAGAGGCAAGGAAGAAACATTGTAAGAGGAAGCGTGTCTCCGACTTCCATTGAGAGGTCAGAATGTCATTGTTCAAACCTCCTGCTCTGCCTTCCTCCTCAAACCCAGTACCAAAGTTGGAGCATATGTTGCTGAGCTCCTCGGGTCTCCATTAACTCTGAAGCAAATTGCAGCCTTCTAGGCAGCCATGCTGCTCATTTTCATATTCATACTGGCTCCTTCTTGCCCTGCTGACCCGTAATGGTCCCCAGTCAAACTTCTGCTTGTGGGCCCTTCTTTCAACGAAATCAATCAGCTCTGCTCTGGATCTGGCAGTGCCTCTACTTTCTGCTGCAGACTTTGCCTGTTACTCTTCCTTCAGCACCACCTCTGGTTCCAGCGATGCCAGATCCGGCCCCATTCGGATCCATCTTTGACAAGACCTTGATGTATGTCACATTATACCGTATACAAAGCATAACCATAGAGGACACCTCTTTTCAAGTTCCTCTGCCTTGGCAGTTATACTTCCAAAGTTTGGAGGCTATTTTTGGATCAGACCCTTGTGCTATACAGCACTTTCATCCAGTCTGTCATGATGATGAGGCAGATAATTTACTTCCTCCAGATCACAATGATGCTGGTTTGTACCTTGACTTAAAAAATTCCAGTGGCTTAGAACTTACCCTAAATCTGGCCAAGATCCACTTTTGGGGCCTCTGATGGAAGAAAGTGCATCATTTGTGGTGATGGTCCAAAGAGCAGCAGAGGTTTTGGAGCTGCCAATCCCCACTGAAGAGGCTAAGGCTAATCTGATGGAGATTTCTCAACCTTGCCCTTCCACGTCAGAGCCTCTGTTACAATTTAACAATACCTTGGTTGGCCCAATCATGGCTGCTTGGTCAAAATAATTTTTTGCTGCAGCAGTGAATTCCCTGCTAGGTGCCATCGCATCGAAGGCACCAAGTTCCTAATGCACCATCCTACTTCGAAGAGCCTTGTGGTGAAAATCTCCACTTGTAAGGTACATCCTAACTGTATTTGTACAACCCACTTTGTATATGGAATCAAAAAGAACTGATGCAATGGGCAACAACTTTTTCTTATGAAAGTCAAAAAGTGGTAGCGGCCCATCATAACAGGTTGTTGTTAAAGTCAGGCTCACCTTAAGTAGTGCCAGGCCTCCTGCAGAAGGCAATTTAATTGCTGTCCACCCTGGAGGTTTCTGTCAATGAGTCCAAGGCTTGAGACTTCCCAAGTATTGAGACTGCCTTTTAGCAGTGCTATCATGGACATGGGCCCCTTGATGACATGCAGGGGGTCTGGAACAGTCAGACCGATATTTCAAGCATCTGAAAGAAACACGTTAGTGATAGATTCCTTACCTTAGAATTACCCCGAGGTGTCAGACTGGATCCGGAAAGTTTTCGTTAGCAGTACCTCTGCGCGTCGGAAAGTGGCGTCGGTCGGCTCCGCGTCCGTCGTCGGCGTCGTGGTCGCCGGGATGACGTTGCGGCAGCTACTTAGACGCTGCCCTCGTGCGCTGACGTCAGTTCTTTCTTTTCCGCGCCAGCCAGCGCAGATCCGGGAAGAGCGGTACCTCAGTCATTTTTTGACTACGTTTTTTCTCGCCTTTTGTCGATGTCTTTTTCGAGTCTCACGACTCCGTAAGGTGCACGAGGGATGCCAGGATTCAAGGCCTGCGGTTCCTGTAGCCGACTGATGTCGGTGACGGATCCGCTTCGCGTGTGCCTTTTCTGCCTGGAGCACGACCACGACCCCAAGTCGTGCTCAGACTGCCAGTTGTTGATGCCGAAGACTTTGCGGGAGCGGCCCCGAAAGCTGCTTGAACGCTGACAGTCGGCTCCGCGCCGTTCGAGGTCCCGGTCCAGAGGGAGGTCGAGGGACCGGTCGCGGAGCCACCATCAGTCAGGATCGAAGTCTTCGCACTCGGGGTCGGGTAAGTCGAAGCACAAAAAGAAGTCGAAGAAGCATCGTCGCTCTTCGACTTCTCCTCGTCGGTCGGCTGACCCGACGAGGCCCGCGGGTGGTGCCCTTCCCGCGGCTCCGCGTGCGGAGCCCGAAGAGTCGACTCTGGGTTTCCCTCCCTTTCCGGGACCCGGGGCGACTCCCGCCCAGCTTCGTACGTTCTACGAGGCGATGCATGCCATGTGTGGGCGGCCCGAACCCGCCGGCGTGCCTTCGGGCCCCGCGGACTCGGCTGGGGGGCCGGGACCTTCATTGCCGGCGGCACCGGCGCCGCAGGCCCCCGTGGATCCAGGCCTGGATCCGGATCGGCGCCGGTTGACCTTGTCACACCTCCAACGGCGCCGCTTCCGATGGCACCACTACCGAGCCCGGCGCCGGCCGGACTCCCGGCCGGCGTCGACCACGACCTCCTTCTGGATGAAAACACGGCGCGGGACCGGCGTCGACCGATGCCGGATACGGCGCCGGGCGGGGTTTTTGTGCCCCTGTTCACTCTTGGAGTCCCTTTTTGGCCAGATTAGCACCCAGAAGACGAGGAGGAGGAGGATTGGGAGGGGTCAGGTGACCCTTTAACGGAACAGCTGGAACAGGACTGGAGAGAGGACCTGGGGGATGCCAGTGGTTTGGACACCTCGCCAGACCTTGGCATGCTGTCTCCTCCTACCGTGGCTGTGGAGTAGGGAGCGACTTACGCAGTGGTGTTGCGTAAGGCGGTCGAGGCTCTTAACCTCGAGCTTCCTACGGTGGCAGTCAGGACTAACCTCCTGACAGAGGTACTTCAACCGGCAGCAAGCTCTTCGGAGCCCCTGCTGCCTTTTAATGAAGCTATCTCAGATATCCTTTTGGGCACTTGGTCCAAGCCCACCAGAGGGGCTCCTGTGGATAGGATGATTGCCCGACGCCACCGCCCGGCTCCGGGCGACCCCTTGTTCCTTTCCCAACACCCTTCCCCTGAGAGCTTCGTGGTCCAAGCCTCGCTGTCCCAGAGCGCCTTCCCTACCGCACCCCCGGATAGGGAATCCAAGAAGCTGGATCACCTTGGGAAGAAGTTGTTTTCTTCCTCCAGCTTAGGGCTGCGGTCGGTGAACACCGCATACCTCTTGGGCCGTTATTCCCACTCTGTGTGGGACTCGGTGGCGCAAGTGCTGCCTCAGTGTCCGGAGGAGGCCCGGACCGTGCTCTCCCGTGCTGTTGCTGAGGGGAGAGACGCAGCTAAGTACGCCATTCGGTGTGGGCTGGATACCGCCGACTCACTGGGCAGAACGATTTCCACGTCGGTGGCAATCAGGTTGTCGGTGGTTGAGGACGACTGGCTTTTCGGGGGATGTCCAGAACACCCTGATGGACATGCCTTTTGATGGCCGTCGCCTGTTCGGCGACAAGGCGGACAGTGCATTAACGCGTTTCAAGGACTCGCGGGCTACGGCCAAGTCTTTGGGTCTTTCCACCCTGCGTCCTGCACAGTCTGCTTTTCGCGCCTTTCGTGGCCACAGGCCGGCGCAAAACTTTCCATCCCAGCGCGGCCGGGGACGTGGGAACCAACGCCGTGGTTCTGGGGGCCAGCGGGCGGGCCAGTCCACCTCCACCCCCTCCGCCGCAGCCTCCAAACCCTCCTAGTCTGACATTTTAGGGCCACCAAACACCAGTGGGCGGCAGGATTCGCCATCACCTCCCCCACTGGTGCAACATCACGTCAGACAGATGGGTTTTGCAAATCGTCCGAAGGGGCTACTCCCTCCCCTTCAAGACTACCCCTCCCTCCATGCCACCCAAGTACCATCGCATATCGGAGGATCACCTGTCCCTTCTCCAGCAGGAAGTTACGGCTCTCTTGGCCAAGGGAGCCATCGAGCGCGTTCCTGTCCCAGAAGTAGGTCGTGGTTGTTATTCCCACTACTTTCTGGTGCCCAAGAAGGACAAAGGCCTGCGTCCTATCTTGGATCTCAGGAACGTCAACCGCTTCCTCCGGAAGGAGAAGTTCAAGATGTTGACCCTGGCTCAGGTCTGGTCTGCCCTCGACCCTGGAGACTGGATGGTAGCGTTAGACCTGCAGGACGCTTATTTTCACATCCCCGTCCTGCCGGCCCACCGGCGTTACCTGCGGTTCACGGTAGGCCACGAGCACTTTCAGTTCACCGTGCTCCCTTTTGGCCTTACCAGTGCCCCTCGGGTGTTCACGAAAGTGATGGCGGTGGTCGCAGCTCATCTGCGCAGATCAGGGGTTCCAGTCTTTCCCTATCTCGATGACTGGCTGTTGAAGGCGGGCTCGCCCCAGGCTGTCGTTTCCCACCTCCAGACTATGGCCGATATCCTGCACTTGCTGGGGTTCTCCATCAATGTGCCGAAGTCGCACCTGATTCCCTCTCAGAAGCTCCTCTTCATCGGAGCGGTTCTGGACACAACGCAGTTTCGGGTTTATCCTCCCGAACATCGAGTCCGGGATATTCGGGCTATGATTCCGATCTTTCAGCTTCTATCCCAGGTGTCAGTCAGGAAGACCTTGAGGCTGTTGGGACTCATGGCCTCCTGCTGGCCGATCATGCCAGGTGGCATATGCGGGCTCTGCAGTGGGACTTGAAGTTCCAGTGGGCGCAGCATCAGGGGAACCTGTCCGATTGCATCCAGATCTCGGAGGGCACTGCACGACAATTGCAGTGGTGGCTCACGAACCAGGTTTGGGTCAACGGCAGATCCCTCTCCCTTCCCCAACCAGAACACACTGTGGTGACGGATGCATCCCTTCTGGGATGGGGTGGCCACATGGGAGAGGCGGATATCAGAGGCCTCTGGTCTCCGGCGGAGTCCGGGCTCCACATCAACCTCCTGGAGCTTCGGGCGATCCGTCTTGCACTCAAGGCATTCCTGCCCTCTGTCCGGGGAAGAGTAGTGCAGGTGTTCACAGACAACACCACCGCCATGTGGTACTGCAACAAACAGGGCGGGGTGGGGTCGTGGACCCTATGTCAAGAGGCTCTGCGCCTCTGGACATGGCTGGAACATCAGGGCATATCTTTGGTGGTTCAACACCTGGCAGGTTCCCTGAATGCTAGGGCGGACGAGCTCAGCCTCAGATGCATAATGGATCACGAATGGCGTCTTCACTCGGAGGTGGCGCAAGGACTCTTTCAACAGTGGGGAGAGCCTTGGTTAGATCTGTTCGCCACCAAAGAGAACGCGCAATGTCAGAAATTCTGCGCGTTGGAATTTCCAAGGCGGCACTCTCTAGGCGACGCTTTTCGTCGCGAGTGTAGTTGCGGTCTTCTGTACGCCTTTCCGCCTATACCACTTCTGCCCAGAGTGCTGAAGAAGATCAGGCGCGACCAGGCCCAAGTCATTCTTGTGGCTCCGGATTGGGCCCGAAGAGTATGGTATCCCGAGCTACTCAGTATGACCATACTTCGGGAGGATATTTTGTCGCAGCAGCAGGGGACGGTCCTCCACCCGAACCTGTCCAGCCTCCACCTCCTTGCGTGGAGATTGAGCGGCGGCAACTGACGTTATTTGACCTGCCTCCCGAAGTTTGTGATGTCATCTTGGCGGCCAGGCGGCCCTCCACTAAGACAGTATACGCCTGTAGATGGAACACATTTGTGGCATGGTGCACAGCAAAGGCTGTGGATCCCCTTTCTGCCCCTCTTTCTGAGGTTCTCTTGTTCCTTCTTTCTTTGGCCCAGCAGGGCTCTGCTCTCGGCACTCTGAAGGGCTATCTTTCGGCCATTGCTGCCTTTCTCAGGCTTCCTGATCAGCCTTCTCTTTTCAAGTCCCCTGTTAATCGTTTTCTGAAAGGCATAACGCATCTCTTTCCTTCTGGTTCTTTTCGTTATGCCTCAGTGGGACTTGAACCTGGTCTTGACCTTTTTAATGTGTGCTCCCTTTGAGCCACTTCACAACTGTCCTCTTCGTCTCTTGACGCTTAAGACTGCTTTCCTGGTGGCCCTAACTTCTGCTAGGAGAGTGAGTGAGCTCCAGGCTCTTTCTTCTAAGCCTCCATTTCTGGCTATGCATCCGGACAAAGTGGTCCTACGCACTCGTCCATCCTTTCTTCCAAAGGTGGTTACATCTTTTCATATTGGCCACCTTCTTTCCGCCTCCGCATCCTTAGAGAGAGGAAGAGAGGCTCCACCGTTTGGACCCAAAACGTGCGCTCTCCTTCTACCTTGACCGCACAAAACAGTTCCGGTGGATGACCAACTCTTTGTTGGCTACGTGGGCGCCAAGAAAGGTCGGGCTGTACACAAGCAGACCATCTCCAGGTGGGTCGTCTTGTGTATCAAGGCCTGTTACTCTTTGGCTAAAAAGGAGCCTCCAGTTGGGTTGCACGCCCATTCCACCAGGGCGATGGCAGCCACCACTTCTTTGGGACGGGGAGTTCCTCTATGCGACATCTGTCAGGCAGCTACGTGGGCATCGCTGCACACGTTCACCAAGCACTACTGCCTGGACAGCCAAGTCCGGAGAGATGGCTTCTTTGGCCGTTCTGTTCTCCAGGACTTTCTGGTGTGATATTGGTTCGCAGACCCACCACCGGGGTTGGTATTGCTGGGGTATCTATTCTAAGGTAAGGAATCTATCACTAACGTGTTTCTTTCAGATGCACAAGTTACTTACCTTCGGTAACAATATATCTCTAAGAAACATTAGTTAGTGATAGATTCCTTACCGCCCACCCATCCTCCCCGTTCTGCGAACTGATTTCTAGGGTTAAGGACATCCCTTCAGGGCCCTAGTTTTGTGCACCAGTGGTCAGTATCTTGCATGGCTCTGCGTTTCTGGTGCGGAAAGTCGTGTACAGAACTGACGTCCAGCGCGCGAGGGTGGCGTCTAAGTAGCTGCCGCAACGTCATCCCGGCGACCACGACGCCGACGACGGACGCGGAGCCGACCGACGCCACCTTCCGACGCGCAGAGGTACTGCTAACGAAAACTTTCCGGATCCAGTCTGACGCCTGGGGGTAATTCTAAGGTAAGGAATCTATCACTAACTAATGTTTCTTACAGATATATCGTTACCGAAGGTAAGTAACTTGTGCAACAGCTACTGTTCCAGCTTTAACAGCAATGAGGATATTTTGCCGTCTAAGGCCTTACGCTCGTAATGCCCTTCAATGGAACTTGTGTGTGTCTGACAAAGCTATTCCTGATCTTCAGTAGTGGATGACATGTGCCAGGTCATGTTCCTTCCCCTTGTCGTCGTATACAGTGGTGATGGATGCAGTATCTCTCGGTTTGGGTGGGGGATTCACCTGGACAATGTGTAGATCAGAGGCCTTTGGTCTCTGATGGAGCATTACTATTACATTGATCTTCTGGAGCTGTGTGCTGTGCTAAGGGCAGGTTGATCCATGTGCTGTCAGACAACATGACTGACATTTGGTATTGTAAGAAGCATGGTGCTGTGGGCCCACGTTCTGCCTGTCTGGAAGCATTTAGGCTATATCGTTGGGTTGCACTTGATGGCATCTTCCTGATAGTCATCTGTCTGATCCCTCAAAATCAGAGTAAATTACTCACCAGCTGTAATCTTGCAAATCACAACTGGAGTCTGCACCCCATTGTGGCATGGGTCATTTTTGCCCAAATAGGCACCCTCTTGGTAAACCTTTCTGCCCTCTCCCAAAATGCTTAGCGCTTTGCTCTCTAAAGGTTCTCTTTCGGGAGTCTGTAGGGGATGTATTCTGTCTTCGTTGGGACTTTGCCTCTGATTTTGTGGGGGCGGAAGAGAGACAGGCATTACCGAGTACAGCTTATTCTGATAGTCCCAGATTGTTCTTTGAGGGATTGGTAATCAGAACTCTGATCCTGAGATTGTGTCCTCCAGTTCTGGCTTCCTATTAGGCAAGTACTGCTGTCTCAGTAGCAAAGGACAATACTAATTACAAACCTCCACAATCTTCATCTACATGCACGGAACATGGACAAAACCAACTGAGCAATTTCAAGCTTCTGTTGGAAATGGTGAATGTCATTCTGGCTGCCTTCTATCTCTCCATCAAGTCTATATATTTAACTAGCTGGGCTTAATTGGTCAGCTGGCGTGAGGAGAAGCATGTTGATCCCTTACCGGTGAAACTGTCTGAAGTTCTTTTGTTTGTACTGTTTGTGAATCAGCAAGCTTTGCTGTATGCACTGTTAGAGGTTACTTAGCTGCCCTTTTGGCATTTCCTCATTTGCCTCTTGTGTCAGTGAGGGTGCGCTTGGTGCGCCCCTCCATAGGCACAGGCCAAGTCCAGTACCCTCACTCATGTCAACGTACAGACATAGGCTTTTGCTCACGCACTAGGATAGTCTGAAGCCAGGGCTATAATAAAAGAACAGGTACACGCAGTTGTGGAGGGGAACTTCAGTGTACTTCATGCAGCTGACATTCCTGTCCCAATACCAGCCCTTTACTCGAGTACATATCCTGGGTGGGAAAATTCAGAGAAGTTTGTGAATGCCAGCAAACTTACAGGTTTGGGTGTTCACAAACTCTCAAGGTAAAGCGTGCCTTAATCCTCTTGCTTTCTATCACATGACTGATGTTTACAATAGTATAATCGTTCATAGTTTTGTCTTATAGGTATGTAGTGGTAAAACCATTCACTCTAGCCATGTAACCTTTTGTGGATACCTTGACCGGCATAAATGGAACTATTTTCAGCCATAAATGGCTTTACGAATTAGGGCCTTGTTGTTTATTTAACCAAATTCACTGTACATATTCTTTTCACAGCAAGAATCTGTACATTAATTGTTTTTTTGTGGTTGCTGCCACAAATGACAATGTATTAGTCACACTACAGTTTGAGGTTGCTGCAGTCACCACAGAGTTCTCTCGACTTTCCAGTGAACTGGTCCAATGGTTTCGCCTTCCACCTGGAACTCTTCAGTAGCTCGATTTACCCTTATGTTACAGCTCCTGACAGTTTGTGTTGTAGGTGGTTGGAAAGGGTGGCATGTGGAGCTCATAGTACATCTGTGACCAGTGACCTATAGCAACTGTGGTCTGACTTGAACCACTGACCTTTAGATACTGAACTTTAACAAGTAGTTACCAGCTGGAGACAGTATTAGCAAAGGCCTCAACTGACTGTAATTTGAACCAGAGATATCCAGTGGTTAGACAGGAGACGAAGAATATAGTAGGGATTGTAACATCACTAGATAACTCTGATTTAAGTTTCTGATGTTGGTCTGTTTGAAGTTGGTTCAGGCACGGTGTGGCTGGTGTGTACGCGTGCTCCTTGCCTGAACCTGGTCAAGCATGTTTCACCTTGATCAGGGCTGAACAGCCAAATCTGAGTGTGCTCATACCGGTTATGTCAATATCATCACGCTGTTTACTTTGTAACCAGATCGAGTCAGTGATCCTCTGACAATGTTTGCACATATCTGCCAGATATTTCACACTTTTTTTCGGGTTCCATGTCTAAGTTAGGGGGGGGGCACCATTACTCTTCGAAACAAGCATTCGTGATTCCAGAACAGTTGACTGCAATGTTTAGAAGGTCCAGTCTTGGGGTGTCTGGGACTCCACACTAGGTGACCTTACTTTGTAATACTGACCCCATCTAAATGAACAGCAAGAGCTGCCTCTTCACACACAGGGAAAGTTTGTTGGTTTGCCTTTTGCAGTCCAGGTTTAATTAAAAAATGTGACTAATGATCTCTTTTTATTAGTACTGTTAAGAAAATGCATCTCAAACCCAAATAATTGGATGCCCAGGATTTAGCTCAATATTTTCTGTACCCATCTATTGGACAAGTAGGACAAAAGTGACATTAGTCCGCTCCAGCTTGCACTCGCCGCACAGGACTAATACAGTAGATTTCATTGAAATGCGTGTTCCTTTTTATTGAAATGTGTTTTCTTGTTACCTGAGTAATATCTCAGCTCTCCAGACTTTGCTAAGAGTTGTGTAAATCCTGGGATGGTTCTGTGCTCTAATGCCTTTTTACGTACCTGGCCCAGATTAGCAGTAATTTTGTTTGGTTTTTATCTCTTTCGTGGCTCAGTCTTCCAGGTAAAAAGAGTGTGCGCAAAGGCGTCTCAAATCTTCTCAGACTGCTAAAATAATCACTGTTGAATTGAGCCGTAATAATGTTAATTACCGAAAGATTCAGTGTGAGTGTGGCAATATATTGATGGTAAACATCATTATTAAAATAAAATCCTACAGCATGTTTTGAAGTGGGGGGAATAAACTGGAGAGTTGGGAGGATGGCAATGCTCTAAAGAATTTTATATCTTCGAGCACTTTAACATGACTTTTCACATGCTCCTCATATCGGTCATGTTGTGCAAGGTGCCCATACCTACTGGTCGAGCACAGGCCTTCTTTGAAATCTCTTGATACCACAATCCCAATGAAGAATCTGTGCCCTGTCACGTGGGGTAATTTTACACATAAGCAAAAGCATTTTGGGAAAATGTATAGTTTGTCTATAGAATTGTCCAATAAGAAGAAAGATTGAGTAGAGTCACTTACCAGACAAATATGCCTTTCATGATGCCTTGTTCCATTTTAGGGTTGAAATCTATTTTATTGATTTTATAAGAACATGATACACAACAAGCTGCCTACATCCATTGGCCGGCGGTGTTCATGCATGCATGTAACCTTTAAGAACAAAGACAGGAGAAGAAACAGGAAGACAGAAGAAAGACAGAGAAAAGGTCAGGTCAGGGTTGGGGGTAGGGTAGACAGAGAGGCACTGCTAACAATTAAGTCTCTCAGGTACCGTTCGGTATCTAGTGAACTGTGCTTGGTGTCTGTGCTGTTAGGCGCAATATCCGCAGGTAGTGTGGACAGGACAGTTCTTGAAACTCCTCTGACAGGTATTGTATGCAGGGTTGCCACATTTTATCGAAGCGCAATAATTGCTGTGTAGCTGTCGCAGTTAGCTTCTCCATACCCACTATGTCCCACACCCTATGCAACCAGTCCAGGTGGGACGGAACGATTTTCGTACCCCATCTAGCAAGTAGAATTTGTTTCGCAGCTCCCAGCAATAAAGTGATCGCTTTGCCCCTATACGATCGCAGTGGGTAAGTGAGGGGGTTGGGAAGACCCAAGAGTATGTAGCTCGGAAACTTGGGGATAACTGTCTGATACATAGTTAACCGCTTCTAGAACTTTGGACCAAAAAAGGTCTGGTTTCGGACACTGCCATAGGATGTGTGTAAGTGTACCCTGTTGCCCACAGTGACGCCAACACTGCGTCCCCAGAAGCATTCCATGTGGCTATCCTGGCTGGAGTATGGTACCAATAGTGTGCGATCTTTAGGAGCATCTCTTTGCTGGTCGTGTTAAGTGCTGAGGTACGTGCCCGGTGAAGAATGTCACTCCATTACTTGTCCGTAATGAACGTTCACTTTCTCTTTCCCACCTGGCATGAGCCAGTGAAGCGGGGGGCGAGCGTAATTTTTTATCATTTGCCCGCGTGAGGATCCACTTCTCAAAAGCAGTCAGCACTCTACTAGCATGAGGGTGGATCCAAGGCTGTGTGACCCAATGAGCAACCATCAAATATTGCCAGTGTGCCTCCTGCCACGCACTGAACGCTGCTCCCGTTGCTGCAGGTGGGAAGTCCGGATTCCCTATCAAGGGAGTCTGCGGGGAGATGGGGGTGAAGAGACCATGTCGCAGTTGCACCCTATCCCACACTCCTATTGTGGCTCTTATCACCGGGGAGACATATACTCCCTTTGGTCTATGTGGTTTTGGTAACCAGGATATCTTCCAAATGTGCGTGGCTGCTATGGCTTGATCGATGAAGCACCAATGTTTTTCAGAGAGCGGGTGAGACCATTCCACCATGTACCGGAGCTGCGCCGTCTGGTAATAGCTACGCAGGTTCAGAACACCCAAGCCCCCCGCCGACAACAGGAGATACGCGCAGGCCCTGGCCATCCTCGCCCGCCGCCCCTCCCAAATGAAATCCCATATGTATGTTTGCATCTTATCTAGAACCCGCAGTGGAGGCTGGACAGGGAGTGTGTACATGACATATAGAAGCTTAGGGAGAATCGTCATTTTGACTTCCGCCAGGCGTCCCAGCCACGAGAGCTTATGGGCCTTCCACTTGGCGTGGTCTTTCTTGGCCAATGTTAATATATTCCTATAATTGTGCATGGCAGTGGCTGTAAGTGTGGGGTGTATCTAAGGCCCAAGGTACGGGATACCACCCTCCGCCCAACGGTACAGGAATTGACCACTAAGTCGGGTACGCTCTGTCTCTGGAATGGTCAAGCCGAGGATGAGAGACTTCTGGGAATTAATTTTAAATCCAGACGCATCCCGACATGCAGCCAACTCAGTCGAGACGGCCTCCAGAGAGATATACGGGTCTGTGAGAGTCAAGAGTATATCGTCTGCATAAAGCATTATCTTATGCTCCCTACCCCCATCTTTATGCCAGAGATTTGCCGGTTAGTCCTTATCCTTTCCGCAAATGGCTCCATGTACAATGCAAAGAGCAAGGGGGACAGGGGGCAACCCGGTCTAGTCTCCCGCTCAATAGAAAATGTAGATGATCTTATCCCATACACCCGTATGTTAGCTTTAGGAGTGGTGTAGCAGGACTGATTCCAGCCTCGTAGTCGTGGTCCAAGGCCCACCCGTTCCAGGACTCAACGCAAGTACGGCCAGTGCACTCGATCGAATGCTTTCTCAGCATCGACAGTGAGGAGAAGTGTTGGGATACGTGTCTTGTGTGTCTTATCCAATAGATGAGATAGTCTTTTTGTGTTGTCACTGCATCCCCTTTCTAGGATGAAACCGGCTTGGTCGGAATCGACCAGCCGTTGTACATTGGGGGCAAGCCTGTGCGCTAGAATACTGGTAAAGATTTTCATATCTACGTTGAGGAGGGAGATTGGGCGGTAAGACGCACATTCACTGGGGTCTTTGCCCATTTTCGGGATTACTGTGATGGTTGCCTGGAGCATCGAATCTGGCACTCCAACCTCATTACTCAGAGTGTTATATAATCTCGCTAAGATCGGGGAGATCTGTGGGCCAAGCAATTTATAGAACTCAGCCCCATACCCGTCTGGGCCTGGCGCTTTGTTGGGCTGTAGTCTATGAATTGCTAAGAGAACCTCCTGAACGGTGATATCGTTTTCCAACACTGCAAAGGTAGTCCCTTCCAATACCGGGGAGGACACTGAAGCTAAATAGAGTTCGGCGTCTGCGTTTTGGAGCTGTTCTGCCTTGTAGAGGTTCTTATAAAAGTCTCTAAACTTGTTTACTATGTCTATGTCAGAGGGCATCTTGTGCCGTCCGTATCTCGGAGACCCTGTGTTCTGCTGTGTGCGTACGGAGACAATGCGCTAGTATGCCCCCCGCATAGTACTTTTGGCGTATTCTAAGAAGAGCGTATTCCGCTCTTCCCATATCTATGGCGCTCAACTGCTTCTTTGCCACCGTCAGTTGGCGGCGAAGTGTTACAGAACCCGACCAAGCAAGGGCTGACTCTAATTCTTTAATCTGCGATTCCAGCTGGCGGCGCTTCTCCCTCTGCTCCCTATTGTATCCCACTGCTACGCTTAAAAAATGTCCCCGCAGAACCACCTTCAATGTTGCCCATAATGTATGGATGGATGTCCCGGTTGTGTCATTATACTCTAGGAAAGTCTGAATAGCTAACTGCGTATCTGCTATTATGTTGTATGTCAGGAGTTTTGTGTTCAGCCGCTAGCAAGAGGGGGTGGGTGATCGTCCGCTATCATCAAACAGTAGGAGAAGGGGGGAGTGGTGCGAAAGGGACGCTGCCCCAATTTCTACTGAGGGTGTATCGCGGGTGACGAGGCGTTGTGAGGAAATAATCTATGCGTGCATACGTCTGGTGAGACGCTGAATAAAATGTATACTGCTGTGGGGTGCGTTTATCTCCAGACATCTGTGAATCCCACTTTACTCAGCCACTGCCTAGTACTTTGGGTTAGTCCCCCATCTTGTCCTGATGTCGAGGCTGATCTCTCCCTGCTGGGGTCCATTGCTATGTTGAAATCTCAATACAAATGAGGGAGAAGGGGCGCATATAGGTCCAGCATACAGGCCCCAATAAATACAATGTATCACCGAAGGAGTATGCAGTTCCTGTAGGGTGGGGAAAGAAGAGAAGGAGGCTAGGATGGTCAACATCCTTACTCAGTAGTGGAACGTGGGTGTCTCCCAATTTGGGAAGTGGGGCCCTCACACACCCATTTGGGTGACATGCTTCATCATAGGGCTTGCTCCTCGTCAGGCCGACGCTGCAATGCCTGACGGGCACCCTATGAGGGGCTCTTTGTCGGAGATCTTTTTCCCAAGCCGTGTAGGTGAGTTGCGCGTGAGGGGCCTAGTGGTGTAGATGTGAGGAGAAATAAAATGAGGCGAGGTGGTGCTCCAAAATGAATTTTAATCTGCGAGCCCACTCATCTCAATTAAAACCAGAATAGGGATACCGCCGATTATAATCGTCGGAGGTGTCTATATGTGTGTAGTCATGGTCAACGTGTTTCTTGTCCTATGTGTGTAAATCACTGGGCAATTCTTCAGGACCTATCTTGATGCACTACCTACACAGGTGGTTGGTTATGGAAAATGAACCAATCACTCTGATGACCTTTCAATGAGGTACCTTAATAATACAAATCATGAGACCAACCTAATGAGATTCAAAACTGAGAAAGAAAAACAACGGTATATGAATAAGGTATGCACAAACAGTAATAATGCCTCCAGAATGAAATTAAAAACATGCCACAAACACATGCACAAGTGGTTAGTGCAACTCAAGAGGTGCATGGCCAGACAAACATAATAAGCAGACTTGTGGCACACGTGACATATACAAAACATCCTGGTGTCATTGGGGGTAACCAACCACCGTAGGAAATGGCGCGATGGAACTCGCCCAAATCGGGTTCAAGTCACGCCTCATCAATAGGTAGGCAGAGCAGCGATCGTTACAAAAGTTAATGTCATATTGGTTTTGAGGAGAGAAAGGGGGAAGATAAAAACACGATGGGTATAAGCAAAGATGGAAGGCTGCCCAAGGATGAGCATCCTGTCAAAGTGGCATAGGTCTCTGGTACCAAAGGGGGGGGAGGGGGAAGAACAGCGGGGACCGCTTACTTACAGTTTTCCTGGAAAACAGGTGCCAGGAACATACCCCTCGCTCTGCCTTGTTGGGAGGAAGCGAGGTGTGTGAAGCCGGTGGGTTTAAGTAGCAGGGAAACGACCCGGAAGTGGAAGGTCGAGGGACATGCGGCGGCCATCTTTGAAGGGGGTTGAAGCTACAAGCTCCCGGTTAAAACGGTGTCGGCCATCTTAGATCGTAGAATGCATGTGGCATCCACAGGTCGATAAATATACGGCAGCCATCTTTGAAGGGGGTAGAAGCTTAAAGCTATTGATTAAGGCTATGGTGGCCATCTTATAACGTGGAATGCGCATAGCATCCAAAACGTGGGTACTGTATTGGATGGGTCACGCGTGCGTGCGCTAAAGTGTGCCCACCCTCGTGGGAATTCTTGAGGCCAACACCATTGGCAATGTAAAAAGGGGTGAAGGAAGTACCCAATTGACTGACATTATCGGTCTGCAGGCCGAAGTCAGACAATCATAGTGGGACACACCGGTCACGCAGTGGAGTGATTTCAAGTGGGTGAAGTCCCAGCATTGGGATGTAAACACTGACACCTCTACATGTGATAAATCCCGATGGGATGTCATGATAGTTATCACACGTAAGAGGTGAAGGAGGGAGTCCACATGGCCATGGCGACAGGGACTGTATGAAGCCAGGCTTGGTTATTGTGGCAAAGTAGATTGTGTTCAAGGGATACTAAGTCCCCGCTGGTGATGGCTAATATCTGCAGTCAGTGGCATCAACTGCATGCAGTGGGAATCAAGAGGGCAGATAGTGGGGGGAGGAGGCTCTAATTATTTACCTCCTCCCACGGAATATCCTCATTGAGCCCATCTCTGTCGCAGGATAGTCTGAAAATCAAGTGTTGCTCTCTCCTGAAGAGCCACTGTTTGCTAAGATTGGGGTGGACCTCAATCACTGTCCACCTTAAGCTAGCAAGTGCGTGTCCCTTCTCTGTGAAATGTTGACAGAGTTAGGTAGTTAGTCTGTTGCAGCGTATGTTTGCTTCGGTGCTCCATAATCCTGACCTTCACTGCCCTGGTTGTCATGCCAATGTACCTCTGTTTACAAGGGCAGGTAATGGTGTAAATACAATTGTTGGTTTTGCAATTGGTGTGAGACCTTTGGACTCCTCTAAAATTGGGCGATAGTTGTAGTTCTTTGGTTCTCTCAGTAAGAGGGCACACAGAACCCGAGCCACACGCTGAGTAACCTGTGACCGGAGGTAGACCCCATAAAATTGGTTGGTTATTGTGGCGTGGACCAGGGCGGGGACCTGTGTGGACCAAAAGGTCCTTCAAGTTGCTGGTACGTTTGAACGCAAACCTGGGAGGGGCCAGTGCCAGGTTCCCTGTCTGTAGGATACCCCAGTTCTTTCTAATGATTTGTTTAATCCTGTTTGAATGTGGGGTGAATGTCGTCACACAGGTCAGTATGTCCTCCTCAGTTTTGGGTATTTTCTCGAGTAAGGCCTCCCTGTTATTGTTCCTGGCCCTCTTCCTGGCAGTGTTAATGCTATGTACCGGGTAATCCCTTTGTATTAGGTTGTGTGTGAGTTGTGATGCCACATCGTCATAATCCCGGGTGGTGCTGCAATTACGCCTAAGGCGCAGGAACTGCCCAAACGGAAGGTTGTCCCTAAGATCCTTTGGATGATGGCTCCCATACAGTAACAGACTGTTACGGTCAGTTGGTTTTTGTGGACTGTGGTGTGTAATCTACCCTCCGTCAATGTTATCTCCAAGTCCAGAAATGGAATACGAGTGTCAGAGATGGTGTTTGTGAAGCGTAAGTACGAGTTGGGAAAAAGATCTCGGACCAAGAGCCCCTCATAGGGTGCCCGTCAGGCATTGCAGCTCCAGCCTGACGAGGAGCAAGCCCTATGATGAAGCATGACACCCAAATGGGTGTATGAGGGTCCCACTACCCAAATTGGGAGACACTCACACTCCACTACTGAGTAAGGGTGTTGACCAACCTAGCCTCCTTCTCTTCTGTCCCCACCCTACAGGAACTGCATACTCCTTCAGTGCTATGTTGAAATCTCCTCCCACTACTATTTCCTTATCTGGGGAGGTGAGCAGCAAGCCCAGGGCCTCACCCATTCAGGGCGTACAATGTGGCAAGTGTGTACTTAGCACCATGCAAACTGACCTGTAGCACCAACAACCTGCCTCGTATTTCCGCAAGGACTCGCTCTACCTTTCCCGCAAAGTGCGTTGCAAACGGAATCACCACCCCAACCTTTTTGGTAGCCCCGAGGAAAAATACTGTTGATCAAACCAGCGGGAACGTAATCGCCGCCAGTCACTTTGAAGGAGGTGGGTTTCTTGTAGCATGCAAACATCACATTTGGAGTCCTTAAGGATGGCGAGGACCGCCAGTCTCTTGGCGGGAGCATTAAGGCCCCGAACATTTAGGCTAAGCAAGGACACCACCATGAGTACTTATAGGGAGCATCATCTGATAGAGACTACTAGCCGCAGATTCCTTAACGTAGAATTATCCCCAGGCGTGAGACTGGACCCGGAAAACTTTCTTTGCCCCAGCATCTCTGCGCGCCGGGGGGCGGTGCCACGCGACTCCGCCCTGAAGTTGTCCGCGGGCGTGACGTCAGCGAGGTCACATAAGCCCCACCCCGGCACGCTGACATCAGTTTCCTTCTTTTCCGCGTGCAACGCGGATCCGGAATCGTGTCCCTGGCCTGTTCTCAGGCCTTCTTTTACGCTTTTGCGTTGTGGAACAGTGTGCAAATGCCTTCGGGCTTCAAGTCGTGTACTTCTTGTGCGCGTCAGATGTCAGCGACGGACCCTCACCCTATTTGCATGTGGTGTCTGGGCGAGCACCATGACTCTACCGACTGCGACGCTTGCCAGCATCTGAAGCCGAAGTCCCGGCGGGAGCGCCGGATGAAGCTCGTTTCGGCCTGCTTGTCCAGATCGGTGTCGTCACCGCGTCCGTCCCCCACGGAAGGGCCCAAGAACCGCCGCTTCCGCCTCCGACATCGTCCTTCACCGAGGCCCCAGGGGCGTCGCACGCCCGCCGGTAAGTCTTGTAGCTTGTCCCCAAGGCCTGGTCCCCGTTCTGCGGAGGGCGCGGGTTCTCCTCGGGACATGCGGCCTCGTTCGTCGCCACCCTACACACCGTTTCCTGGCGGTGGGGCGACGAGGGCCCAAATGGAGGCCTATGCTGCGGCTCTGCAGGCTTCCTTGGCCCCTCCTCCTCTTCCTGAGACATCCGCAGATCCCTTGCCTCGCGCGGGGCTTTCCGCGGAGTCGCCGGCGGCTCCGGCGCTGACTGGTTCGGCTCCAGGTTTTGGGGGTGTGGTGCCGTCGGGGTGCGGCCCTACGGGGTTCCCCTCTTCGGCCCACGGCGCCTCTGCCTCGCCGCAAACCCCCACGGGGGTCCCTGTGGTGTCGCAGGAGGTCGCCAGGACTCGCGGTTCGTCCCCGAGTCCCCCTCGGTCCTCTGGGCAGGCGGCGGCCTTGCCGGAGGCCGAGCCGACGCCATTCAGGCGCCGACGGCGCCGCGGGTGCTGGCTAGGGGCCGGGGTGCTTCCCCGGGTCCCTCTCGGCCCTCCGTGTAGGCGGCTGCCTCGTCGGAGGTCGGGTCGGCGCCTTTTCGGCGCCGTTCTTTAGCCGCCCCGGCTCTGACCCCGTCCCATTCTCCTGGGGCGCAAGTGATGATGGGGGTCGACTCGGCCCCGGCGCCGGTCGACGTCGCACCGGCGCCTGTGGCGGACTCCACGGCGCCGTGCCGGCGTCGGGTCGTTGACTCGTTTCCAGAGGTCCCCTTCTCTCCGGAGGTTTGTCACCTTTTTGTCTCCTCTTCCCCGGAGACGGGCCGCCGCGTCGTTCCTTTTTCCCCGGCGTATTCCAGGGAGGGCTCTTCGCCGTCTCCGCGATCTCGGACTTCCCCGGAGGCGCCTCAGGCCCCCCGCTCATCCGTGGATCCTCCGCCATTCCGGGGCTGGCCATTTTTTCCTCCAGCTGGACTCTGGGATGGCCGGCTTAGTTTGCAGCCATCGCCCACGGAGGAATTGCTCTCTCCCCCATGACGCCCTACGGAGGCGAGTGCAGCTTTTGTCCGGGCCATTTCCACGGCCGCTGGCATTTTGCGCATGGGCGACCCCGGCACCCCATTCCCTACGGACCATTTGTTAGAGGTTCTCCATCAGGGCTCTGGTGGGCGGGAGCTGCTTCTTCCGTTCGAAGCGTCGCTCCATACTTCTCTTCTGGGGGCCTGGGGGCGTCCTGCCACGGGTGATCCCGTGCCTCAGCCGCTCCTACATCGCCATCGCCCGGCTCCGCACGACCCAGTCTGCCTTTCTTTCCACCCTTCTACACAGGGCCCTTTTCTGCAGACTGCTTTTCCTTCCCTGCCCTTGGTGTTGTTTCCTCCGTCACGGGAGGCCTGGTGCTTGGATTCGTGGGGGCGTAACATTTTCACTTCCTCTAGTGCTGCTTTGCGAGCGCTCAACACACTTTGTGTGTTGGCCAGGGCTACTTCCAGTCTGTGGGATTCCGTGGAGTCCCTTCTGTCTGGTGCCTCCCACGAGGGTGTCCATGCTGATCTGCGACCCCCTGTGTTGGATGGCCGGGAGTTGGCCGGGTTTATTCTTCGTTCGGCCTTAGATGTTTCTGATGCTCTTGGCCGCGCCATGGCAAGTTCAGTGGCTCTCCGACGCCATGCTTGGTTGAGGGATAGCGTTTTTCCAGAGAATATTAGGGAGTGTCTGGTTGACCTGCCCTTTGATGGGGTTCTTTTGTTTAACACCCATGCGGACTTCGCCATTCAGCGGCTTCTTGCGGGGCTCCGACCTCCTCCCCCTCCGTAAACTTGGCTTGTCGGTCCCCTGGTGCTTTATGGGAGGCGTTCTCCCACCTTTTTTCTGGGGTCTAGTGCTCGATTGACCCGTTGTGTGTTCCGTGTGGTTTGCCGTGCCTTCGGGGTCCTTCGGTTGGCCCCTCTGTACTGTTGGCTGCTGGTACAGCCCCCTTTTGGTGTTTGTGATTTTTTTGCGGTTGGTAAACCCGTATAGGTCCTCAGGTTGGGCCATCTGTGCCTTTTTTGGCTGATTGGCAAGCCGTCTGTGGTTTTACCCGCATGTCCTTTATGTTCTTGTCCTCTGCTGCGGAATTTTTTCCTAAGAGGTGTTCCCATGTTTTCCTTGGGACGTATCATGCCCTAAGTGGGGTACTTGTAGCTAATACATAGCTCTGTCCTACGCTGGGGAGGTGTGGATGCCCTTTTTCGGGTTCCTTGCCTTTCCTGGCATCGCTGTATACCGCTGGTGCGGTCTCTTTTGCCTTTGTCTTGGTGCAGCTTACGCGGCTCCAACGTCTGTCATTCTCAGGGTTCGCTTCATCGCTAGACCAGCCTGGCATGCCGTCTACGGCATCGTGTTGTGGCGTTTCCGCCTTCCTGTCCGGCGTTTCGACCTGGTCCTCTGTCTGGTGTTCCAGGGGGGGCTACATTTCTTCTGGCCTTCCTGTGCTCTGGTTGCCGGCTGGTCCGTCCTCTTTCTCTTATGCCTGGTCCCACTTCTTTCGTGGGCCGGTGTGCATCTCTGGCACGGCCCCCCTTTGGGGATTGTTCTGGTTTCCCTGGCCGCTGTCCTCGGCTTGCGCCTGGCTTGATCTGGGTGCACTGCTCCATGGTGTTGCCGGCTGCGCATGCCTGCTCGTTATGGTCCACCGCCGTGGCCCTTGGTGTGTTCCCTTGTGCCCCTGCCTCTTGTTCTGCTGGGGCTTTGCGCACCTGTGCCTTTCTTCTTCATCTTCGTCTGCGCCTTTTGGCTGTGGAGCCGCTTCTGCCTTGTCCGCTGCCTTGAGGCTGATGCCTGTTCAGCTGCCCCCTATCGCTGTGTCTGTGTTTTCCTGCGGCAGGCTCTTCCTCAGGTTCTACCTCTTCTCCCTGGAGTTTGGGGTGGTTCTTTTCTTCCTTGGTGCTCCTCTGGCGCTGTCTGCCCCTACGGGGTTTTCTGGCGGTTGTACCTTGGATGGGCTTGGGTTTTCCTGGCCTTCCCTTCGCCTCGTTCTTGCTTACTTCTGCTTGGTGAGGGCTGGGCCGCCCTTCTTGTCCCTGTGACACATCCCCTGCGGGAGCCCTGTGTTTCTTCCTACAGGGGAGGTTCTCTCGCAGGCCCTCCTCCCCTCTGGGTATGGCTAGGGTATCTATTCTACGTTAAGGAATCTGCGGCTAGTAGTCTCTATCAGATGTACGAGTTACTTACCTTTGGTAACGATGTATCTGGTAGAGACGATTCTAGCCGCAGATTCCTTCACGACCCGCCCTTCCTCCCCGTTCTGCGAGGACCTTCTGTTTGGTTTTCTGCACTCGCCTCCCTCCGGGTCGCTTGTCTTCTGTGGGGGTATGCTCCGCCTCCCCCAGGACAGGATGCTTCGTTCTGCTTGATTGTTCCACCCCTTCCTTTCTCATCCGAGGTCGGTTGGTTCATGTGTGCTTCTGCCTCCCTCCACTTTGGTTTTTTCTCCAAGTGTAGGGGCCTCCTTGACTCTTCTCCCTTTTCCTGGCTTGGGGTTTCTGATTCCTTTGCAGTTCTCTGCGTTGTTTTTTTTTTGCTTGTACCTCGGCCCTTTCGCTCCTTTCAGGGGATATGGCCCTCCTTGATGGTGTCGTCTGGGGGTGAATTGCTGTTACTCCTCTGTTTCGGGTTTGTTGCCCCTTCACTGTTGAGGATTGTGATTGCAGATTCTCTCTCTCTCTCTCTCTCTCTCTCTTCTGCTATAGCGTTTTTCACATGTGTTCTGCCTCCAGGGGGGATGTTGCCTTAGCTTGCAAGGTTGCTCCTCAGGGCGGTGCTCTGCTCTTTCCCTGCTACGGCTTTCGCTGCTGTGACTTTTTGGTACCTTAGTGCTTGGCACTTTTCCAATTGGTGCTGTTCTTCACCTTTCGTTTCTCTCTTCTCTTTTTCCCTGATTTTTCGCACACTGTTCCCATAATCTCCACAGTTTTGTTTGTGATGGCTCCGCGTTGTGGCGCGGAAAAGTTCTCTGAAGAAAACTGATGTCAGCGCGCCGGGGTGGGGCTTATGTGACCTCGCTGACGTCACGCCCGCGGACAACGTCAGGGCGGAGTCACGTGGCACCGCCCCCCGGCGCGCAGAGATGCTGGGGCAAACAAAGTTTTCCGGGTCCAGTCTCAAGCCTGGGGATAATTCTACGTTAAGGAATCTGCGGCTAGAATCGTCTCTACCAGATACATCGTTACCGAAGGTAAGTAACTTGTACTTCTGGCCCGTCCTTCGCCGCTCCCACCCACCAGACCACCCCCGCACAAGCCCGGAGTAGAGGGAACACTTGGCGTGTATGGAAAGGGAACAAAGATCGAAAGAGACCGGTAAAGAGCAACAATAGCAAAACCATAAACGTCCCTCACCTAGGGGCACTAAAAAAACAGTAATGAACAGGGCCCATGTCGCTCACTGGTATAGTCTTCATCATACAGTCCTGAGGTGGAGCCCCACCAGAGACCCTCATTGTGCACGGAGGTGGCGACGAGCAGCCCAGCTGTCGTTGGTTGAGGTCGATCGTGCAAATATGGGGAGCCGAATGTCCATGAAAGGAGCAGGGCACCGCCACCATTCGTCAGTGATCATCTGCATTGTCCATCCGGCCCTCCTGTTGCTGCAATTGGTGGAGTAGCCAAGAGCGCTACTCCCGGCTAGCAGCATCTGTGGGTTTGCTCAGAAGTTTCTGCCTTCAACGAGAGGGGCGGCGTTTCCCTCGGTTCCTATCCTCCGTCGTCTGACTCAGTGATTCCTAACTCCCCTCCAGGCCAAATTCAGGAATATCTGGTAGTTTCCACGCCTCTTCCAGCGTCCGGAGCATCCGAACATCTTCCTTCCACACGAATTTTGAGGCGGCATGGGTGACCCCACTTGTATCGTATCTTCTGGAGGTGCAGGAAGTCCATGAGGGGCTTGAGGACCCTACGGCGCTGGAGCGTTATCGGAGAGAGATCTTGATAAAGCATTACCTGTGACCTTCGAAATCTATGTCTTTCAAATCTCAGGCTGTCGCCATAATTGTATCCTTCTGGTGAAAATAATGTAAGCAGGTCAGTATGTCCTGTGGTTGGCCTGGCCTACCTGCTGGCTTGCCTGCACGATGTGTCCTATCCAAGACGATCTCCTGATCTCTCAGTGTTGGTGCCACTTGTTTGAAGAGGTAGACGACAAAGTCCTCCAGGTTGCCAGTAACTGCCTGAGAAGGTATGCCCTTAATTCGACTATTAGAGCGCCTGGACCTGTTTTCCAGGTCCTCTATCTGGTACCGAAGCTCCAGATTATGTGCGCGTAGTGACAACAGCTCCTGGCCCTGACTTTCTAGTTCCTCCTCCTTGGCGTCCTGGTTCTGCTCCATGGAGGTCAGTCTTTGGTCGAGTCCCTCAACCTCCTGCCGGATCCCTTTGATATCGGAGGAGATGTCGCGTTTAAGGCCTGCGAAATCACCTCGAAGGGGCTCAAAGAGCTGCTCGAGGAATGCTTTAGTGATTGGGGATTCATCTCTCCTTCCCTCTCCACTTGGCGCTGATTCCCCTGTTCGCTCTGGGTTTTCCATTTCTGTGGTCGTGTCCGGCTTTTTTGTGGCAGACTTGGCAAGCATTTCTTTCACTGACATGCATTTTTTCCATGATCGATGGGAGGACATGGTCACCGACTGATATGCGGTGTCGCCTTAGATAGGTCTAATCTGCCAGTATGACGGCGTGGCCCGCTGTGAGGACTCCAGTTGGACACAGGAACACCGCTTCGTGACACTACTCAGTGGCCGTATGCAGAGGCCCAGCATTTGTCGTGTAATATTTCTACCATTGAGGGACCATTATGCAATGTATCAGGGTACGGGCCGGTCTACACCCTCCAGACCGCAGAAGGCCGCCATTGCGCGTCCTCGTTCCCTCTCATGAGCCGTGATGCTTACCTCGGGTGAGCCAGGACCCCTGTCACTTGCCGCTGGGTTCCTGGGGCCTACTCAACGCCCGGGCAGGCCCTCTTCTTCTGCTGTCTTGGAGCCCCCTTCCACGTGGGGAATCGTAGGCTCCATCACTCTGGCTCAATAGGCGAGCCTACCACTAGGGGGTGGGGAGGGAGGGATCCCGCCCTGCTGCCCTTTAACAAACACCAGCGGAATCGAAGCTACTCACGGGCCCGCGGCCCCAGGCACACACATCGGTGGGGCCCTGGGCACCGCCCACCTTCACCGCCGGTCGCGGATTCGGACCCGATGCTGCTCTATGAGGCCCGCTCCCCCCCCCTCCTGCTCCCCTGGCGCTGGTAGCAGACTCACGGTTGGCAGAAGGTGGGGGGCCTAATCCGTACTCCGGAGGCCTTCAGTCCTCCGAGCTGGGAAGTGAGCCCGGGCCCGATCGCACGCACTCTCTCCTCTGTCACGCCGGGGCACACTCCGCCCCCTCAGACGTCATCTGCCTCTACGCTCCCCAAGAGGGTGTCCGGTCACCCCAAGGAGGTACCCTAATACACTCAGCGTCGCCGGATCGCCTCCTCCGTCGCGGCCTCACTGTAAGGCCCAGTTGGCCGGCGGAGCTCCGGTGGCTGCTTCTTACTGCGCCGCCATCTTGGATACGCCCCCTTGTTCCATTTTAGAGGCACTATTTTATGAGGACATTTCTAATTATTTTTGTTTGTTTGTTGGCTTGTCATTTCCGGCCTGGAGAAAGTAGCTTTTCCTGCATTGTAGGATTGACAGTTGATCTTTATGCAGTCTTTGTGCAGCAGGGCAAACTTTGCTTGGTTGGATAATATGCTTGCTGTAGTGTGCATAATCTGCAAATTACAGGTGTGAATCCTGATTGGCCAACTAAGCTTTCATTCTTCGGAAGTCCATAAAAGGCTGTTCTTAAGCCCTGATTACAATAATGCCCATATTCCTGTTTGTGGTGCAAATGGTTTGTGTCTGAAATGGGATTACAAATCAGGTGCAAATTGTGCCTGTCACAGGTGCTGCCTGTCGATTTTAACCAAGTAAGACTTGATACATATCAGGAGTGAAATTTTTTGGTTTTCTCACCCTGTCACCTAATCTCTGAATTCATTAACGGTTTCATGCAATTTCGCATTCGGAGGAATCAAACACAAAATCAAATGCTAATTGCAATGTCTGCGCAAATGGTAATTTTTGCGGCAGAGGCATAATCAGTGCCTTAACTCAGAAAAAGTACCGTCTTTCATGAGCTCTTTGAGACTTTGACCTTGGTAAGTGACTGCTAGCAGCATGTGAGTTAATGCAAGCCGCTGATGTCTTCAGTGATCTGAAGAGCGGAGGTTTGAATAACAGCAAGGCAGACTCCGCCTTCCTTCTCTGCGAGGCTGGTAAACTGAATACCATTAAATTGGGTGATTGTAAAATCAGTCATTTACAACTTTGAAAAGCTGCAGAAGTGCAGTACGAAGCACTATATAAAATGTATTAATATTATTTCAAGCACTGTAGATAATAAAAAAGGGTATCATCGATTAATTTGTAAATGATCTGCATAGGAATGACATTCATCCTAAATCTCTCTGGACCCAAACGAGTCTTCTTTATTGGTTAACAGACTTTGCAGTGCTGACTTTTACGTTAAATCTCTCAAAATGTTTTTTTACGTGAGCTTATCACAACACTTCCTAGCTTGTATTAGCCGCCACAGACTCAAGTTTAAGAGGTGAAATCTCTGGTACTAGTGAAGACTGTGAGGGGAGCTGAAAGGGCCTCCATGTCATTACATCCTGAAGCGATGCATAATGAAGAGCGATCCCTAAATGGGCCTGTAATTTCTTCAGAAGAGACACTTGAATATGGTTATGATTTGGGGTAAGAGATCCCCGCAGGTCCTCTGTGTGCTCAATGAGATGGGTGTCCTCAGCCTTCAACCTCCCCATTAGCGTTGACTGAACCACTGCCCTGGAGGTAGAGTTTTCTTCAGATAGTTATTGAAAATATGCTTGTATTATGCCGCTACCGTTGAGAAGTCCAAGTTGGGGGGGGGCTCTGTTTCTCAATGGGGGACTTTTTTATAGCTCATCTGCGGACGGGTCTCTAATAATATAAATTTTCTTTTGTTCATACATAGGCGTTTCATTGTTTTACTCATATATATAACAAGGGCAGGAATGGGCAAGACACATGCCTCGCGCTAGCACTCTCATAAATAGAGACAAAAATGCAAAGATCAACAAAGAGGATGGCATAATAAGAATGATTCTGACTTACAGCAAAGAAAACTATAAAATTGTAAATATTCTCAAAAAATACTGGAACATCCTCACTAAAGATCCAGATATTGGGAGTAAGATAGGGACGAGACCAATGATAACCTGCCGCAAAGTACCCTCACTAAAAGACAAACTAGTGAGAAGCCATCTCATTACCAACAAAAAAACAAATTGGCTTATGAAACAACAAACGGGCTTTGTACATTGCGACAAATGCAAAGCATGTAAAATTGGCAAAAACATGAAGGAGATTAAGGACTCTAGAGGAAGAACCTTTAAAATCAGTGCGAGAATAACATGCGAAACCTCCTATGTTGTCTATATCATGGAGTGCTCATGTGGGTTACGATACATTGGAAGCACCACATGTCCTCTAAAGAAAAGAATTCTGGAACATCTGAGGGCGATCCAGAACGAGGATATGAATTATGCGATCTCCAAACACTTACATATCCAACACAAGACAAGCTGGCAGAACATCAGATACTTTGGCATTGCAACAGTCCCCAAAAATGAGAGAGGAGGAAATTGAACCCTCAAATTGAGAAGACTTGAATCCCGATTGATCATCAGATTTAAAACAAAGACTCCGCATGACCTGAATGGGGATGAAGAGTTATACATTCATCTATAATTGATCATTATAAGCACTATAATAATTGCAGCCTCAATAACTATGAAACATACTGAGCATAGGATAAATATGGTGGTCAACGGACAGTATCATAAGATTGCGTTTGACACTAAGTCAATCATTGGTAATTTATCCAGAGAGTTAAAGCAATATAGATATGAAGAATCATTAATAATATAAGACAGAAGGGTTCGCTCACCACAATGGTAAAGAGCCTCATCTTGGAACCTTGATAAATGGAAACAATCCGGGATCTCCATCTCTACCCGGGCACTATGCCAGGAACCAAGAAATGTAGCGATACAGATACCGAGATGCAACTAAACCGCATTTGACTACGATAAAGAATAAACAAACTAATCTTGAAATACCCCATTGCAATAATTTATCATAACAAGCTGCAATAAAATTGATGCTATAGGATGGACAATGCCCATGTCTATGATGAAATACATGCTCAGATACGACATATCCCCTTGATAAACTATCACGGAACTGAGAGAAAAACTAACTGTGACTGCAACACAAACTACTAGTCCCATAATGCCTCATAATGGGCTAACATGGCTGAACTATAAATAGTTGCAAAAAGGATGGACTCACGATACCGTGAGCAAGACCATTTCTTGGTCGAAACGCGTAGGTGGTGGTGGTGACATTTGTGCTGTCACAATAAATTTAATTAGAAAATTGGATTCTCCAGGAGTGCGGTGCAGTTTTTTGGTGAGAAAAATACGTGCAAGGTAAAGTCCAACCTCGACATCTGCACCTGCTGTGCAAAGAGCGCACTGAGAACAGACTGTTTGGTGAATATATATATCCTAGAGGTATTTGTATCCTCTCTAGTTCTTATTCCTATGGAAGGACTGCTTCAATGCCAATAGTTGCTATTGTTGTATTCGACTTCTTTTTGATAAGAACATTAGGTATGTTTTCTCCAAGGGAGATGTTTTTTTTCTCTGTGTAATTTGCAGGGCAGTCCTGGCTAGGATGGGACTTAGTATGGTATAAAGGTATTGCTAAATGGCATGTGCAAAAGAAACAATTGATGGACGGAATGCTGGTCAATGCAGACATTCACCCCCAGTCACAAGGATCTGGGTTAAATCCATCATTCTTTTGCTCAGCACTCCACCCCAGTTTGGATCCAGCCATATGCAAATCAGTCTTGACCCTGTTCCTTGTGGGAACAGTCCAGCCCGAACTGCCAAGCATTTGTCACCCCGACGTGGGTCCCGTGCTCTCCATGCCACTGGAGTCAAGCTATCCTGGCTGATGAGGGCTGTAAGCCCGAAACTGGTCCTAGGATGCTTGTTTCCAGTCCAGGGAGGACCTGGCATGGCAGTTCGGGCTGGACTGTTCCCATTGGGCGCAGGGTCAAGACTGATTTGCATATTGCTGGGTCCAAACTGGAATGGCATGGTGAGCAAAAAAACGATGGATTTAGGCCCAGATCTCTGTACTGGGATGAATGTATGACATTGTTCTGCATTCTGTCCATCAATTGTTCTTTTTGCTTTTGTCACCGCGAGTGGGACGGGTATGCCCAGGCGTGGGTCCCATGCTCTCCATGCCACTGGAGTCAAGCTATCCTGGCTGATGAGGGCTGAAAGCCCGAAACCGGTCCTAGGATGCTTGTTTCCAGTCCAGGGAGGACCTGGCCTGGCAGTTCGGGCTGGACTGTTCCCGTGGGCGCAGGGTCAAGACTGATTTGCATATGGCTGGGTCCAAACTGGAATGGCATGGTGAGCAAAAAAACGATGGATTTAGGCCCAGATCTCTGTACTGGGGTGAATGTATGACATTGTTCTGCATTCTATCCATCAATTGTTCTTTTTGCATTTGTCACCCCAAGTGGGACAGGTATGCCCAGACGTGGGTCCCTGCTCTCCATGCCACTGGAGTCAAGCTATCCTGGCTGATGAGGGCTGAAAGCCCGAAACGGTCCTAGGATGCTTGTTTCCAGTCCAGGGAGGACCTGACCTGGCAGTTCGGGCTGGACTGTTCCCATTGGGCGCAGGGTCAAGACTGATTTGCATATGGCTGGGTCCAAACTGGAATGGCATGGAGAGCAAAAAAACGATGGATTTAGGTCCAGATCTCTGTACCTGGGTGAATGTATGACATTGGTCTGAATTCTGTCCATCAATTGTTCTTTTTGCATTTGCTAAATGGCATGGCCTGCTGCTTTGTGTTCTACAGGTTTGAAAACGTGGTTTGGGCCTGGATAAATGACCAAATAGGTTTATTTTCATAGGGTCATTTGGCGACGTTGTCTTATGACAGGGGTAATGTTAGCGCCATGCTTTTAAAGTTTTTATGACTTTTGTCACTGTGGTTCTGTCCACAGTTATTGTTAGGCGAGAGTGCATAGTTCGGATCCTGTTAGGGGTGCAAATAGTTTTATACTCATATTGTTGGTTGGCTTCTGACACAGATTTGTCATAATAACATGGGTATTTTATTCCCATGGTTTAAATGTCTTGCAACTTTACTTACTGGTGGTTCTTTCTGCCGGTTTTTATAAATTATTATGAATGTCCGTTCTTTTTCTCTCCTTCTGTACCGGGTTTGTTATAGTAAGAGACTTTTCATTGTCCCAGTTCGCAGACCCTGCTCCGGAGATGGTATGGCTTTGGCATTTGATTCTAAAGTAAGGAATCTGCGGCTAGATGTCTCTATCGGATGAGCAAGTTACTTACCTTCAGTAATGCATTATCTGATGTTGGGAGAATCTATCCGCAGATTCCTCTCTACTCTGCGATCTGAGTCTTCTTTTGTCTCAAAGATTTCATTATGGTCATTAACATCCTAGGGGAAAAAAGAGAGAAAGAGAAAAGAATTCAGAATTAATTGATACAAGAGTGTCTTTTGTTTTAGCACACTGTTTTAGTAGGCAGTTTGTATATATGGCTCCATGTTTTGAGTGCAGAAAATAGTCAACATCACATCCTTTGAAAGTCGTCGATACGGAATCATGTGATTCCCTCTGCCGATGCGCGGACATGCTATGGGAAAAAATTTACTGATCCAGTCTGGTGCCTGGGGAAGATTCTAAATTAAGGAATCTGCAGCTAAATCCTGTCCCTACCAGATAATTTGTTACCAAAGGTAAGTTACTTGTTCATTGTGTTTAGTTGTCTTCTACATCAAATTGTCTTATACCTTGGCCATAAAAGATTCTCTTGAAGGTCATAGGAATCATTTCACCAATGTGAAAGCTGCCACTACAGCCATGGTACTGAGTGTTTCAATTTTGGACAGCTGACAGACAGCCACATGTGCATCTGTCCATATTTTGACCAGGCATTACTACTTTGATTCTCAAGTCCTCAGAGAGAGTAATTTTGGCTGCTCTGTCCTGCTCGTCCACTCCTCACACCATGCTACTTTACCTTCAGTAACCCTTTTTCTAATGGATTCTTCTACCTGCAGATTCCTCACCTGAAGAATATTCCCAGAGTCAGACTGGATCTGGAAATTTCAAAGCTACCATCACTGGTAGGGGGTGCTGGCTATGTATCTATGCCATAAGAGGCATTAGATGACGTTGTCAAAGCCATATAACGCCCACCCTGGTGCACCGACATCTGTCCCATTTTTGTGCCTAGGACACTGTTCCAGAGCTCACTCTCTCTAGAGTGTTGTGACATATCCTCACAAAATATTCTAAAAGTGCGGTACAGATGTCTCCTCCGAAGTGTTCGGGCTTCAAACTTTGTAGGGATTGTGAGGGACACATGTCAATAATGAACCCTCATTCAATATGCCTTTTGTGTCTTGGGTTGAACCACAACTGTGACTCCTGCCTCAACATGCACACAAAGGTCTTTAAGGAAAGCAAGGCCAAACTGTTCATGACCTGGGCCCGCGGTGACAGGAGCAGCTGTTGTCGATCAACACTATGTTTCATGTCACCATCCTCATACTCTTCATGGAAACAGAGGAAACATAATGAACATAAAAAACACGGGAAAGGTCAATCGCATAGACACCCTCCATCTCCCACAGGGTCTTCATCCTCAGAACCTGAGTTGGTAGGTGTGGAGCCTACAGATCCTCCAGGCAGCCCAGCACCAGTGACTCCACAGGACCCGGCCCCGGAGCCACCTCCCTCTCCTTTGGCTCCACCACTGGTATACCTAAATCCACCTGCCCATTGTTCCTGGAACACCCAACATGACTCCTCCTTTCTCAGAGTTCCTGACCCCAGCCTTATGCTTGTTCCTCAATATATAGCATTTTTGCCAGTGCCACAGCACTGTCTGGCACATGCTCGGGACTCATGGTGCCAGATGGGCTGCCACTGTTTATACCATTGGCTCCAACTCTGGCTCACTGCGGATCTTTCCGTTTAGGACTGACGCCGAAGCAGCTGTCCTTTTCTACGGCACATCACTACATTGCGTCAAAGCCATCATCATCATGGATGGCTCCGGCACAGAGCCACTGATGCCGCCATCACCTCTACATCTGTCGCTGGTTACAGATCCACGGCACAGTCTCCCTCCCTTTCCAAGGTTGTGACACAGAACAGGACAAGAAAACAGGCACAGATTGAGGCTGGATTACTTTCTCCTCCCCAAAGCTCAGGAGCATACACTGCGCATGGCCCATATTCGTGCCTGTGGATTGTCTGACCACTCGCCAGTTGAACTGCTTATAGCTATTGGGAGGGGGGGGTGGGGCACTAGTGACACCTGAGTTCCTGGGCCCTAGCGTACGCTGACTTAAAAACGGCTCACCACAGGGCCACCTGTAAACATCTTCACCACTATGTATACTCAGTAGCCTCCCCAGGGACTCTCTGGGCTGCAATGAAGGCCACCTTGCGCAGCTTTATCAACGGCTTCTGCGGAGCACAACACATTCGTGTAGACACTGAGGTGGCAGAGTTGAAGGTTTGGATCCTACCTAGAACTCAAACCTCAATACTCTATAACGTCAGACCCGGTGATCCTTAGAGACTCACTCCACACATGATCGGTTTTATGCCAAACCCTGTTGGACGAGGCGCGGTAGGCCTAGATGGCTACCTAGAGTCGTATATATCAGTGGGGCGACAAGTCTAGCAAAACACTGAACAGGCTCTGCTAGAAGGCGGCTTCCCAGGACCCTATTCCCTACGTCTTGACCGCCCGGGGTAGCAGGTGATGGGGGACCGACCCTTCGCTCAGGATTTGCAGCTTACTGCAAGGCATTATATGCTTGTCAAGAAACAGAGAGACCCTCTGTGGTAGAGGCGTTCGTGCGGTATCTTCTGACCCGCTCCCTCTCCGATGAGGACAGACGAGTCTTGGACCTTGACAGCACAGTAGACAAGTTAGTTGGTGGGGGGAGCTCCAGGCCTGGATGGATTCCCTGCTGAGTTACACAAGGCCACTTGGGCGCTTACTGATCCCCACTTGTTGACGGTCTTTTAGAAGTCCCTGGAGGGTAAACCAGTACCCTTAAACCTTAGAACGACAGACATTGTGATTATACCGAAGCCCCGTCAGCCACCAGACCGCTGCGACTCATACCGGCCAATCTCCCTCTTGAACATCGAGGTCAAGGTATGGGCTAAGGATTTGGCCAGCCGTCTACTTGGGGTCATTAACACACTAGTTCACCCAGACCAGTCTGGCTTCATGCTGAGAAGGGCCACGCGACACATCAGAAGGGTTTGCAATGCGGTTACCTTGACCAGATGCTGTCAACCGGACGGCGCTCTTCTGCAGCTACACTTCGCAAGGCTTTCGATTTGGTTAGGTGGCCATTTCTATTTTCTCTCTTGGTAAAGATGAATCTGAAAGAGACACGTTAGTGACAGATTCCTTACCTTAGAATATCCCCAGGCGTCAGGCTGGATCCGGAAAGTTTTGCGTAGAGCAGTTACCCTTGCGCGTCGGTAGGCGGCGTCGTGCGTCTCCGCGTCCGGCGTCGAGATCGCCGGGATGACGTCGGGCCAGTACTTAGAAGCCGCCCATGCGCGCTGACGTCAGTTCTTTCTTTTTCCACGCCAGTAAGCGCAGATCCGGAGAGAGCAGTGCCCCAGTCATTTTTGACTGAACTTTTTGTGATTTTTTGTCACTGTTTTTCTCGAGTCGTTCGACTCCAACGGTGTTAGTAGGGATGCCCGGCTTCCAAGCCATGCGACGCCTGTGGTCGGATGATGTCGATCACGGACCCGCATCGAGACTGTCTCTACTGCCTCGGGCGCGACCACGACTCCAAGTCGTGCCCTGACTGTCGGGCCTTGCATCCGAAGGCTTTGCGAGAGCGGTCTCGAAAGCTCCTCGAGGTCCGTCAGTCGGCTCCGCGCCAATCCAAGCCCCGGTCACGAGAGAGGTCGAGGGGCCGGTCGCGGAGTCCTCATCGTTCTTCGGGGTCAAAGTCTTCGCACTCCTCCGGTAAGTCTGTGGCGAGGCACCGCCATCGGACTCCTCCTCCGGGGCTTCTAACATCGGGGAGATGCCGTCTTACCTGTCACCATGTCCCCTCCTCTTTTCTCAGAGCCCTTCAGGTGCCGCAGGCCGTCCCTTTAATTCTCCGCTGTCCTTGGCCTCCCCGGCCGATCACGTGACTGGGTCAGCTGATGAGGCGGGCTTCAAAGAGGAAGAGAGGGAGGACTTGGAGTGCGGGCCGCGAACCTGTTTCTCGAACGTGGAGACGCCGGAACTCCAAACCTTTCTCGTCGGACCAGGACTGGGAGGACTTCGGCAGTTCACGGAAGCAGGAGCGGGGCAGAAGACCAGAACCATGCAGGACGCCGGTACGGAGCTGACGGAAACGCCGCCGTCCAGAGACCAGGAAAAAGGGGAGCCGGACCCACTCCGGCAACACGCGGGAGCCCGCCACGGCCCAGGAGGGTCATGGCTTAAAAAGGTACGGGACCAGCTGGGGGCCGCGTGGGATAAAGGGAAGCAGGGTGGAAGGGACGGCTAGCCTGACAAACCGCGGTAGCCGGAAATTGCATGCACCTCTAGCAGGGAGCGCAGTAGGGCGTCACTGGTGTCGGTCGGGTGTTTGTTCCTTCACTCCTTTTTCCCTGATTTCTACCAAGTGCCACAACGTTTCCCTTATGAGTCTTTTGTTTTCTTTTGGGGTTACCTGTCTGGATACCGAAGACGGAACTGGGAAGCAGACGCTGGCGAAGCTCCTTTCGTGCATTTCAACCAAGGACTGGCCACCTACCCCACTCTCTGAAGGAAGAGAGAAAGAGCCTTTATTTTTGAACACCTTATGCTTTATGGTTGTTCTGTATCCGTTACACCCCTCTGAATTACGGACAATAAACCACTGCGTTTCTAAATCAGTCCCTGTCTCCTTGTCTCCGTCTCCTCTGGGCCACAAAGTCGAAGCACAAGAAGTTGAAGAAGCGTCAATGCTCAACGACTTCCCCTCGCCGGTCGCGCGACTCGGCTGAGGGTCCCGACGGCACCGTCCCCGCGGCTCCGGGAGTGCCTGTGGAGCCGCCGCCGCATTACCCGCCCTACCCGGGTTCGACGGCGACTCCGGCCGAAATACAGGAGTTCCTGTCGGCCATGGCCCGCCTCTTCGGGCCTAAAGGTCCCCCTGGTGCGCCTTCGGACCCCGCGGGCCCTAGTGGGGTTCCTCCTACGGCGCCACCGGCGACTCCGGTCCCGGCGCCGCCGGCAACACCAGCCCCGGCTCCGGCGCTGCCACAACTCCTGTCAACGCCCGTTGACCTAACGACACCTCCACCGGCGTCGCTTTCACCAGTGCCGTTCACAACGCCGCCCGGCGCCGATGAGACCTTGGGTCCCACATGTCCCTCCTCCTTACATTGACCCTGATTTGGAGGACGAAGAGAACTGGGAGGGGTCTGAGGACCCTCTCACTGCCCAATGTGAGTATGATCAGGACTGGGCTGAGGAACTTGGGGATGCCAGTGGTCTGGACACCTCTCCTGACATTGGCATGCTGTCTCCTCCTTCCGTGGCAACAGAGGAGGGAGCAAACTTTGCTACGGTGTTGCGTAGGGCAGCTGAGGCCCTGCACCTCCAGTTACCTACAGTGGCTGTCAGGACTAACATCCTGACGGAAGTGCTTCAGCCGGCGGCTACCTCCTCGGAGCCACTGCTGCCGTTCAACGAGGCACTTTCGGACGTTCTTTTGGGCACCTGGTCCAAGCCCACCACAGGGGCTCCTGTGGATAGGAACGTAGCCCGACGCCATCGCCCTGCTCCGGGCGACCCCCTGTTCCTTTCCCAACACCCCACCCCTGAGAGCTTGGTTGTCCAAGCCTCTGCCTCTCAAAGCGCCTTCCCTACCGCTCCCCGGATAGGGAATCCAAAAACTGGACCAATTTGGGAAGAAGGTTTTTCTTCCACCAGTGCTGGCTTGAGGTCTGTCAACACCACTTGCCTCTTGGGCCGATATACCCACTCCTTGTGGGATTCGGTGGCGCAGATCCTGCCCCAGTGTCCTGAGGAGGCCCAGGCACTGCTTTCCCGCGCCATTGCAGAAGGAAGAGATGCGGCAAAATATACCATCCGATGTGGCCTAGATACCGCCGACTCGCTAGGCAGATCGCTTGCGACAACAGTGGCGCTGCGCCGTCACGCCTGGCTGAGGACCACTGGTTTCTCGGGCGATGTCCAAAACACACTTATGGACATGCCCTTTGATGGTGTCGGCCTTTTCGGCAACAAAGCAGACCACGCGGTGAAGCGCTTTAAGGACTCGCGGGCTACAGCCAAGTCCCTGGGCCTTTCTGCTGTGCGCCCTCCGCAACAGTCTGCTTTTCGCCCCTTTCGTGGCCACGGAAGGGGCGCCCAGTCACGTCCGCTGCCCAGCTACCAGCCCGCGCAGCAAGCGTCTTCGCGTGGCCGAGGACGTGGCTCCCGCCGAGGCGGGTCGGGTAACCAGCGTGCGGGTCAGGCCACCACCACCGCCCCGTCCGCGGCCTCCAAGCCCTCCTAGTCCATCCTTTCAGGTCCACAGCACGCCAGTGGAGGGCAGGGTCCGCCATCACCTTCACCACTGGCGTGCCATCACATCGGACAAGTGGGTCTTGGACATTGTCCGAAGGGGCTACTCCCTCCCCTTCGAGACTACACCCCCAGCCATGCCACCGCATGTCGGGGGATCATTTGGTGCTTCTTCAAAAGGAAGTTGCGGCCCTCTTGGCCAAGGGGGCCATCGAGCACTTTTCGACCCCAGAAGTAGGGCGTGTTTGTTACTCCCACTACTTTCTGGTGCCCAAAAAGGACAAGGAGGACATGCGTCCTATCTTGGACCTCCGGAACGTCAATCGCTTCCTCCGGAAGGAGAAGTTCAAGATGCTCACCCTAGCTCAGGTCTTGACTGCCCTCGACCCTGGAGACTGGATGGTAGCGTTGGACTTGCAGGACGCATATTTTCACGTCCCCGTCCTGCCGGCCCACCGGCGTTACCTGCGGTTCACGGTAGGCCTCGAGCATTTTCAGTTCACCGTGCTCCTCTTTGGCCTTACCAGCGCCCCTCGGGTGTTCACGAAAGTGATGGCGGTGGTCGCAGCTCATCTGCGCCGGGCAGGGGTTCCAGTCTTCCCCTACCTCGACAACTGGTTGCTGAAGGGGGGCTCGTCCCAGGCAGTCGTCTCCCACCTCCAGACTACGGCCGACCTCCTGCACTCGCTGGGGTTCTCCATCAACGTGCCGAAGTCGCACCTGATTCCTTCTCCACAGCTCCTTTTCATCGGAGCAGTTCTGGACACGACGCAGTTTCGGGCCTATCCTCCCGAACGGCGAGTCCAGGATATTCAGGCTATGATTCTGATCTTTCGGCCTCTATCCTGGGTTTCGGTACGGATGACCCTGAAGCTGCTGGGCCTCATGGCCTCCTGCATCCTGCTGGTCGATCATGCCAGATGGCATATGCGGCTCTGCAGTGGGACCTGAAGTTCCAGTGGGCGCAGCATCAGGGGAACCTGTCCGATTACGTCCAGATCTCGGAGGGGACTGCAAGACAGTTGCAGTGGTGGCTCTCGAACCGGCAATGGGTCGTGGGCAGATCCCTCTCCCTTCCCCAGCCAGAGCACACAGTTGTAACGGACGCATCCCTTCTGGGATGGGGCGGTCACATGGGAGAGGCGGAGATCAGAGGCCTCTGGTCTCCGGCGGAGTCCCGGCTCCATATCAACCTTCTGGAGCTCCGGGCGATCCGACTTGCACTCAAAGGGAAGGTAGTGCAGGTGTTCACAGACAACACCACCGCCATATGGTACTGCAACAAACAAGGCGGGGTGGGGTCGTGGACCCTATGTCAGGAGGCTCTGCGTCTCTGGACATGGCTGGAACATCAGGGCATATTCCTGATGGTTCAACACTTGGCAGGTTCCCTGAACGCCAGGGCGGACGAACTCAGCCGCAGGTGCATGATGGATCACGAATGGCGTCTTCACTCTAAGGTGGCGCAAGAACTCTTTCTACAGTGGGGAGAGCCTTGGTTAGATCTATTCGCCACCGAAGAGAACGCGCAATGTCCTCAGTTCTGCGCGTTGGAATTTCCAAGGCGGCACTCGCTCGGCGACGCTTTTCGTCGCGAGTGGAGTTGCGGTCTGTTGTACGCCTTTCCGCCTATATCACTTCTACCCAGAGTGTTGAAGAAGATTCGGCGCGACCGCGCCCAAGTCATTCTTGTGGCTCCGGACTGGGCTCGAAGAGTTTGGTATCCCGAGCTACTCAGTATGAGCGTCGATCCCCGATCCGTCTGCCTCTTCGGGAGGATCTTCTGTCGCAGCAGCAGGGGACTGTCCTCCACCCGAACCTGTCCAGTCTCCACCTCCTTGCGTGGAGATTGAGCGGCGGCAGTTGATTCCTTTCGACTTGCCTCCCGAAGTTTGTGATGTGATTCTGGCAGCCAGGCGTCCCTCCACTAAGGTGGTATACGCCTGCAGGTGGAACAAGTTTGTGGCATGGTGCACAGCAAAGGCTGTGAATCCCCTTTCTGCCCCTCTTTCTGAGGTTCTTCTGTTCCTTCTTTCTCTGGCCCAACAGGGTTCTGCCCTGGGTACCATCAAGGGCTATCTTTGTGCAATCTCGGCCTTCCTCAGGCTTCCTGATCAGCCCTCCCTTTTCAAGTCCCCTGTTGTTAACAGGTTTCTTAAAGGCATTACACACCTCTTCCCTCCTGTTCCATTTGTAATGCCTCAGTGGGACTTGAACTTGGTTCTTACCTTTTAATGTGCGCTCCCTTTGAGCCTCTACATAACTGTCCTCTTCGTCTTCTCACTCTGAAGACAGCCTTTCTGGCGGCCATCACCTCCGCTCGGCGGGTGAGTGAGCTCCAGGCTCTTTCGTGCAAACCCCCCTTTCTGTCTGTCCATCCAGACAAGGTTGTTCTTAGGACGCGTCCGTCCTTCTTGCCAAAGGTGGTTACTGCCTTCCACATTGGGCAGACATCACTTTGCCCACCTTCTTTCCGCCTCCGCATCCTTCCAGAGAGGAAGAGAGGCTCCACCGTCTGGACCCAAAACGTGCGCTTTCCTTTTACCTCAACCACACACAACAGTTCCGGGTGGATGACCAGCTCTTTGTTGGCTACGTGGGCGCCAAGAAAGGTCGGGCGGTACACAAGAGGACCATCTCCCGCTGGGTAATCTTGTGTATCAAAGCCTGCTATTCTTTGGCTAAGAAGGAGCCCCCTGTTGGGCTACGTGCCCATTCTACCAGGGCAACAGCTGCTACCACGGCTTTAGGCCGCGGTGTTCCGCTACAGGATATATGTCAGGCAGCTACGTGGGCCTCGCTGCACACGTTTACCAAGCATTACTGCCTTGACAGCCAGGTCCTCCGGGACGGCTTCTTTGGCCGCTCTGTCCTCCGGGACTTCCTTGTCTGAATCGGTTCGCAGACCCACCACCGGGGTTGGTATTGCTGGGGTATCTATTCTAAGGTAAGGAATCTGTCACTAACGTGTCTCTTTCAGATGCACAAGTTACTAACTTGTGTAACGATATATCTGTAAGAGACAGTAGTTAGTGACAGATTCCTACCGCCCACCCATCCTCCCGTTCTGCGAACTGAATTCTAGGGTTAAGGACATCCCTTTCAGGGCCCTAGTATTTTTTCAGACACCAATGTCAGGTTCTTGCATGGCTCTGCGTTCCTGGCGCGGAAAGTCGTGTACAGAACTGACGTCAGCGCGCAGGGGCGGCGTCTAAGTACTGGCCGCGACGTCATCCCGACGATCTCGACGTCGACGACTGACGCGGAGCCGCACGACGCCGTCTACCGACGCGCAAGGGTACTGCTACGCAAAACTTTCCGGATCCAGCCTGACGCCTGGGGATATTCTAAGGTAAGGAATCTGTCACTAACTACTGTCTCTTACAGATATATCGTTACACAAGTTAGTAACTTGTGCATTTTGGACCCCAGTATATCAGTTACGTGAATCTCTTCTACACTAAACTGTTCACCAGGTGAGAGTGGATGGGACTGTTTCCTGTCCTTTCGGGTTGAAGGGGGGACACAGCATGGGTGCCCACCTCTTCCCGCACTTATTCTGCCTAGTCATCGAACCTCTGGCTGAGTGGACCAGAATAGATGCACAACTGAGAGGGTTTGAGTGGGTCCTGGAGCCAAAGAGAGAATAGCGCTGTACGCAGACGATGTGCTCATCTTACTAACGGACCTCCGGCACATAGGCTGTGTGCGCTCCAAATGCTGAAAATCTTTGGAAATTTCACGGGACTTCAGATACACCCCGGTAAATCAATGTTGTACGTGGTGGCTGAGGGTTCCAATGGACATGACATGGGCATCCGAGCTCGGAGTTATTCATCAAGGGTTCATATATCTGAGAGTACATAACACCGCGGACGAGGCCTAAGCCTGGGCGCTGAACATACAGCTGCAACTGGATAGACTGACAGCAGTTTTTAAGTTCTGGGCGGCACTCCCCCTTTCCTTCCTGGGCAGGTCAGCTAGTTTCAAAATGGTGACGCTGTTGCGTTTTCTATGCCAACTTCAGAATTTCCCCTTCCCTATTCCTGGATCTCTATTCTATTGCGTAGATTCACTACTGCTAGGCTTCTTGTGAAACCATGGTCCGCCCCTGATTGCCCTCTCCAAGTGTTGCAGATTGATATATGACAGTGGCAAAGCCACTCCGGATGTAAAATCTTGTTATAGAGCAGACCATCCTGAATGACTGGCGGTTCAAGGGGTTTGAGCAATCGGCTTACACTTCTGAGGGCTGGGCGCACAACTGCTCCGTCACATGCTGTACAGGGGTGTGATCCCCAGGGGCTCCCTCCAGCTACGGGAGTGGTTCTTGCAGCCTAGAGAGACACCGAGGTGGCCATGGGGTGGAGGAGACTAATCACCAGGGAGACCCCCAATTTGGGCTGACACGGTCCTGTGCCAGGTAGTTGGACTACAGGGGTTTCAAAACTGGGACCCTATCAGTATCTCCTGATTGGGGAATGTGCTTAAGGGGAATTCATTAAAAACTTTTGCTGACCTGCAGGAAGAGTTCCAACTGCACAAGACTACAAATACCTCCAACTCTACCACACTCTCACACCATACTTGGCCCACCTAAAGGAGATTCCAGAGTTTAACTCCTTAGAAGGTACAATATTGCTGACCAGCATCCCAGACCACAAGATCTCTGCCATATACCGGTCCCTAATCAATAATGCCCCAGACACCTTCAGGCCCCTACGGGAAGCATGGCCCCCATGGAAGACAAGAACTGGAGAGAGGTGCTGGCCTTTCCCAGAGAGGCGGCCATTGCTTCCCAATACCACCTCATTCTGCTTCGGTACCTGCATTATTGCATGAGGGATAGGCTTTGATGGAGGGGGCTGATTACGTCTGCAGCTTGCCTGACCTGCCTGGGGGACCGGGGCGACTTACTGCACACAGTCTGGAAGTGTCCTATCCTGGCGCCCTTTTGGATGGGGGTTTTTGATTCTCTAGAGGGAGTACTGGAGCAGGTGTTGCCACGGACCCCACAGTGTGCCTAGCTTCATATCTCCGATGACATAGATGGAAACAGGTATATGCAGGCCTTGCTGTGGCTGGGCCTGGCAATAGCCAAACGTGACATTGTGCAGACCTGGAAAGATGCTATTGCTCTTTCACTGGAGCGGTGGAAGGGGGTATTGGACCATTGCCTAGGATTGGAATGCCCTATCTATATAGCGTGGGATTGCCCTCAAGTATTATAAAATCTGGGAGAGATGGGCGGCTTATTGCCAGATTCACCTATGATCACCTCCCTTTGACACTATCCACCTTCTAATCACACCTGTCTAGAAACCAACTGGTCTCCCTCCAGGTGGAGGAACGCAGATCACTTGGAGAACAGAACACTTAAGTGACAAAAGGCCCAATGATGACGCTACTCACTTAACCGATAGAGCGGAGAATCAACATATACCGCACCCTAAGTTAATTGTGAATGAGGGTCTCCAGGACAAGGATCCGAAGACCCTGGGAAAGCAAGACGTAATTCATTCTCCTCTGATTTTGATTATAAGCCTATGGAAGCCGAATGATTCTCTTCTTCCCTCTCCCTCTTTTGGATTTTACGGATACACCAATGGCTATGCCCTAGACAAAGGTAGTCGTTCGAAGACTAAATCAGAATCTTCGCTGGTGGCGGATGGAGCGGGAGGCGTGAATGATGTGGGACACTACGTAATGTATCTGATAGAGACGTCTAGCAACTAAATTATCCCCAGGCGCCAGACTGCATGAGGACATTTCTCTACAGCAATACCTCTGCGTGTCGGTAGAGGGTGCTCGCTGACTCCGTTACTACCTCGTCCACCGGATGTGACGCTGTTAAGCCCTCCCCTGATGCGCTGACGTCAGTTTCTTCCACACGGACCGGTAGTGCAGTACCTCTGGCCATTTTTGGCCTACCTCGACGTTGTCGATGAAACGCTATGCTTTTTTCTGGATATCTTTGAGGTCCTGGGGTCTACAATGTCAAGCCCTCATCCTATTTGCATGTGGTGTCTAGGTACACACCCTGACTCTGAACGATGTGGCTTGTATCTTTAGCTTCGGTCGTTGGCACCTCAGGAGCGCTGCATGACACTGGTAGCCGCACGGTGGCCATTGGCCCCTCATCGGTCACCGTCACCATCTTCCTCCAAGGACCACTCGAGGGCCAGCTTCCAAAGTCCTTCATCCTCACTGTCACATGGTAAGTCACGCTGTAGGTGGTCGGCGTCACGGCCTTCCCCAGCTTTACCGCTGACTTGCCTCCTATTCCTCCTATGTCGGAGCCGGTGTCTGTTCCATGCCTTCCGGTTTTTCCAAGCTCCCAGGCGACTGTGGCTCAGATGAGGGACTACTATCTCTCCCTTCATGCCATTTTTGGCTCTCAACCTCCCTCTGGCGTGCCTCTCGGCCCTAGGACGTCTGTGGGGCCTCGACTGACTCCACGCTGGCGAAACCTCCCTGGGTGTCTGCAGGCCCTCCGAATCATTGCTCTAGTGCAAGTTCTTTGGGGTTCCTACCTTTGACGCCTATATCGGATCGGTCGGCGACGACTCTGGCGTTGACGACACCATTCGCCTCTACTTTGTCTCTTCTTTAATGCCAAGGTGTCGTCTTCTCAATGCCGGTCAACATCGGTAACAGTGCCGGTGGACCAGTACCCTTTGGGCTACCGTGCTCTGCTTTCGGAGGAGCTCCCTGCTTTTTTCTCCATGGGACACAGGTATTTTGGTGATGTGCTTGCTCACATAGATGAGCCTCCTCCGGAGTTCATAGGCTTTTTGACCTTGATGACACTAATGGCCTTCACTCTCGGGTCTGTTTTCCCCTCCTCGCCTCTCTTCGGAGGCTAGCTTGGTTTTTGCTCAGCTTTTGCGGAGAGTTGATATAGTTCTGGGGCTGCAGCTTCCTTCTGTTGAAGTGAGCATTTATCCCCTACTTTGAGGGCTTCAGCAGAGCTAGCTGAGAACTGAGCCTGCGCTTCTATCATCTGTTTGGCTCTCAAGCCGACTCCGGTTTACGCCATTTTCGGGATAGTCGAAGTGGAGCGAAATCTTAATACCCGATTGCCATACCATCCTCTCTCTCCCCCGTACTTGGTAGGGTTGGCAATTGTCTCCTGCATTCCCTTCTTTATGGACTGTTATACAGCGGTTCCAGTTAGTTTCTACTTCTTCTTTTCACTCGTCGCCTCTGCGTGGCGCCTGCTGTGCCCCTGTCCCGGCAGGTATGTTCTTTTCTTGCATTCTACCCTGTCAATGACAGGTTGTGGTTCCTGGTTGTTTTTTGGGACCCATCTTACTTTTGACCCTGTTTGGTGTTTATGCTGGTGGCTGCACAGTGTTCTTTGCTTTCTACCCCAGTTCTGCTTGGGATATTTTCTTGGTATTGTGCGGATGCACTGTTGCCTTGTTCCGGCCAGGGGTTGCGTCCCCTCCACTCTGTCGGGTCCCCTTCTTGCTGAGGGAAGGAGCATGGTTCTTGATCTAGAGTGCATTGGTGTTTCTTCTTTCTCTCTTCAGGCGTTAGCGCTTATTGTGCTAGTTCTCTCTCTGCATGGGCAAGACGGGCTCCTGCCGTTCTCTTATCTCTCTCCAATCCCTTGTCCCTTTCTTGACCTGGGTGGCCTACTCAGCTGCCTTATCTCTTCTGTGCCTATCCAGGGCCTATTTTCCCTTGTTTCTGCCTTCCGCAGAGCTGTACTCGCTTTTTCCCTTTGATTGGAGACATTTCCTTGACTCGTCCTGTCATGTCCTTTAGGTTAGTCCCATCATGTACATACCGATTATATACATCTGAAAGAAACACATAGTGATAGATTCCTTACCTTAGAATATCCCCAGGCGTCAGACTGGATCCGGAAAGTTTTCGTCAGCAGTACCCCTGCGCGTCGGTAGGGGCGTCGTGCGGCTCTGCGTCCGTCGTTGGCATCGTGGTCGCCGAGATGACGTCGCGGGCGCTACTTGGACGCCGCCCACACGCGCTGACGCCAGTACTTTCTTTTTCCGCACCAGCAACTCAGATCCGGAGAGAGCGGTACCCCTAGTTTTTTTTAGATCTTTTTCTCACCTTTATCGAGTCGATCGACTCCTGGTGCAGTTAGGGATGCCCGGGTTTAAGTCCTGCGAGGACTGTCATCAGATGATGTCGGTGACGGACCCGCACCGCGTGTGTCTCTTCTCCCTGGGGCGCGACCACGACCCCAAGTCGAGCCCCGACTGCCGGTCCATGGCGCCGAAGTCTTTGCGGGAGCGGTCCCGAAAGCTGCTTGAAGCCCAGCAGTCGGCTCCGCGCCGTGAGAGGTCCCGGTCCAGAGGGAGGTCGAGGCACCGTGCGCGGAGTCATCATCGGCGATCGTCGGGATCGAAGTCTTCGCACTCGGGGTTAGGTAAGGCGAAGCACAAGAAGTCGAAGAAACGTCATCGTTCTCCGACTTCCCCTCGCCGGTCGCGTGACGCGGCTGAGGGTATGGGTGGTGCCACCCCTGCGGCTCCGGCGGAGTCCATGGAGTCGCCGCCCGACTACCCGCCCTACCCGGGGTCGTCGGCGACTCCGGCCCAGATACAGGACTTCCTGTCGGCCACGGCTCGCCTCTTTGGGCCGTCGGGTCCCGCCGGTGCGCCTACGGGCCCCGCGTTCCCGCCTGGGTGTCCTCGCGTTTCCTCGCCGGCGGCTCCGGCGTCGCTGTCGGCTCCGGCCCCGGCGCCGCAGGACACCCTTGGATCCAGGCCTGGATCCCGGTCGACGCCAGTTGACCTTGCTACGCCTCCACCGACGTCGACTCCACCGGCACCGATCCTGACACTGCCCGCTCCTCGGGACGACGTCGACCTCAGATTCAGCCCCGAAGTGGACGCGGCGTCGGTCCGGCGTCGGTCGATGCCATTCTCGACGCCGTTTGGGGATTTCTATCCCCATGTCCCTACTCCTTATTTTAGGCCTGTTGAACAGCCTGAGGAGCAAGGGGAGGACTGGGAGGGGTCGGACGACCCTCTCGCTGCAGCCTGCGAGTCTGAACAGGACTGGGCTGAGGAATTGGGGGATGCCAGTGGTCTGGATACCTCACCAGACCTTGGCATGCTGTCTCCTCCTACCGTGGCTACGGAGGAGGGAGCCAGTTATGCAGTGGTGTTGCGTAGGGCGGCGGAGGCCCTACACCTCCAGCTCCCTACTGTGGCCGTCAGGACTAACCTCCTGACAGAGGTGCTTCAGCCAGCAGCTACTTCTGCGGAGCCGCTGCTGCCCTTTAATGAAGCCCTTTCCGACGTTCTTTTGGGCACTTGGTCCAGGCCCACCACAGGGGCTCCTGTGGATAGAAACGTGGCCCGACGGCATCGCCCGGCTCCGGGTGACCCCATTTTCCTCTCCCAACATCCCACCCCTGAGAGCTTGGTTGTCCAAGCCTCTGCTTCCCCAACCGCCTTCCCTTCCGCACCACCGGATAGAGAATCCAAGAAGCTGGATCAGTTTGGGAAGAAGATTTTCTTTTCCACCAGCTCTGCACTGCGGTCCGTGAACACCGCATGCCTCATGGGCCGTTATTCCCACTGTCTGTGGGATACAGTGGCGAACGTGCTGTCTCAGTGTCCGGAGGAGGCCCGGCCTGCTCTCGGCCAGGGTGTTGCAGAGGGGAGAGACGCAGCCAAGTTCATGATCCGTTGTGGTCTAGACACCGCCGACTCACTGGGCAGATCCATTGCAACGACGGTGGCGGTTCGCCGCCACGCCTGGTTGAGAACCACTGGATTTTCAGGGGATGTCCAAAACACCCTTATGGACATGCCCTTTGATGGCCGTCGCCTTTTCGGTGACAAAGCAGACAGCACGTTGGAGCGGTTTAAGGACTCACGGGCTACGGCCAAGTCCTTGGGACTCTCGGCAGTCCGCCCTCCTCCGCCTTCCGCTTTTCGCTCCTTTCGTGGCACAGGAAGGGGCACCCCGCAGCGTTGGCAACAGAGCCACAGGCCGGCGCAACAGTCATCCCAGTGCGGACGCGGTTTCCGTCGTGGCGGACAAAGGGGCCAGCGGGCGGGTCAGACCACCACCACCACCCCCGCCACCTCTGCCTCCAAACCTTCCTAGTCCGAACTTTCAGGCCCATCAAACGCCAGTGGGCGGCAGGCTCCGCCATCACCTCCCCCACTGGCGCACCATCTCTTCGGACAGGTGGGTTTTAGAGATAGTCCGAAGGGGCTACTCCCTAGTCCGAAGGGGCTACTCCCTCCCCTTCGAGACTACCCCCCCAGCCATGCCACCTCAATACCACCGCATGTCGGGGGATCACTTGGTGCTTCTTCAGCAGGAAGTTGCGGCCCTCTTGGCCAAGGGGGCCATCGAGCGCGTTCCGATGCACGAAGTAGGTCGTGGTTGTTATTCCCACTAGTTTGTGGTGCCCAAGAAGGACAAAGGCCTGCGTCCTATCTTGGACCTCCGGAACGTCAATTGCTTCCTCCGCAAAGAGAAGTTCAAGATGCTCACTCTAGCTCAGGTCTTGTCTGCTCTCGACCCACAAGACTGGATGGTGGCGCTGGACTTGCAGGATGCCTATTTCCACATCCCCGTCCTGCCAGCCCACAGGCGTTACCTGCGGTTCATGGTGGGCCACGAGCACTTTCAGTTTACCGTGCTCCCCTTTGGCCTTACCAGCGCCCTTCGGGTGTTCACCAAGGTGATGGCGGTGGTCGCAGCTCATCTGCGCAGATCAGGGGTCTCAGTCTTCCCCTATCTCGACGACTGGTTGTTGAAGGCGGGCTTGCCCCAGACAGTCGTCTCCCACCTCCAGACTACGTCCGACCTCCTGCACTTGCTGGGGTTCTCCATCAATGTGCCGAAGTCGCACCTCATTCCCTCCCAGAAGCTCCTCTTTATCGGAGCGGTTCTGGACACGGCTCAGTTTCGGGTCTATCCTCCCGAACAGCGAGTCCGGGACATTCGGGCTCTGATTCCCATCTTTCAGCCCTTGTCCCGGGTTTCGGTCAGAGTGACTCTGAGGCTGCTGGGCCTCATGGCCTCCTGCATCCTGCTGGTCAATCATGCCAGGTGGCGTATGCGGGCTCTGCAGTGGGACCTGAAGTTCCAGTGGGCGCAGCATCAGGGAAACCTGTCCGATCACGTCCAGATCAAGGAGGGCACTGCACGACAATTGCAGTGGTGGCTCACGAACCGGCATTGGGTCGACGGCAGATCCCTCTCCCTTCCCCAACCGGAGTTCACAGTGGTGAGAGATGCGTCCCTCCTGGGATGGGGCGGCCACATGGGAGAGGCGGAGATCAGAGGCCTCTGGTCTCCGGCGGAGTCCCGGCTCCATATCAACCTTTTGGAGCTGCGGGCGATCAGGCTTGCACTGAAGGCATTCCTTCCCTCTGTCAAGGGGAGAGTAGTGCAGGTGTTCACAGACAACACCACCGCCATGTGGTACTGCAACAAACAAGGCGGGGTGGGGTCGTGGACCCTCTGTCAGGAGGCTCTGCGTCTCTGGACATGGCTGGAACATCAGGGCATGTCCCTGGTGGTTCAACACCTGGCAGGTTCTCTGAACGCCAGGGCGGACGAACTCAGCCGCAGGTGCATGCTCGATCACGAATGGCGTCTTCACTCGGAGGTGGCGCAAGGTCTCTTTCAGCAGTGGGGAGAGCCTTGGTTAGATCTATTTGCCACCGAAGAGGACGCGCAATGTCATCAGTTCTGCGCGTTGGAATTTCCAAGGCGGCACTCGCTCGGCGACGCTTTTCGTTGCGAGTGGAGTTGCGGTCTGTTGTACGCCTTTCCGCCTATACCACTTCTGCCCAGAGTGCTGAAGAAGATCAGGCGCGACCGGGCCCAAGTCATTCTTGTGTTCCGGACTGGGCTCAAAGAGTATGGTATCCCGAGCTACTCAGTATGAGCATGGATCCCCCGATCAGACTGCCTCTTCGGGAGGATCTTCTGTCGCAGCAGCAGGGGACCGTCCTCCGCCCAAACCTGTCCAGCCTCCACCTCTTTGCGTGGAGATTGAGCGGCGGCAGTTGATTCCTTTCGACTTGCCTCCTGAAGTTTGTGACGTTATTCTGGCAGCCAGGCGTCCCTCTACTAAAGTGGTATACGCCTGCATGTGGAACAAATTTGTAGCATGGTGCACAGCAAAGGTTGTGGATCCCCTTTCTGCCCCTCTCTCTGAGGTTCTACTGTTCCTTCTTTCTTTGGCCCAGCAGGGCTCTGCTCTGGGCACTATCAAGGGCTACCTTTCTGCTATTTTGGCCTTTCTCAGGCTCCCTGATCAGCCCTCTCTTTTCAAGTCCCCTGTTGTAAATAGGTTTCTTAAAGGCATTACTCACCTTTTTCCTCCTATTCCTTTCGTGATGCCTCAGTGGGACTTGAATCTAGTTCTGACGTACTTGATGTGTGCTCCCTTTGAGCCACTTCACAACTGTCCTCTTCGTCTTTTGACGTTAAAGACTGCCTTCCTGGTGGCCATCACTTCCGCCAGGCGAGTGAGTGAGCTTCAGGCTCTTTCCTGTAAGCCTCCTTTCCTTTCAGTCCATCCGGACAAGGTTGTGCTCAGGCTCCGTCCTTCCTTTTTGCCAAAAGTGGTTACGGCCTTTCACATTGGGCAGACTATTACCTTGCCCACCTTTTTTCCGCCTCCGCATCCTTCCAGAGAGGAAGAGCGGCTCCACCGTCTGGACCAAAAACGTGCGCTTTCTTTTTATCTCAACCGCACACAGCAGTTCCGGGTGGATGACTAGCTTTTTGTTGGCTACGTTGGCACCAAGAAAGGTCGGGCGGTCCATAAGAGAACCATCTCCCGCTGGGTTGTCTTGTGTGTCAAAGCCTGTTACTCTTTGGCTAAAAAAGAACCTCGGGTGGGGCTGCGTGCTCATTCCACCAGAGCTACTGCAGCCACTACTGCATTGGGACGTGGTGTCCCCCTGCAAGACATATGTCAGGCAGCCACGTGGGCCTCGCTGCACACGTTTACCAAACATTACTGCCTCGACAGCCAAGTCCGGAGAGACGGCTTCTATGGCCGTTCTGTTCTCCGTGACTTTCTGGTGTGATCTTAGTTCGCAGACCCACCACCGGGGTTGGTATTGCTGGGGTATCTATTCTAAGGTAAGGAATCTATCACTATGTGTTTCTTTCAGATGAACAAGTTACTTACCTTCGGTAACGATATATCTGTAAGAAACATTAGTAGTGATAGATTCCTTACCGCCCCACCCATCCTCCCCGTTCTGCGAACTGATTTCTAGGGTTAAGGTCATCCCTTTCAGGGCCCTAGTTTCAATGCACCAGTGGTCAGTATCTTGCATGGCTCTGCGTTCCTGGCACGGAAAGTCGTGTACAGAACTGACGTCAGTGCGCGTGGGCGGCGTCCAAGTAGCGCCCGCGACGTCATCTCGGCGACCACGACGCCAACGACGGACGCGGAGCTGCACGACACCCCTACCGACACGCGGGGGTACGGCTGACGAAAACTTTCCAGATCCAGTCTGACGCCTGGGGATATTCTAAGGTAAGGAATCTATCACTACTAATGTTTCTTACAGATATATCGTTACGGAAGGTAATTAACTTGTTCATTTTGTCCCATCGACACGACATAACGGTCCTACACAGGTGACCTTTTACCTAGTAGCTTACTTCTGTCTCTCCGACATCAGGCTCTTGGTACCATATCTTAATCCCTGTACCTGACGTACATAAACATGTCCCCAGGCACGGTAGATTTATTCTGTATAAGGGTTACCACTTTTTTTCATCCATGGCCAACAGCCAGCTGTGCATGATCATGTTTGTTTAGAAAAGAATTAGCAAGGGATTAGCGAAGTTTAAAAAAAAATATCGATTCTAGAAAAACCCTGGAGTGACCACTTTAGTATAAAAGACCCTCACTCCCCCTTACAGACAGAGGAGAATTCCTTCCAGGCTGGACCGAGACTCTGCAGGCTGATCCTTCGACAGGCAGAGACCTGACATCCCTTGCAGGGTGCCATCCTTGACGCAGAGATGGGGTCCTTCATTCAGAACCATCAGGTGAGGGGTTAGCACTTTCCTGGGGAATTCTTGGCTCCAGTAGGTTCCATTAGGACATATCCTAGCACTTACACATACATGCTTCACCTACACATCTAGGCTAGGCACAGTTAGGTAGGCTACGCATCGTAGGATGTGGCGCGGTGGAGAAGGAGACGGAGGCCAAAGGTCAGTGATTCTATAGCAGGTTTATTCACAGGGCTTTTTATAGGAAAATCAAATACAAGATGCACCATCCGGTGTATAGTTCTTGATTCAGAGGGCAGTGAATATCGAGTGGAGAGTCTGGTCCTCAGGTTTCAGCTGTTAGCACCCTCCGCTCCGTCTCGCACTCGGAAAAAGAAAACAAAGAAAGGCCTGGTAAGGGAGGGGAACGTTGCTATAGGGATGCCACACAAGGAAAAGGGAGTGAAGGATTGAACACCCGACCGTCACCGTGAGATGCGCGGCTTCCTCCCAGGGGTTATTTGCGCTCTGCTTTATTGTACTCGCAGCCGCGGACCCCCGTCCGTAAGTTTAGCCAGATGGCCCGCCCTTCTCTCCAGCCTTCCCCTTGTCCCACGCAGCCCCCAGGTGGCCCCGTACCTTTTGGAGCCACGATCCTCCTGGACCGTGGCTGGCTTTTGCGCGTTGCCGGAAAGGGTCCGGCTCCCCCTTTTCTTCGGTCCTGGATGATGCTGCTTCGGTCAGCTGGGCTTCCGGCTCGATCCCTGTGGTGGATCCCGGTTCTCCTAGTCCAGGCGGGATGAAGAAGGTCCTCACGTCTCGCTTTGAATCCGCCGACACCGATCCTTCCAGCATCCGACTCCGCCTCGCTAGACCCAGTCCTTCCGTCTCTTCCCCTTTGAAGGAGGGCGGAACACCTGACCAGGGCACGTGATCGGCACCCGGAGCCGAGAGTAGTGGAGCCTTAAAGGGCCAGTGCATCTGAGGCGAGGGCTGGAAATAGAGGAGGGGACAAGGTGACAGGTGAGGGGGCATACCGTCAGGCAATGGATCCGAGGAGGGATTCGCAAGCAGCTCCTCGCCACACACCCCCACCCCAGCATGTTCACGATCGGGGAACAGGGTGAGTCGGGAAAGGAGTCCGCATTGCCGTTGTCCGAGCCCTTGCGGTAGCGAACCTCAAAAGAGAAGGCCTGTAGGGCAAGGAACCAACGAAGGACCCGCTGATTATTCCCTTTGTTCCGACTCATCCAGAGGAGAGGAGCGTGGTCCGTATACAAGAAGAAATGGGTGCCCTCAAGGTAGTATCTTAACCTGTCCACCGCCCACTTGATAGCAAGACACTCCTTTTCAATGATGGGATAGCCCCGCTCCCTGGGGAACAACTTCCGACTCAGGAAAAGGATGGGATGCTCAAGCCCTTCTGGGGATATCTGGGAAAGAACAGCCCCCAACCCATTATCGGAGGCATCAGTCTGAAGCAGGAAGGGTTTAGAAAAGTCAGGGGAACGGAGAATGGGACCTGACGTGATAGCCCTTTTGAGGTGTTGGAAAGCATGCAGGGCAGCGGGTGGTGGGGAGAGGAGGTCTTTAGGTTTTACGGTCTTCCTAAGGAGATCGGTAAGGGGGGAGGAAAGTTCAGAGTATTGGAGTATGAAACGATAATACCCCAGGAGGCCCAGGAAGGCTCTGACTTCCTTTTTTTGGTAGGGAAGGGGGCCTGGGTTATCGCCTTCACCTTCTCCTCCTGGGGTTCTATGAAGCCGTTCCCTAAGAGGTACCCCAAGTACTTCACTCTCTGGAAACCTACTTTTGATTTTTTTGCATTGATATGCAAACCAGCCTCTTGGAGGGCTCGAAGGACCAGCTGACAGTGACGAAGATGGGACTCCCACGTAGGGCTATATACGATGATATCGTCTAAATATGCTGACGAATAGCCCTGGTGGTCAGACAGTACCCTGTTCATAAGGCGCTGAAACGTAGCAGGTGCCCCATGTAGCCCAAAAGGTAGGACGGTAAACTCGAACAAGCCAGAGGTTGTGGAAAAGGCCGTTTTCTCTTGGTCTTGAGGTCTAAGGGGCACCTGCCAGTACCCTTTGGTGAGATCAAGGGTTGTGATGTACTGTGCCTCCCCCAATTGTTCGATTAATTCATCCACCTGGGGAAGAGGGTATGAATCGCACTTAGAGATGGCGTTGACAGCCCTAAAGTCTATGCAAAACCGGACGGTTCCGTCCGGTTTCGGTACTAATACGACTGGCGAAGACCAGTCGCTTCGGGACGACCGTATGACCCCTAGGGCAAGCATGGCCTTGACCTCTTGTTCGATGGCGTCTCTCCTAGCAGCAGGGACTCGATAAGGTTTTTGTTTGATGACCTTCCCTGGTTGGGTGGGGATGGTATGTTCGGCTAGGGTGGTACGGCCCGGAAGGTCGGAGAATAAGAAGGCATATGGGGAGAGGGTGTCTTGTAAGGCCACCCTCTGTTCTTCCGTTAGATCTTGGTTGATTATGAGTTTAGGGAGAGTGGTATCCCGGTTGGTTATGGGGTCAACCACATGAAGGTCCTTGGGAAGAGGGCCCATCCATTTCTTTAAAAGGTTCACATGATACAGCTGGGTACGTCTGGGCGTGACCTGAACCTGGTAGGACGTAATCCCGACCTTCTGTACAATACGATAAGGACCCTGCCATCCTGACCTGATTTTCGGGATACTGGAGGGAGTGAGAACCAAAACCCAGTCCCCCACCTTCAGGTGCCGCCATTTCTTTCCCTTATCATAAAATGTTTGTTGTCGGGATTGCGCTTTCTCTAGGTTCGCATCAGCGAATTCCCTCAACTTCTGTAGACGGTTCCGTAGTTCTTGGTTATAGTCTAGAAAAGACCTGGTTTCCTCCCCCTCTTCTTGTTCCCAGTATTCCTTGGGGATCTCCAGTAAACTCCGGGGTTCCCTACCGTAGAGGAGCTGGAAAGGGGAACAGCCCAGGCTAGACTGTGTCTGGCTACGGGCTACATATAAGGCCAAAGGGAGGAGTCGGTCCCAGTCCTTCCCCTCCACACTCAATAGCTTTTTCAGTGTCAATTTAAGGGTGGAATTATACCGCTCGCACAGACCGTCCGTCTGGGGGTGATACACTGATGTTTTAATGTGGGAGATATCCAAGGACTTACACACCTCCCGCATCATTTTGGAGACAAAAGGAGTCCCCTGATCCGTGAGGATCTCTCGGGGGAACCCGACCCGGGAAAACAGTTCCAGGAGTTTGTCACTGATGTTCTGGCTGGTGGGAGCATGCAATGGAAAGGCCTCTGGATAACGCGTGGCGTAATCCACTATCACTAGCGCATATAGGTTACCCTTTTTTGTCCTGGGGATTGGGCCTATAAGATCCATACCTATTCTCTCAAAAGGTGTACCGATGATGGGAAGAGGTTGTAGTGGGACCGGCGGGGGTTTATATGGGTTCCTCATCTGACAAACCTCACACTCCTGGCAGAACTTTGTGACGTGGGCGAATATGCCTGGCCAATAAAAGTGGCGAAGTATCATATCGATGGTTTTTTGTGCACCCCTATGACCAGCCAGCAGGTGGGAATGCGCAAAAAAGAGTACCTGTTCTCTAAACGTCTGGGGGACCACGAGTTGTGGTGTATCTCCTTCCTTTGCGACCCTATAGAGAAGTTCTTTTTCTATGCAAAACAAAGGGTACACTGGCTTCTGGGGCTGTGGGTTCTGGCGTGCATGATCCCATGCAGGCCGCAGCGTAGGGTCATTGCTCTGGTTGTAGTGGAAGCTTTTATCAGATAGCCAGGCGGCTTGTGTAAGGAGAGGGGGTTTCGGTGGGTTCTGGATTCCTGTGAGCTGTAGGGTGCCCTTTAAGAGCGCCAGAAAGGACGGGTTATCCTGACCTAATATGAGCTCTTCGGGAAGGGAAGGGAGAACCCCAAGCTTAGCTTCCATGACCACCCCATTTGGGAGGGAGACAGGTAAAGTGACTAGGGGGTAGGGTTTTATATCCCCATGTACACAGCGTATGGGTATTAATTCACGGGTAAGAGAAAAGGGAAAGGGTACCAGGGATTGGCGAACGACTGACTGCTTACAGCCGGAGTCCAATAAGGCCTTTACATCAACCTCCCCTATAAAAACACTTACATAAAAACTTGGTCCCATTTCTTCTGTGTATAGGATAGAACGTGGGATACAGCTAACGTCCATCGGTTCTTCAAGGGACTTTTTTCGGGGACAATTCCTGACGATATGTCCCCAATCCCCGCATTCATAACACTGTGGACCCCGAACAGGAACGGGTTCTGGACGGTATTGACGAGTCTTTAGGGGTTCCGGGAAGGTCTTCCCTGGTTTTCTCTCCAGTTTGCCGACCATAGAAGGGGGGCGTGTGGGTTTCTCGGTGTCCCAAGACGGAGGGCGGGGTTGTGCCCGATAGAAGGAGGTCGCCATGTCTATGGCTTGTTCAGCGGTTAAGTGGGTGTGTTGTTTAAGCCACCGTTGTATGGGATATGGCAACACCTCTATGTATTGCTCTAAATAGATAAGGGACATGATTTCCTCCTTCGTGTTGGTCTGGGGCTTTAGCCACTTGTCTGCTGCTGCCTTGAGTTTATAGTAAAGGGTTTTTGGATTGTCGGAGGATGCTCCCCGCTCCTTCCGAAACCTGACCCGATATGCCTCGGCATCCATACCAAGATGGTCCAGTATTACCCCCTTAATTTCCTGATAAGGAGTGTGGCCACTAGCATTGGCCACCTGATAGGCGGCCTGGGCCTCCCCGGTAAGGAGAGGCGCTAAAAAGAACGGCCATTTGACTTCTGGCCATCCCGGTGCTCTAGCCGCCCTTTCAAAGTTCAGTTGCTAGGTACTTTTGTAGAGACACATTAGGGCCTGTCCCGGCGCAGATCTGTAGCTGATTGGTCAGTTCCAGGCGGTCATCCGCCACCTTTTGTAACTGTTCGCCTTGATTGGTGATGCTGTCCTTGAATAGTTCCCTGTCTGCATGGGCGGTTGTCATCTGTTTCTCAACGGCCCATTCCAGCTTCTCCTGGCCACGTATGAGCTGCTGTATGAGGTTTTCCATGTCTCTGGGTGGAGACGAACGACGATCCCACTTCTGACACCACGTGTGGCGCGGTGGAGAAGGAGACAGGGAGGCCAAAGGTCAGTGATTCTATAGCAGGTTTATTCACAGGGCTTTTTATAGGAAAATCAAATACAGGATGCACCATCCGGTGTATAGTTCTTGATTCAGAGGGCAGGGAATATCGAGTGGAGAGTCCGGTCCTCAGGTTTCAGCTGTTAGCACCCTCCGCTCCGTCTCGCACTCGGAAAAAGAAAACAAAGAAAGGCCTGGTAAGGGAGGGGAACGTTGCTATAGGGATGCCACACAAGGAAAAGGGAGTGAAGGATTGAACACCCGACCGTCACCGTGAGACGCGCGGCTTCCTCCCAGGGGTGATTTGCGCTCTGCTTTATTGTACTTGCAGCCGCGGACCCCCGTCCATAAGTTTAGCCAGATGGCCCGCCCTTCTCTCCAGCCTTCCCCTTGTCCCACGCAGCCCCCAGGTGGCCACGTACCTTTTGGAGCCACGATACTCCTGGACCGTGGCTGGCTTTTGCGCGTTGCCGGAAAGGGTCCGGCTCCCCCTTTTCTTCGGTCCTGGATGATGCTGCTTCGGTCAGCTGGGCTTCCGGCTCGATCCCTGTGGTGGATCCCGGTTCTCCTAGTCCAGGCGGGATGAAGAAGGTCCTCACGTCTCGCTTTGAATCCGCCGACACCGATCCTTCCAGCATCCGTCTCCACCTCGCTAGACCCAGTCCTTCCGTCTCTTCCCCTTTGAAGGAGGGCGGAACACCTGACCAGGGCACGTGATCGGCACCCGGAGCCGAGAGTAGTGGAGCCTTAAAGGGCCAGTGCATCTGAGGCGAGGGCTGGAAATAGAGGAGGGGACAAGGTGACAGGTGAGGGGGCATACCGTCAGGCAATGGATCCGTGGAGGGATTCGCAAGCAGCTCCTCGCCACATAGGAGTACGCCAATGCTATTGTTTTATACAATATGTTCTTATTCGTCTTATTAGCATCATGGTAGCAATGTATCTACTTTTTACGATATTGGTACTAGCGATTACATTTGTCTGCTCCTGTCTTCTGATTGTCGCAGCTAACATGTTTCATACTAGGCTGACGCTTGACCAATAAATAATTATTTAAACCGTTCCAATCGTCATTCTATGTATTCTGAGAAAAGCAAGCACGAGTGACTGAGCGAAAGATACCGTATTGTTTCCACGATACATGAAGAATCAGGGTTGTCATGTTCAGTGGTTGCCAGAAACTACCTACCACACTGTATACTACAGAGGGGTGGTAGTGGCACTGTAGAGCTAGCAGGTCTAACAGCTGACTCATCCTGTGGGGGTGTCCAGAGTCTGTCTGCACACCAAGCCCTCAGTTTAGGTCATCCAAAACGCCCAGGTCCTGGGGGGTCCTAGAAACGACACGACAGTCCGCTTCCATCCCAACGTTTTGTTACTGGACTGGCTACTCTTGGATGTGTTTCCCCTCCCCCCCTCTCTTGAGTGGTATATGGCTGAATTTTCCATCCTTCGTACTTTTCGAACATGGGTTCCTTGCCCATCCTCTCTGGGTTTGCTTGTACAGAGGCTTGGGATTTCTGGGGTGTTTCCTCCGCTTCTTGAATGTGCAGGTTCGATTCCACCCCTTGGGGATTCGTCTGCCTTGTACTAGTCTGCATAACAATTTCAATCTTGGGTGACGTTGCGATCCTCACTCGCGTATTCCCTGGCTTGTTGACCGGGCGCGGAATGTCCTTGGCACCCGAGGTTTTTCCTTGCTTCTGGCCTTCACACTTGTCCGGCTGTGGGCGCTGCCTCTTCATCTGTTACTCCAGTTCATTACACTGGCCTTTGGCTGGTCCTTCCATTCTGGCGTTGGTCTCCCATGCTATTTTCACTTACAATAAGGCCTACTTCTCTGACTAGGCCTCTTCTGTGTTGGCCCTGTTCCACTCAACCCCGTTTTCCAGTTCTCCATTGTGGTCTTTCTTCCCTCTTTTGGCGTGGTTGTCTCTCCCCTGCGTGTTTCTTCTCAGTTGTCTTTCAACTGCCGAATAGTGCCGTTCAGTCGGTAGTGCTGTATCTGAAAGAGACACGTTAGTGATAGATTCCTTACCTTAGAATATCCCCAGGCGTCAGGCTGGATCCGGAAAGTTTTGCGTAGCAGTACCCTTGCGCGTCGGTAGGCGGCGTCGTGCGGCTCCGCGTCCGTCGTCGGCGTCGTGATCGCCGGGATGACGTCGCGGGCAGTACTTAGGCGCCGCCCCTGCGCGCTGACGTCAGTTCTTCTTTTTCCGCGCCAGCAAGCGCAGATCCGGGAAGAGCAGTGCCCTGGTCAATTTTTGACCATACTTTTTGGTGATTTTTCACTGGTTTTTTCCAACTTTAAGGTGTCGTAGGGATGCCCGGCTTCAAGCGATGCGGTGCCTGTGCGCGGATGATGTCCGTCACCGACCCGCATTGGGAGTGTCTCTTCTGCCTCGGCCGAGGCCACGACACCGAGTCTTGTCCCGAATGCCAGGCCCTCAACCCGAAGCTTTGCGAGAGCGGTCTCGAAAGCTCCTCGAGGCCCGGCATTCGGCTCCGCGGAAGCCCGGTCGCGTGAGAGGTCCAGGGGTCGCTCGCGGAGTGCACACCGGTCGTCGACTTCTTCGTCCGGTAAGTCTAAGCACAAGAAGTCCAAGAAGCATCGTCGCTCTCGGACTTCGCCTCGCCGGTCTCGCGACTCGGCTGAGGCCCCTCCCGGCACCGTCCCCGCCCCGCGGCCCCGGACTTGCCTGTGGAGTCGCCCCGTCATACCCGCCCTTCCCGGGTTCGGGGGCGGATCCGGCCAAGGTACAGGAGTTCCTGTCGGCCATGGCCCGCCTCTTCGGGCCTTCAGGCCCCTCCGGTGCGCCTTCGGGCCCCGCGGGCCTGAGTGGGGTTGCTCCGGCGTCGCCGGCGGCTCCGGCCCCGGCGTCGCCCGAGCCTCCAGCCTCGATCCCGGCTCCGGCTTCGGCCCCGGCCTCGATCCCGGCTCCACAACCCCCATCGACGCCGGTCGACCTCCACGACACCTCCGCCGGCGCCGATGTCTCCGGTGCCGTTCTCGACGCCGCCCTGGGCTCCGGGCGGCGTCGTCCCCAGTTCCTTCCGGCTCCGGACATGGACCCGGAGCGGCGTCGCTCGACGCCGGCTCCGGCGCCGATGGGACCTTGGGTCCCAAATGTCCCTCCTCCTCCTTATTTTGAACCAGAGGAGGACCAGGAGGACTGGGAGGGGTCTGATGACCGTCTGACACGCAACTGTCAGTATGATGAGGACTGGACAGAGAGTCTAGGGAGGCCAGTGGTCTGGATACTTCTCCTGACACTGGCATGCTGTCTCCTCCCGTGGCTACGGAGGAGGGGGCCAATTTTGGTACGGTGTTGCGTAGGGCTGCTGGGGCCTTACGTCTCCAGCTCCCTACTTTGACGGTCAAGACTAACATCTTGACAGAGGTGCTTCAGCCGGCAGCCTCCTCTGCGGAGACTGTGCTGCCGTTTAACGACGCCCTCACTGACGTTCTTTTGGGCGCCTGGTCCAAGCCCAACACAGGGGCTCCTGTGGATCGGAACGTGTCACGACGCCATCGCCCCGCTCCGGGCGACCCCCTGTTTCTTTCTGTCCACCCCACTCCTGAGAGCTTGGTTGTCCAAGCCTCCGCTTCCCAAACCGCCTTCCCTACCGCTCCTCCGGATAGGGAATCCAAACGCCTGGATCAGTTTGGGAAGAAAGGTTTTTCTTCCTCCAGTGCTGGCTTGCGGTCCGTTAACACCGCTTGTCTTTTGGGCCGATATACCCACTCCCTGTGGGATTCGGTGGCGGATGTTTTGCCCCAGTGCCCTGAGGAGGTCCAGGCACTGCTTTCCCGCGCCATTGCGGAAGGAAGGGATGCGGCCAAATACACTATCCGTTGTGGCCTTGACACCGCCGACTCGCTGGGCAGGTCGATTGCAACGACGGTGGCGCTCCGGCGCCACGCCTGGCTGAGAACCACTGGTTTTTCAGGGGATGTCCAGAATACTCTCATGGACATGCCCTTTGATGGAGTCGGTCTTTTTGGGTCCAAAGCAGACCATGCGTTGGAGCGCTTTAAGGACTCACGGGCTACTGCAAAGTCCCTGGGCCTTTCTGCTACACGCCCTCCGCTGCCTTCTGCTTTTCGCCCCTATCGTGGCCACGGTAGGGCGCCCCTTCACGTCAGCAGCCCAGCCACCGGCCCGCGCAGCGGCGTCTTCGCGTGGCCGAGGACGTGGATTCCGCCGTGGCGGATCGGGCAACCAGCGTGCGGGTCAGGCCACCACCTCCAACCCGTCCGCGGCCTCCAAGCCCTCCTAGTCCCTCCTTTCAGGTGCACGGCACGCCAGTAGGGGCAGGGTCCGCCATCACCTTCCCCACTGGCGCACCATCACCTCGGACAGGTGGGTCTTGGACATTGTCCGAAGGGGCTACTCCCTCCCCTTCGAGACCACCCCCAGCCATGCCACCTCAATTCCACCGCATGTCAGGGGATCACTTGGTGCTTCTACGGAAGGAAGTCACGGCCCTCTTGACCAAGAGGGCCATCGAGCATGTTCCGACCCCAGAAGTAGGGCGTGGTTGCTACTCCCACTACTTTCTGGTGCCCAAAAAGGACAAGGAGGACATGCGTCCTATCTTGGACCTCCGGAACGTCAATCGCTTCCTCCGGAAGGAGAAGTTCAAGATGCTCACCCTAGCTCAGGTCTTGACTGCCCTCGACCCTGGAGACTGGTTGGTAGCGTTGGACTTGCAGGACGCGTATTTCCACATCCCCGTCCTGCCGGCCCACCGGCGTTACCTTCGGTTCACGGTAGGCCCCGAGCATTTTCAGTTCACCGTGCTCCCCTTTGGCCTTACCAGTGCCCCTCGGGTGTTCACGAAAGTGATGGCGGTGGTCGCAGCTCATCTGCGCCGGGCAGGGGTTTCAGTCTTCCCCTACCTCGACGACTGGCTGCTGAAGGCGGGCTCGTCCCAGGCAGTCGTCTCCCACCTCCAGACTACGGCCGAACTCCTGCACTCGCTGGGGTTCTCCATCAATGTGCCGAAGTCGCATCTAATTCCTTCTCCACAGCTCCTTTTCATCGGAGCAGTTCTGGACACGACGCAGTTTCGGGCCTATCCTCCCGAACGGCGAGTCCGGGATATTCAGGCTATGATTCCGATCTTTCGGCCTTTATCCTGGGTTTCGGTACGGATGACCCTGAGGCTGCTGGGCCTCATGGCCTCCTGCATCCTGCTGGTCAATCATGCCAGATGGCATATGCGGGCTCTGCAGTGGGACCTGAAGTTCCAGTGGGCGCAGCACCAGGGCAACCTGTCCGATCACGTCCAGATCTCGGAGGGGACTGCAAAACAGTTGCAGTGGTGGCTCTCGAACCGGCAATGGGTCATGGGCAGATCCCTCTCCCTTCCCCAGCCAGAGCATACAGTTGTGACGGACGCGTCCCTTCTGGGATGGGGCGGTCACATGGGAGAGGCGGAGATCAGAGGCCTCTGGTCTCCGGCGGAGTCCCGGCTCCATATCAACCTTCTGGAGCTCCGGGCGATCCGGCTTGCACTCAAGGCATTCCTTCCCTCTGTCAAAGGGAAGGTAGTGCAGGTGTTCACAGACAACACCACCGCCATGTGGTACTGCAACAAACAGGGCGGGGTGGGGTCTTGGACCCTTTGTCAGGAGGCTCTGCGCCTCTGGACATGGCTGGAACATCAGGGCATGTTCCTGATGGTTCAACACCTGGCAGGTTCTCTGAACGCCAGGGCGGACGAACTCAGCCGCAGGTGCATGATGGATCACGAATGGCGTCTTCACTCGGAAGTGGCGCAAGGGCTCTTTCTACAGTGGGGAGAGCCTTGGTTAGATCTATTCGCCACCGAAGAGAACGCGCAATGTCATCAGTTCTGCGCGTTGGAATTTCCAAGGCGGCACTCGCTCGGCGACGCTTTTCGTCGCGAGTGGAGTTGCGGTCTGTTGTACGCCTTTCCGCCTATACCACTTCTACCCAGAGTGTTGAAGAAGATTCGGCACGACCGGGCCCAAGTCATTCTTGTGGCTCCGGACTGGGCTCGAAGAGTTTGGTATCCCGAGCTACTCAATATGAGCATAGATCCCCCGATCCGTCTGCCTCTTCGGGAGGATCTTCTGTCGCAGCAGCAGGGGACGGTCCTCCACCCGAACCTGTCCAGTCTACACCTGCTTGCGTGGAGATTGAGCGGCGGCAGTTGATTCCTTTCGACTTGCCTCCCGAAGTTTGTGATGTGATTCTGGCAGCCAGGCGTCCCTCCACTAAGGTGGTATACGCCTGCAGGTGGAACAAATTTGTGGCATGGTGCACAGCAAAGGCTGTGGATCCCCTTTCTGCCCCTCTTTCTGAGGTCCTTCTGTTCCTTCTCTCTCTGGCCCAACAGGGTTCTGCCCTGGGTACCATCAAGGGTTATCTTTGTGCTATCTCGGCCTTCCTCAGGCTCCCTGATCAGCCCTCCCTTTTCAAGTCCCTGTTGTTAACAGGTTCTTAAAAGCATTACTCACCTCTTCCCTCCTGTTCCGTTTGTAATGCCTCAGTGGGACTTGAACTTGGTTCTTACCTTTTTAATGTGCGCTCCCTTTGAGCCTCTGCATAACTGTCCTCTTCGTCTTCTGACTCTGAAGACAGCCTTTCTGGTGGCCATCACCTCCGCTCGGCGGGTGAGTGAGCTCCAGGCTCTATCTTGCAAACCTCCCTTTCTGTCTGTTCATCCAGACAAGGTTGTTCTTCGGACGCGTCCGTCCTTCTTGCCAAAGGTGGTTACTGCTTTCCACATTGGGCAGACCATCACTTTGCCCACCTTCTTTCCGCCTCCGCATCCTTCCAGAGAGGAAGAGAGGCTCCACCGTCTGGACCCAAAACGTGCGCTCTCTTTCTATATTGACCGCACGAAACACTTCCGGGTGGATGACCAGCTCTTTGTTGGCTACGTGGGCGCCAAAAAGGTCGGGCGGTGCACAAGAGGACCATCTCCCGCTGGGTTACCTTGTGCATCAAGACCTGCTATTCTTTGGCTAAAAGGAACCTCCTGTTGGGCTGCGTGCCCATTCCACCAGGGCAACGGCTGCTACCACGGCCTTGGGCCGCGGTGTTCCGCTGCCGGTTATCTGTCAGGCGGCTACGTGGGCCTCGCTGCACACGTTTACTAAACATTACTGCCTTGACAGTCAGGTCCGGAGGGACGGCTTCTTTGGCCGTTCTGTCCTCCAGGACTTCCTTGTCTGATCTTTGTTCGCAGACCCACCACCGGGGTTGGTATTGCTGGGGTATCTATTCTAAGGTAAGGAATCTATCACTAACGTGTCTCTTTCAGATGCACAAGTTACTAACTTGTGTAACGATATATCTGTAAGAGACAGTAGTTAGTGATAGATTCCTTACCGCCCATCCATCCTCCCGTTCTGCGAACTGATTTCTAGGGTCAAGGACATCCCTTTCAGGGCCCTAGTATTTTTCAGACACCTGTGTCAGCTTCTTGCATGGCTCTGCGTTCCTGGCGCGGAAAGTCGTGTACAGAACTGACGTCAGCGCGCAGGGCGGCGCCTAAGTACTGCCCGCGACGTCATCCCGGCGATCACGACGCCGACGACGGACGCGGAGCCGCACGACGCCGCCTACCGACGCGCAAGGGTACTGCTACGCAAAACTTTCCGGATCCAGCCTGACGCCTGGGGATATTCTAAGGTAAGGAATCTATCACTAACTACTGTCTCTTACAGATATATCGTTACACAAGTTAGTAACTTGTGCTTCTGTCTGCTTATTTGATTCTCTGGGGTGCAGGTGTGGTTTCCACCCCACCATTTCCCTTTCGATGGGGCTCTGTGGCTGGTTTCCAGCTCGCCGTTGTCTCGCCTTCGGCCCCTCACTGCTGGTATGGTCGCTTGCATGTACCCCTCTTGGGCATATTTTGATATTCTGTGCATGTTTGTTTTAATAGATTTCCGTCTTTATATCTTCATCCCTATCTATTTATTATAGTATTGGGATTTGGTGTTGCATAGGCCCAGAGGGCTTCCTCTCCCTCGCCGTGTTTACTGCACCTCACGTGGTCTGTGGCCTTGATTGTGGTTTTCATTCGCAATGCTGCTTAGACTTTTGGCTGGTTCCCTCTGCATTGCTGTCTTCTTCTATACCGCAGAGCTTTAGCCCAATAGTTTGAGCTATTGTCCTTAGCCTCCCGCTGCTGTCTCTTGTGCCAGTTGACATTCTGAGAGGCACTTTAGTGCTAGGTTTCTATGAAGCGTTCTTCCCACTCGTCTTATTCTTCTGTCATGGTGTCCTTTCCCATGTTGTTGTATGGCTGCAGATTCGGTTCCGTACAGGGTTCTCTCTGAGTTTTCTGGTGGGATGTCGTCTTCTTCCCTTTTTGATGCTGCCTAGTCAGGGATCCTTCTTGGAATCGGTTTGCAGTCCCTCCCCCAGGGACGGTATTGCTTGGGGTTCTATTCTAAGTTAAGGAATCTCTGGCTAGACATCACCGTCAGATAAATAAGTTACTTACCTTCGGTAACGCCTTATCTGGTAGAGACTAAATCTAGCCGCAGATTCCTTACAGGCCCACCCATCCTCCCGCTCTGCGAACTGATTCTCCCCTTCTTCCAGTTCCCCTCTTTGCACCCTTGTGCTTTTCGTTTCTTACGGGGTCACCCTGCACCCTCTACTAATTGTCAGAGGTACTGCTATAGAAGCATTTCTGGATCCAGTCTGATGCTTGGGGATAATTCTAAGGTAAGGAATCTGTGGCTAGATCTAGTCTCTACCAGATAAGGCTTTACCGTAGGTAAGTAACTTATTCATTGCAGTCATACTGTGGTGTTATCAGTGGGTGTTTTGTTAGGGTTTTTGGTTAGACCATCCAAATCAGCAGATATGAACATTGTTGTGAATGCTGGTCCCGGGGCACTACCTGACGACTTCCACACTCGGAATGCCTATCAACCTGTATGTCACTACTGCCGTTGGTGGCTGGATGTTAATGTATGTTTTTGTTTGACAAAAAATCGAATAAAAAGTCTTGGGTTAATAAAAAGAAAAGAGACATAGAGACTCCTGGACGAGGAAGAATACAGGTAGATGATTCGTGACTTGTTTGGCACTGACTCGGATCCTTCGAACCTATATGTCTACAGCAATGATGGTGGGGGAGACTAAACCCACAAGCTTACATTGGCCAGTGGTCTGGATACCTCTCCAGAGATGGAGATGGAGTTTCCCACAGGACCTCATACATCAGAGGTGATGTAGTACCATCGGTGGTGAAGAAAGCTGCTGAAGTCCTGGAAGTACTGGTCCCAACAGAAGTATAAACAAACCTCCTTACTGAGGTACTCCTTCCTGCCATACCAACCACAGAACCCCCACCAACTTTTAATGAGACCTTGCTGGACCCAGTAATGGCAGCCTGGGAAGAATCTACCTCAGCAGTCAACAGGTTAATGGCAATACACTAGTGCCATGCACTAGGGGATCCACCTTTCCTTTTGACACATCCATCACCAGAAAGTCTGGTTATCCAAGCCTCCAGCTCATCTGGACAATTGGCCAGCACCTTTCCTTCTGTTGCTGCAGAAAAAGAGTTGAAATGACTGGGGGCATGGAAAAAGAATGCTTTCTCAGCAAGTAGCATGTCTCTGAAGACTATGCCACATATCTCCTAGCACGCTACCGCTATGCACTATGGGACATGGCTCAGATGATAACATCCCACATCCCAGGAAGAAATGACAACCCACTTCCAGCAAGTGGTGAAAGATGTCCAGAATCCATTACGCCACATTATCAAATTGGATTTGGACACCTCTGATGCTGTGGGTACCTCTGTCTCCTTGAAGTGATATGCCTTGCTTTGGATTTCCAGTTTCCTCTCTGACATGTAGACCAACTTAATAGACCTTCCTTTTGATGGAGCGCACTTGTGAGGGGACAAGGCTGACTCTGCCTCCACCATCCAGGGACCGCCGCCAGTTAAGTTTTCAAGACTTCTCTCAAGGATTTTCCTTTCACCAGTGTCAGTCCCAATCCCAGCAGCTCCAGAATCCTCTGGTCAAAGAATACAGGGCCACAGCCAGAGCCAAGGGCTGCAGATCCCTTCAGCAAGCCTCCTCCTCCTCTTCTTCCTCCCCTGCACCACCATGCAAAGTGTGTGGGAGGGTGGGTGTCCTCCTTTCTACCAGGCAGGAAGGCCTTACATCTGAAAGAGACACGTTAGTGACAGATTCCTTACCTTAGAATATCCCCAGGCGTCAGGCTGGATCCGGAAAGTTTTTGCGTAGCAGTACCCTTGCGCGTCGGTAGGCGGCGTTGTGCGGCTCCGCGTCAGTCGTCGGCGTCGTGATCGCCGGGATGACGTCGCGGGCAGTACTTAGACGCCGCCCCTGCGCGCTGACGTCAGTTCTTCTTTTTCCGCGCCAGCAAGCGCAGATCCGGGAAGAGCAGTGCCCTAGTCATTTTTTGACTAACTTTTTGGTGAATTTTTCACTGTTTCTTCGAATCGACTCCAAGGTGTCGTAGGGATGCCCGGCTTTAAACGTTGCGACGCCTGTGCTCGGATGATGTCCATCACAGACCCGCATCTGGAGTGTCTCTTCTGCCTCGGCCGAGGCCACGACACGAAGTCGTGTTCCGACTGCCGGGCCCTCAACCCGAAAGCTTTGCGAGAGCGGTCTCGAAAGCTCCTCGAGGCCCGGCAGTCGGCTCCGCGCCATTCCAAGCCCCGGTCGCGTGAGAGGCCGAGGGGTCGGTCGCGGAGTCCTCACCGGTCGTCGGGATCCAAGTCTTCGTCGTCCGGTAAGTCTAAGCACAAGAAGTCCAAAAGCATCATCGCTCTAGGACTTCGCCTCGCCCGATCTCGCGACTCGGCTGAGGCCCCTCCCGGCACCGTCCCCGCGGCCCCGGACATGCCTGTGGAGTCGCCCCCGCAATACCCGTCCTTCCCGGGTTCGGGGCGGATCCGGCCTAAGTACAGGAATTCCTGTCGGACATGGCCCGCCTCTTCGGGCCTCAAGGTCCCTCCCGGTGCGCCTTCGGGCCCCGCGGGCCTGATGGGGTTGCCCCGGCGTCGCCGCCGACTCCGGTCCCGGCGTCGCTCGTGCCTCCAGCCTCGATCCCGGCTCCGGTGGTACCGCAACCCCCATCGACGCCGGTCGACCTGACCACGCCTCCGCCGGCGTCGATGTCTCCGGTGCCGTTCCTGACGCCGCCCGGGGCTCCGGGCGGTGTCGTCCCCATGTACTCTCCGGCTCCGGACATGGAGCCGGACCGGCGTCGCTCGGCGCCGGTTCCGGCGCCGATGGGACCTTGGGTCCCCAATGTCCCCTCCTCCTCCTTATTTTGCACCGGAGGAGGACCAGGAGGACTGGGAGGGGTCTGAGGACCCTCTGGCACAGCAGTGTCAGTATGATGAGGACTGGGCAGAGGAACTAGGGGATGCCAGTGGTCTAGATACTTCCCCTGACACTGGCATGCTGTCTCCTCCCGTGGCTACGGAGGAGGGAGCCAATTTTGCAACGGTGTTGCGTAGGGCAGCTGGAGCCTTACATCTCCGACTCCCTACGGTGACGGTCAAGACTAATCTCTTGACAGAAGTGCTTCAGCCGGCGGCCTCCTCCTTGGAGACTGTGCTGCCGTTTAACGATGCACTTACTGACGTTCTTTTGGGCGCCTGGTCCAAGCCCAACACAGGGGCTCCTGTGGATAGGAACGTGTCCCGACGCCATCGCCCAGCTCCGGGCGACCCCTTGTTTCTCTCTGTCCACCCCACTCCTGAGAGCTTGGTTGTCCAAGCGTCTGCCTCCCAAACCGCCTTCCCTACCGCCCCTCCGGATAGGGAATCCAAACGCCTGGATCAATTTGGGAAGAAGCGTTTTTCTTCCTCCAGTGCTGGCTTGCGGTCCATCAACACCGCTTGTCTTTTGGGCCGATATACCCACTCCTTGTGGGATTCGGTGGCGACTGTTTTGCCCCAGTGTTCTGAGGAGGTCCAGACACTGCTTTCCCGCGCCATTGCGGAAGGAAGGGATGCGGCCAAATACACCATACGATGTGGCCTTGATACCGCCGACTCGCTGGGCAGATCTATTGCAACGACGGTGGCGCTGCGTCGCCACGCCTGGCTGAGAACCACTGGTTTTTCAGGGGATGTCCAGAATACTCTCATGGACATGCCCTTTGATGGAGTCGGTCTTTTTGGTTCCAAAGCAGACCATGCGTTGGAGCGCTTTAAGGACTGACGGGCTACTGCCAAGTCCCTGGGCCTTTCTGCTACACGCCCTCCGCTGCCTTTTGCTTTTCGCCCCTATCGTGGCCACGGAAGGGGCGCCCAGTCACGTCAGCAGCCCAGCCACCGGCCCGCGCAGCAGGCGTCTTCGCGTGGCCGAGGACGTGGATACCGCCGTGGCGGTTCGGGCAACCAGCGTGCGGGTCAGGCCACCACCTCCAACCCGTCCGCGGCCTCCAAGCCCTCCTAGTCCCTCCTTTCAGGTGCACAGCACGCCAGTAGGGGCAGGGTCCGCCATCACCTTCACCACTGGCGTCCCATCACCTCGGACAGGTGGGTCTTGGACATTGTCCGAAGGGGCTACTCCCTCCCCTTCGAGACCACCCCCAGCCATGCCACCTCAATTCCACCGCATGTCAGGGGATCACTTGGTGCTTCTACAAAAGGAAGTCACGGCCCTCTTGGCCAAGAGGGCCATCGAGCATGTTCCGACCCCAGAAGTAGGGCGTGGTTGCTACTCCCACTACTTTCTGGTGCCCAAAAAGGACAAGGAGGACATGCGTCCTATCTTGGACCTCCGGAACGTCAATCGCTTCCTCCGGAAGGAGAAGTTCAAGATGCTCACCCTAGCTCAGGTCTTGACTGCCCTAGACCCTGGAGACTAGTTGGTAGCGTTGGACTTGCAGGACGCCTATTTCCACATCCCCGTCCTGCCGGCCCACCGGCGTTACCTTCGGTTCACAGTAGGCCTCGAGCATTTTCAGTTCACCGTGCTCCCCTTTGGCCTTACCAGTGCCCCTCGGGTGTTCACGAAAGTGATGGCGGTTGTCGCAGCTCATCTGCGCCGGGCAGGGGTTTCAGTCTTCCCCTACCTCGACGACTGGCTGCTGAAGGCGGGCTCGTCCCTGCAGTCGTCTCCCACCTCCAGACTACGACCGAACTCCTGCACTCGCTGGGGTTCTCCATCAATGTGCCGAAGTCACATCTGATTCCTTCTCCACAGCTCCTTTTCATCGGAGCAGTTCTGGACACGACGCAGTTTCGGGCCTATCCTCCCGAACGGCGAGTCCGGGATATTCAGGCTATGATTCCGATCTTTCAGCCTTTATCCTGGGTTTTGGTACGGATGACCCTGAGGCTGCTGGGCCTCATGGCCTCCTGCATCCTGCTGGTCAATCATGCCAGATGGCATATGCGGGCTCTGCAGTGGGACCTGAAATTCAAGTGGGCGCAGCACCAGGGCAACCTGTCCGATCACGTCCAGATCTCGGAGGGGACTGTTGCAGTGGTGGCTCTCGAACCGGCAATGGGTCATGGGCAGATCCCTCTCCCTTCCCCAGCCAGAGCACACAGTTGTGACGGACGCGTCCCTTCTGGGATGGGGCGGTCACATGGGAGAGGCGGAGATCAGAGGCCTCTGGTCTCCGGCGGAGTCCCGGCTCCATATCAACCTTCTGGAGCTCCGGGCGATCCGACTTGCACTCAAGGCATTCCTTCCCTCTGTCAAAGGGAAGGTAGTGCAGGTGTTCACCGACAACACCACCGCCATGTGGTACTGCAACAAACAGGGCGGGGTGGGGTCGTGGACCCTCTGTCCAGGAGGCTCTGCGCCTCTGGACATGGCTGGAACATCAGGGCATGTTCCTGATGGTTCAACACCTGGCAGGTTCCCTGAACGCCAGGGCGGACGAACTCAGCCGCAGGTGCATGATGGATCACGAATGGCGTCTTCACTCGGAGGTGGCGCAAGGACTCTTTCTACAGTGGGGAGAGCCTTGGTTAGATCTATTCGCCACCGAAGAGACGCGCAATGTCATCAGTTCTGCGCGTTGGAATTTCCAAGGCGGCACTCGCTCGGCGGCGCTTTTCGTCACGAGTGGAGTTGCGGTCTATTGTACGCCTTTCCGCCTATACCACTTCTACCCAGAGTGTTGAAGAAGATTCGGCACGACCGGGCCCAAGTTATTCTTGTGGCTCCGGACTGGGCTCGAAGAGTTTGGTATCCCGAGCTACTCCGTATGAGCGTGGATCCCCCGATCCGTCTGCCTCTTCGGGAGGATCTTCTGTCGCAGCGGCAGGGGACGGTCCTCCACCCGAACCTGTCCAGTCTACACCTGCTTGCGTGGAGATTGAGCGGCGGCAGTTGATTCCTTTCGACTTGCCTCCCGAAGTTTGTGATGTGATTCTGGCAGCCAGGCGTCCCTCCACTAAGGTGGTATACGCCTGCAGGTGGAACAAATTTGTGGCATGGTGCACAGCAAAGGCTGTGAATCCCCTTTCTGCCCCTCTTTCTGAGGTCCTTCTGTTCCTTCTTTCTCTGGCCCAACAGGGTTCTGCCCTGGGTACCATCAAGGGTTATCTTTGTGCTATCTCGGCCTTCCTCAGGCTCCCTGATCAGCCCTCCCTTTTCAAGTCCCCTGTTGTTAACAGGTTCTTAAAAGGCATTACACACCTCTTCCCTCCTGTTCCGTTTGTAATGCCTCAGTGGGACTTGAACTTGGTTCTTACCTTTTTAATGTGCGCTCCCTTTGAGCCTCTACATAACTGTCCTCTTCGTCTTCTGACTCTGAAGACGGCCTTTCTGGTGGCCATCACCTCCGCTCGGCGGGTGAGTGAGCTCCAGGCTCTATCTTGCAAACCTCCCTTTCTGTCTGTTCATCCAGAAAAGGTTGTTCTTCGGACGCGTCCGTCCTTCTTGCCAAAGGTGGTTACTGCCTTCCACATTGGGCAGACCATCACTTTGCCTACCTTCTTTCCGCCTCTGCATCCTTCCAGAGAGGAAGAGAGGCTCCACCGTCTGGACCCAAAACATGCGCTCTCCTTCTATATCGACCGCACAAAACACTTCCGGGTGGATGACCAGCTCTTTGTTGGCTACGCGGGCGCCAAAAAGGTCGGGCGGTGCACAAGCGAACCATCTCCCGCTGGGTTACCTTGTGCATCAAGACCTGCTATTCTTTGGCTAAGAAGGAGCCTCCTGTTGGGCTGCGTGCCCATTCCACCAGGGCAACGGCTGCTACCACGGCCTTGGGCCGCGGTGTTCCGCTGCCGGTTATCTGTCAGGCAGCTACGTGGGCCTCGCTGCACACGTTTACAAAGCATTACTGCCTTGACAGTCAGGTCCGGAGGGACGGCTTCTTTGGCCGTTCTGTCCTCCAGGACTTCCTTGTCTGATCTTTGTTCGCAGACCCACCACCGGGGTTGGTATTGCTGGGGTATCTATTCTAAGGTAAGGAATCTGTCACTAACGTGTCTCTTTCAGATGCACAAGTTACTAACTTGTGTAACGATATATCTGTAAGAGACAGTAGTTAGTGACAGATTCCTACCGCCTACCATCCTCCCGTTCTGCGAACTGATTTCTAGGGTTAAGGACATCCCTTTCAGGGCCCTAGTATTTTTCAGACACCTGTGTCAGCTTCTTGCATGGCTCTGCGTTCCTGGCGCGGAAAGTCGTGTACAGAACTGACGTCAGCGCGCATGGGCGGCGTCTAAGTACTGCCCGCGACGTCATCCCGGCGATCACGACGCAGAGCCGCACGACGCCGCCTACCGACGCGCAAGGGTACTGTTACGCAAAAACTTTCCGGATCCAGCCTGACGCCTGGGGATATTCTAAGGTAAGGAATCTGTCACTAACTACTGTCTCTTACAGATATATCGTTACACAAGTTAGTAACTTGTGCTTCGGTCCAGTGGATCCTTCAAATCATAGGAAGAGGTCACACCCTACCCTTCCTTCAGCCTCCACCCCATCCAGTCCTCATTATACTCCCACCTTCCGGACCACTTTCCATCCTTCAAAGTAGCAGCGCTCCTACTGAAAGGTGCTGTGGAGTTAGTGCCAGAGCAGGAAAGAAGAAAAGGATGTTACTCCCGATATTTCCTTGTTCCACGAAGGACAGCAGTTGCCATCCGCTCCTGGATCTCAGGAACTTGAATTTCTTCCTCAGAAAGGAGAACAAGATGCTGACCCTAGCTGAGGTGCTAATGGTGTTGGAAGCTGGGGACTGGCCGGTGTCACTCGAGCAGCAGGATGCTTATGTCCACATTCCAGGCTTGTGGTCATTGAAAGTACTTGCATTTTGTGGTGAGTTCTACGCATTACCAACTTGCAGTACTCCTATTTGGCTTCACGTCTGCACCTCAAGCCTTTACAAAGGTAATGACTATGGTTGCGGGCCATTTCAGAAGGTCAAGCATCCCAGTCTTCCCATTCTAGGACAACTGCCTGATCAAAGCCAGTTCGCAGGAGGTGTTGACGCATTATCTGCAGTACTGTTTGTCCTAGGCTTTTCAATCAGTAAGTCCAAATATCACCTGAGTGCTTCCAGCACCTCCAGTTCATAAGGTCAGTTCTGGACTCTATTCTTCTCTGCACCTTCCCCACTCCTTAGAGAATTGTTACTATCTAGGAAATAGTCTCATCTTTCCCAGGGGGCACAAGTTTCAGTCCTGAAGGTCTTACGTCTGTTAGTTCTTCTGGTTTCTTGCATTCACTTGGTCATGCATGCACATTGGCACATGAGGGCTCTGTAATAGTGTCTCTGTAACTGGTTGTTCCAGCACAGCAGAGACCTGTCGGACTCCATCATAATCGCCCTGAGCGCTGAAGCAGATGTGGTTTATTGGGGAAATGAGGGGACCCTTCACCATGGGATGCCTTTCAATCTCCTCTGACTGTGTCCATGGTAGTGATGGATGCTTCCACCCTAGGATGGGGGGCTCATCTGCAAGACTGGAGATCAGAGGCCTTTGGTCTTCAGAGGAGAAGGTACTTTACATCAACCTGCTGGAGCTGCGAGCGATTCAGCTGGCACTCAAGACTTTCCTCCCCTCCATCCAAGGTCAGTCTGTCCAGAACTTGACGGACAATACAATAGCAATGTGGTACGTGAAGAAAGAAGGGGGGAGTAGGCTCTCAACTCCTTATACTAAAAGCATTTAGGCTGAGACTTTGGGCACACCTTCAAGGGATCCGTTTAATAGCCAATTACTTGGCAGAGTCTCTGAATGTCAGAGCCAGCAGATTGATCTGGCATTATTTTGTCGATGACAAGTGGGGACTCCTACAGGAGATAGTCCAGCACATCTTCGTACAGTGGGCTACTCCTCAAGTTGACTTGTTCCTCTCGTCAGAAAATGCTTAATGCCAGCATTTCTTTGTCTTCCAGTATCTGTTAAAGGGAGTCTTCGGGGAAGCTTTTTAGTTGAGGTGGAACTTTCAGTTGCACTATGCGTTTCCTCCCATACCCTTGATTCCTCCAGTTCGCCCCTCCACAAAATCTGCTTAGTCTGGCAGATGGAACAGTTTAATTTCATGGTGTGCAGACAACAAGGTAGACCCTCTATGGGCACGATTGTTGCAGGTGCTACAGTTTTTGCTCTCCCTAGCCCAGAGTGATTGTGTACAGACTGTTAAAGGGTATTCCATTGCCGCCGTTCCTCTCTCTCCCAGGCCAGCCTTCCCTGTTCAAATCTCCTATTGTGATGCCTATTTTAAAGGAGTTGACAAATATGCTTAAGCCAACTCCCCTTGTTAGTCCCTGGTGGGACCTAAACCTTGTTTGGACATTTGATGGGACTCCGTTTGAGACTCTACACAGTTCCCAGAGTCGGATGTTAACCCTCAAAACAGAGTTTTTGGTGGCAATCACAACCAGCCAGATGAGTAAGTGAGTTATAGCCCTTGAATTCCCGTCTCCCATTCACCTCTTTTTCCCTTGACAAATTGGTGGGCTGCTTTCCTTCCTCAGTGCTGACTCCCTTCCACTTGGGTCAGTCCTTCACCCTACTGACCTTATATCCCCCACTCCATCTCACGAAGGAGGAGGAGCAACTGTATAGGTTGGATCCCAGGTGAGCAGTCAACTACTGTCTGAATTGCACCAAAGACATACACTTGAATGACTAGCTTTTCATTGTATTCTGTGGTGCCAAGAAAGGCAAACTGGTTAAAAAGCAGACGCTTTCCAAATGGGTCATTTTCTGCTTCAGTTCCTGCTATGCTTTAGCCAAAAAAGAGCCCTCGGACGGGATCAGGGCTTATTCCACCATGGATAAATCGACAACTTCTGCCCTTGCCAGAGGGGTTCAGATTGCAGAGATCTGCAAAGCATCTACGTGCATCTGTAGCTCCTCTGTTAAGGCAGAGGAGTGTCACCCCACTGCTCTCTGAGCAGTGCAAACAGGGGAAAATAAAATGATAATAACACAATGTTATTAGAATTTTATTTTTCAGTCCTGAGTCTGAGCCAATGTAGGTCGGGGCTTGGCTGCTGCGACAAGCAGGGAGGAGGAGTGGTGGGCACCATAAGTGCGCATGATGGTTTGGCCGGCCGTCTTAGAACGGCCTAACTAACATGCACTCTTAGCGTTTCTCCACCCATCAGCTTTGCACAGCTGGGTGGAGAACAGTCCCAGGCACTGTCTGAGTGGCAAACCTGGCTACTCCGACCAATTACAACGCTGCTGGCAAGCTGGTAATACTATTATGTAATATGTATATATATAATGTGACTTATATGTAACACTTTGGCACACTTGAAAGCGAGAGAACAGGATGCAATGACAGTTCTTTTTTTTGCTGTAAATTCAAGATTTTTATTCTATTTGTTATGTATTTTCTTTTTTATATAACTTCTCTCTATTAAACAGTTTTTGGTACACCTTTACAATGCTCTAGACACAGGGTGACGTCGGTCGGTTATGAAGTAATTATCATTACACATCACATACAATCGTACATTACAGCCTCTCGTTTCCTAGTCTCTCTTGTATTTGTGGTCCTCCTTCTTAATTTCACCATATTTCAATTTATGTATGTCTCCCACAAGGACCAAATCTTTTCCCATTTTGCCGGGCATCCTCTACTTTAATAAACAGTTTTTTCTGCCTATCGACACCAGCCTAGGTCATTCCCGCAATCTCTAATCTTTGAAGGATCAGCGCTTCCCCATTTTCTAGCTATATTCCTTTTAGCCACGCCTGCAGCCAGCATTAGCCATGTTTTACAGTGTGTGGGCCAATTGATTTCCCCCGTCACCCCCAGGAGATGCCATCTTGCTTCCATCGGAACCTGTTGCCCCATCACCTCTGTCATGATCCGAGTCACCAATATCCTCTGTCTGGTTGTTGTAGAGCACCGCTTTTGTACAGAGCCTGCTTCAGACTGGATTTTAGTGTTCGATGGGGAGAACGTTATAATTATCATAATACACTCCCCACACATACCCCCTGACCTCAGTATCCAAGTTTAATGTTGCCGAAGACTTTCGCCATCTTGAAAATGCCTCTGCACAAGGCATTTATGGCCTGTTTGCAGTAAGGCAAACAGGAACTACTGAAAACATGGGTAGGATTGCTCCCAGGAGCTTTTACCCTATTGGTTAGGTAGTGCCCAAGAGTCATCTTCAACCACAAGCTGGTGCCAATTATAAACGTGGTAACCCAAGTCACCTGGATAGGTTACTTTTTGGACCTACAGAAGAACAGAAAGAGGGCTGGACCTGCTGTCTAAGAACTGCTCCTCTTGTAGCCAGGACAAAAAAGTGGACTGCAAGGGACAGTTGACTGACCTCCTGTGTGGCTACAGAGACACAGAAAGCTGCAAGAGGCCTTTTCCCTACAATTCTCTGCTGACGAGTCATAACTGGAACTCAGACTTGTCTTTGCTGGACGTTTTTGCCTGGCATTTTGAGATCTCTTGATGCCCCCCCCCTCGAGGTCCCGGTGGCCTGAGAAGTGTAGTTACTCCTGTAGTTACTTGGGCACACGGAAAAAGTTGTGAAACTTTTGAAAACTTCTGCTCCAGAGCCACAGAGACCTACTGCGACAAGTACAGGCAGTTCCACAGTGTCTGATTGAATTTCAACTTAGTCCCCCTGAAAGGCTCCAGCATCTCTAAAACAAGCATTGGCATAGCCAATAGGTCTCGCCTTTGGGAACTTATAAGTGTTTAGCTATGCAGCACACAAGCTGCAAGGTTACAAACATCAGAAAGTACATTCAGCAGCCGGTTACATTTCATGTATCAGCGGCAGGACCAGAATAATTCCACCCTGCACGCCCTGTGAGAAGGATTAAGCAAGAGCATTAACAACAGAGATGTGGTGGGTGCGAAGCAGACATGGAAGGCAGCAAGGCAGTGTTGGACAGGTTGAAGGGTGGGTGGATCGGCGTGGGTCTGGGCGTGGGCCTGAAAAAAATGTATCGACATCGGAAGGCACAAAGGCTCTGCTGTGAGGCAGACGTGACACACCTACAGCGCACACATTCCAGATAACTCCAGCAGCAAGTGCATTAACCCACTGCGCTATATCAGCAACAAGTGAAAAGTGAGCCACTGATCTCACAACTGTGCGGATGGGGGCCGGTTTCAGTTGTAACCCTGAGCCCCAACCTTGTGCGAACTTGGACGACCCATTATCTCCCACCTCTCCAGGTCCCTAATCTTCTCCAAATTAACTGGATGTGCTTAGAAGCGGGCTCAACGCAACATTGCGTTTTATATTTAAAAAAATTGGAATATACATAGACGCTCACCCACAAGACTCTGCCTCGTCCTCGCTACGAGCACAAGTAGTGAATCACTTTACAAGCAGCGATTGTCAGGAACTATATTAAGGGGTCGATACGAGCACTGCTGTGAGCCTGTACGAAATATAATGAATTGCTCCAGACAAGAGCCACAAACCGAGAAAGAGATGGTAAAAATCCCTGAATCTAGTACACACACCTCCGTAACTGTAAACGCACTGCACAACTCACTTCCACAGTATAAGCGCCAGCCAAAGCAGTGACAATCAGAGGCTGCAAAACAGCACACCAGGAGCTTGGTCTAGCATTGAAAAGGTGGAATCTGGAAGCCGACTAGGGTTCCGATCTTAGCTCCCTCTCATTGTGCGATCTTGGGCAAACCATTCATCTCCTTGCGCCCATGGCTCCTTAGGTGGCAGCACTGCAACGGTTCAGCAATGTATTTAACGACCTACTGATCACCTCATTAAAACGAAAACTGAGGTTTACCCAACATTTGTACACAGAATAATATGCAGAGGGCACTGCTAAACGGTAAAAGTGACGTATTGAAAAAAGATTTATCTGATAGAGACATCTAGCCGCAGATTCCTTAACTTAGAATATCCCCAGGCGTCAGACTGGATCCGAACCTTATTGCGTAGCAGTACCTCTGCGCGCCGGGCGCCGTCTGGCTCCACCCTGACGTCGTCCCCGGACATGACGTCAGTGGAGCTATATAGGACCCCCCTGGCGCGCTGACGTCAGTTTCCTTCTTTTCCACGTTCCAACGCGGATCCGGGATTCAGCTGTTCCTCTGGCCTGTTTTTCTTCAGGCCCTTTTTCAACGTCCTTTGGCGTCGGGGAACAGTGTGCGATGCCTTCGGGCTTTATATTGTGCGAAACTTGTTCGCGTCAGATGTCGGCGACGGACCCGCACGCCATTTGTATGTGGTGTCTTGGGTCGCACCATGACTCCGTGGAGTGTGACGCCTGCCGGCAGATGCGCCCACAGTCCCTACGGGAGCGTCGGATGAAGCTCTTAGCCGCACGGCGTCTCCCCGCCGTTCTCCGGTTGGGTCTTCTCTCCGCGTCCGCTCCCGGAGTCGATCCCGCGAACGTCGCTCTACAGGTAAGTTGAAGAAAAAGTCACGGAAGTCGAGGTCCTCGCCTCCAAGTGACGATGGGGGCCATGGTTCCCGTTCCCACACGGAGCTGTGCGCCCCGGAGTCAGCCTCCCTTTACCCGCCCTTTCCGGGTACTGGCGTGACTCGGCCCCAGATGGAAGCCTACTACAAGGCTCTGCACTCCATCTTCGGGTCACCTCCTCTCCCTGGCGCGCCTTCGGGTCCCACAGTGGAGGTAGGCATTCAGGTCGGATCTCCGCCGGCGGGTTCGCCCTCGGCGCCGACCGAGTGCCTCGGCTCCGGAGCCGTGCCGGCGTCGGGTGCCAACGCCGATGGGCGTTTTAGTCCCGTGCCGTGCCTTTCTGCCTTGTCTCCGCATAGCCCCTGGCGGCTCCCTGCGTCGACATCGGCGTCATCGGCGCCGGCGGTCAAGTGCCTCGACTCCGGCTCCGGAGTCGTGCCGGCTTCAGACAAGCCCCCCGCCGAGCCATTCTGCCCTGTCTCCGCATAGCCCCTGGCGGCTCCCTGCGTCGACCTTGGCATTAGCGGCGCTGCCGGCGCCGTGCCTGTTGCCACCTGGTCCTCAGGCTCTGTCTCCGCGCCTCTCCATGGTGGGTTCGAGGCCTTTACGGCGTCGGAGAGGCGTCGTTCGACGCCGGAGCGGTCGCCAGCACCTGTCGGTTCTCCGCTTCTGGAGGACACAGGCCGGGTAGGCCCGGACTTGTCTCCTCGCCAGTTGCCTCCAATGCCATGGGGGCAGTGGGCCCTTGTTCCTCCTCCTGTGGGACGTGTCAGCTTGCAGCCGTCCCCTACAGATGGGCTATTGTCACCCCCCACCACGCCCACTGAAGCTGGTGCTTTGTATTTGAGGGGTGTTCGTCGGGCTGCAGCTGTTTTACATTTGCACCCTTCTTCTGTGTCCTTGTCTTCCGACCCTTTATTGGATCTCCTCCACCAGGGTGCGGTAGATATTGAGCCCTTGCTACCTTTTAGCAGCTTATTGTTCAATGGCCTTCTCGGGACATGGGCACGGCCCTCTTCTGGAGATGCTGTAGACGGGGCTGTAGCACACCGGCACCGTCCGGCTCCTGAGAGCCCAGCCTGTTTGTCCCTTCAGCCTGGGGCTTATGGCCTTGTAGTGCAGGTGTCTTTGGCCATGCAAACTTCCTCTCCACCTCTTCTGCAGCCTCCTACTAGGGAGTCTCGTTGGTTGGAAGCGTGTGGACGCAGCATTTTTGCGTCCTCTATTTCAGCCTTACGTGCTCTAAACACAGCTTGCGTCTTTGCCTGGGCTTCTTCTGCCCTATGGGACTCGGTGGAGTGTCTTTTGCCTGCCCTCCCTGAGTGTCCTCGCGCTGACGTAGCTCGTCTTCTTCACGAAGGCCGAGACATGGCGCGGTTTACCGTTCGGTCCGCCGTTGACGCTACCGATTCGGTGGGTGGGCGATGGCGAGGTCCGTTGCTTTGCGCCGCCATGCTTGGCTACGCGACGGGGGTTTCCCAGACAATGTCCGTGACAGTCTCCGGGACTTACCATTTGATGGTGTGTCCCTGTTTGACGCACATGCGGACTCTGCGGTTCACCGCCTTCTGTCTACCCTTTCGTAGTGTTTCTTGCTTCAGGTTGGCCCTGGGTTCCTGGTAATACCTCAGCGGCCTAAGCGGCTTCTCGCCGTATTTGCTTTCTTTCATGCGGCAGGTCAGCTGCTTATTTTTTCTGCCTTGCACGCCCCTACTACAAGGGTTATATGTTCGGAACGTGTGGTTTCTGTGTTCCCAATTTACGTCGTTTGTCTATGGGCTCACGCTCAAGAGGTGCCCCTTCTGCGGGTTGATGCTTACCCTATGTGGGGTATTTGTTAGCTATTGTATAGCTGCCTTCTTCCCACGGCAGTCTTTCTACGCTTCTGTGGGGCCCTTTTTACTACTTTGTTCGGTAGCTGTGCCTGTGCGCTTTACTGCTGCTGCATGCCCTCCCGGGGCCTTCTTGCGGTCCATTTGTTGGGCTCTCTCATAGTTGCTGCTGCTGGTCTGCGGCACTCCCCTGCATCTCCCTACTCCATTTCTTGAGGCCGGAAGGGCTTTCAGGTCCCTGCCGTCTCATCTTGATTCTTTCGCTGCGGCCGTTCCATCTCTGGACTGCCTATCACAGGACCCTGTCGCTGTGTTCAATTACGTACAGCGCCTGCTCCCTAGTGTGCTCGCTCTCACAGGCTGGTGCGTTTTTCGGCACCTTTCCGTTGTACGGTTCTACTCTCCTATGCCCGTGCTGTGTAGTCCTTTCATGTTTGGACTTCGCTCTCCGTGGCGGCATTTTGGCCCCAGACCTTGATGCTGTCTTTGTCTTGTGCCTTGCTTTTTTGGCCACTTCCCTACCAGGGCTTTCTATTTCCTGCTGCTTTCCGCGCAGGTGTTGTCCTGTTTTTCCTTCCAGCTGCGGTTGCTGCTTTCAGCGGGGTTGTTCTCCTCCCAGAAGTGTTTTCTCTGGTGCAGTATTGAGCGTATATCCACTCATGTTCCTTCCAGTGCTGTTCGGCCTCCCTGTCTGTTTCACAGTAGCCAATGGGTCTTTCCTACCGCCTGTGGCTGTTGTATCTGGCTCTGGGCCAGTACCACTGCTACGTAGCTGTTGGTGCTATCATGGTTTTTCTTTCTCAACTCATCCACCGGGCTGGGCCCTGTCTTCTTTAGTCCTGTCCGGCGTACTACACACACCCAGACCTCCTGCAGGCGTACTCTTCCTTGCAGTGGCTGTGGTCTGGTTCCTCACTTTCGTGAACGCATGTCTTCGATGTGTGTTAGTTTTGCCGGCTCTCTTTCACACGATACCCCTATTAGTGCGTCTCTCGTGTCTCAGCTGTTGCTCGTGGCGCTTTATGGGGCCTTCTCCTCTCCATGGTGTAGTTCTGGCGGTACAAACGGTTTCTCTTGTGTACTTCTGTTCCCCACATTCGTGGCGCTGGTTGTTGCCATTCTTCTCATGCCCGCCCTTTCACATGTCCGGTGCATGGGCCACAGTGCATTAGCCGGTCTTGTGTTTCCTTTAACACTGCCTCATCCTGGGAGTCATCAGCATCCTTCCGCTGCTGTTCTCACTTCCACTGTGCTTCTGCATGTCCTTCCTGCCTGCTCGGACTCGGTCCATTTTTGTACCCTAGCTACACCTTTCTCTTTCCAAGTCCATCAGATCCTGTGGATCCCTCATATTATACACTTGGTTCCTCTCCTTTTTCGGAAGGTATCCACTTTTATTCCGCACTGCCCTTCTGGTTCTGTGCTCACTTCTCCTCTGTTTCACCAACAGGGATTTCCGGCCGCCCTCGGCAGCTTTAATGCCATTGCCTCTCATTGTTGGCCACTCCCTATGGAGTATTGTACTCTGGTGTTGGCCACTCTGGCAGTTCTGCCCCCACTGTGTTTAGCCGGCTGCTTGACACTTCTGTTCCCCTAGCAACTTAGTGGGGTTCTCTCGCAGACCCGCCTCCTGTGGGGTATGGCTTTGGTATCTATTCTAAGTTAAGGAATCTGCGGCTAGATATCTCTATCAGATGTACGAGTTACTTACCTTCGGTAACGGTGTATCTGAAAGAGACACGTTAGTGACAGATTCCTTACCTTAGAATATCCCCAGGCGTCAGACTGGATCCGGAAAGTTTTTGCGTAGCAGTACCCTTGCGCGTCGGTAGGCGGCGTCGTGCGGCTCCGCGTCCGTCGTCGGCGTCGGGACCGCCGGGATGACGTCGCGGGCAGTACTTAGACGCCGCCCCTGCGCGCTGACGTCAGTTCTTCTTTTTTCCGCGCCAGTAAGCGCAGATCCGGGAAGAGCAGTGCCCTAGTCATTTTTTGACTAAACTTTTGGGTGATTTTTTCACTGTTTTTCTTCGAGTCATCTAGGCTCCGAGGTGTCGGTAGGGATGCCCGGCTTCAAGCCATGCGACGCCTGTGGTCGGATGATGTCGATCACAGACCCGCACTTAGAGTGTCTCTACTGCCTCGGCCGCGACCACGACACAAAGTCGTGTTCCGACTGCCGGGCCTTACACCCGAAGGCTTTGCGAGAGCGGTCTCGAAAGCTACTCGAGGTCCGGCAGTCCGCTCCGCGCCGCACCAAGTCCCGGTCACGGGAGAGGTCGAGGGGCCGGTCGCGGAGTCCTCGCCGGTCGTCGGAGTCCAAGTCTTCGCACTCCTCGGGTAAGTCGAAGCACAAAAGTCTAAGAAGCACCATCGCTCTAAGACTTCGCCTCGCCGGTCTCGCGACTCGGCTGAGGCCCCTGTCGGCACCGTCCCCGCCCGCGGATCCGGAGGTGCCTATGGAGCCGCCCCGCATTACCCGTCCTTCCGGGGTTCGGGGGCGACTCCGGCCGAGATACAGACATTCCTGTCGGCCATGGCCCGCCTCTTCAAGCCTCAAGGCCCCTCCGGTGCGCCTTCGGGCCCCGCTGGCCCTGATGGGGTTGCCCCGGCGCCGCCGACGACTCCGGTCCCGGCGCCGCCTGTCTCACCAGCCTCGCTCCCGGCCCCGGCTTCCGCCCCAGCCTGATCCCGGCTCCGGTGGTACAGCAACCCCCATCGACGCCGGTTGACCTAACCACGCCTCCGACGATGCCCATGTCCCCGGTGCCGTTCCTGACGCCGTCCGGGGCTCCGGGCGGCGTCGTTCCCCTTTTCTCTCCGGATCCGGACGGGCGTGGGACCGACGTCGCCCGACGCCGGCTCCGGCGCCAATGAGACCTTGGGTCCCTGACGTCCCCCCTCCTCTTTATTTTCAATCGGAGGAGGACCAGGAGAGCTGGGAGGGGTCGGAAGACCCTCTCACACAGCAGTGTGAGTATGATCAGGACTGGGCAGAGGAACTTGGGGATGCCAGTGGTCTGGACACTTCTCCTGACACTGGCATGCTGTCTCCTCCTTCCGTGGCTACGGAGGAGGGAGCAAATTCGCAACGGTGTTGCGTAGAGCAGCTGGAGCCTTGCACCTCCAATTGCTCTACGGTGGCTGTCAGGACTAACCTCCTGACGGAAGTGCTTCAGCCGGCAGCTACCTCCTCGGAGCCATTGCTGCCGTTTAATGATGCACTGTCTGACGTTCTTTTGGGCACCTGGTCCAAGCCCACCACAGGGGCTCCTGTGGATAGGAACGTGGCCCGACGCCATCGCCCTGCTCCGGGCGACCCCTTGTTTCTCTCTCAACATCCCACCCCCGAGAGCTTGGTTGTCCAAGCCTCTGCCTCCCAAACCGCCTTCCCTACCGCCCCTCCGGATAGGGAATCCAAACGCCTGGACCAATTTGGGAAGAAGTCCTTTTCTTCCTCCAGTGCTGGCTTGTGGTCCGTCAACACCGCTTGCCTTTTGGGCCGATATTCCCACTCTCTGTGGGATTCGGTGGCGGCCGTTTTGCCCCAGTGTTATGAGGAGGTCCAGACACTGCTTACCCGCGGAAGGTAGGGATGCGGCAAAGTACACCATACGTTGTGGCCTTGATACCGCCGACTGGCTGGGCAGATCGCTTGCAACGACGGTGGCGCTGCGTCGCCACGCCTGGCTGAGAACAACTGGTTTCTCGGGTGATGTCCAGAATACACTCATGGACATGCCCTTTGATGGAGTCGGTCTTTTTGGTTCCAAAGCAGACCATGCGCTGGAGCGTTTTAAGGACTCACGGGCTACTGCCAAGTCCTTGGGCCTTTCTGCTGTGCGCCCTCCGCTAACCTCTGCTTTTCGCCCCTTTCGTGGCCACGGAAGGGGCGCCCAGTCACGTCCGCTGCCCAGCCACCGGCCCGCGCAGCAAGCGTCTTCGCGTGGCCGAGTACGTGGCTCCCGCCGTGGCGGGTCGGGCAACCAGCGTACGGGTCAGGGCAACAACTCCGCCCCGTCCGCGGCCTCCAAGCCCTCCTAGTCCTTCCTTTCAGGTGCACAGCACGCCAGTAGAGGGCAGGGTCCGCCATCACCTTCACCACTGGCATGCCATCACCTCGGACAGGTGGGTCTTGGACATTGTCCGAAGGGGCTACTCCCTCCCCTTCGAGACCACCCCCCCAGCCATGCCACCTCAATTCCACCGCATGTCAGGGGATCACTTGGTGCTTCTGCAGAAGGAAGTCACGGCCCTCTTGGCCAAGAGGGCCATCGAGCATGTTCCGACCCCAGAAGTAGGACGTGGTTGCTACTCCCACTACTTTCTGGAGCCCAAAAAGGACAAGGAGGACATGCGTCCTATCTTAGACCTCCGGAACGTCAATCGCTTCCTCCGGAAGGAGATGTTCAAGATGCTCACCCCAGCTCAGGTCTTGACTGCCCTCGACCCTGGAGACTGGTTGGTAGCGTTGGACTTGCAGGACGCTTATTTCCACATCCCCGTCCTGCCGGCCCACCGGCGTTACCTGCGGTTCACGGTAGGCCTCGAGCATTTTCAGTTCACCGTGCTCCCCTTTGGCCTTACAAGTGCCCCTCGGGTGTTCACGAAAGTGATGGCGGTGGTCGCAGCTCATCTGCGCCAGGCAGGGGTTCCAGTCTTCCCCTACCTCGACGACTGGCTGCTGAAGGTGGGCTCGTCCCAGGCAGTCGTCTCCCACCTCCAGACTACGGCCGAACTCCTGCACTCGCTGGGGTTCTCCATCAATGTGCCGAAGTCGCATCTGATTCCTTCCCCACAGCTCCTTTTCATCGGAGCAGTTCTGGACACGGCAAAGTTTCGGGCCTATCCTCCCGAACGGCGAGTCCGGGATATTCAGGCTAAGATTCCGATCTTTCAGCCTTTATCCTGGGTTTCGGTACGGATGACCCTGAGGCTGCTGGGCCTCATGGCCTCCTGCATCCTGCTGGTCGATCATGCCAGATGGCATATGCGGGCTCTGCAGTGGGACCTGAAGTTCCAGTGGGCGCAGCACCAGGGCAACCTGTCCGATCACGTCCAGATCTCGGAGGGGACTGCAAAACAGTTGCAGTGGTGGCTCTCGAACCGGCAATGGGTCATGGGCAGATCCCTCTCCCTTCCCCAGCCAGAGCACACAGTTGTGACGGACGCGTCCCTTCTGGGATGGGGCGGTCACATGGGAGATACGGAGATCAGAAGCCTCTGGTCTCCGGCGGAGTCCCGGCTCCCTATCAACCTTCTGGAGCTCCGGGCGATCCAACTTGCACTCAAGGCATTCCTTCCCTCTGTCAAAGGGAAGGTAGTGCAGGTGTTCACAGACAACACCACCGCCATGTGGTACTGCAACAAACAAGGCGGGGTGGGGTCTTGGACCCTCTGTCAGGAGGCTCTGCGCCTCTGGACATGGCTGGAACATCAGGGCATGTTCCTGATGGTTCAACACCTGGCAGGTTCCCTGAACTCCAGGGCGGACGAACTCAGCCGCAGGTGCATGATGGATCACGAATGGCGTCTTCACTCGGAAGTGGCGCAAGGACTCTTTCTGCAGTGGGGAGAGCCTTGATTAGATCTATTCGCCACCGAAGAGAACGCGCAATGTCATCAGTTCTGCGCGTTGGAATTTCCAAGGCGGCACTCGCTCGGCGACGCTTTTCGTCACGAGTGGAGTTGCGGTCTGTTGTACGCCTTTCCGCCTATACCACTTCTACCCAGAGTGTTGAAGAAGATTCGGCGCGACCGGGCCCAAGTCATCCTTGTGGCTCCGGACTGGGCTCGAAGAGTTTGGTATCCCGAGCTACTCAGTATGAGCGTCGATCCCCCAATCCGTCTGCCTCTTCGGGAGGATCTTCTGTCGCAGCAGCAGGGGACGGTCCTCCACCCGAACCTGTCCAGCCTCCACCTGCTTGCGTGGAGATTGAGCGGCGGCAGTTGATTCCTTTCGACTTGCCTCCCGAAGTTTGTGATGTGATTCTGGCAGCCAGGCGTCCCTCCACTAAGGTGGTATACGCCTGCAGGTGGAACAAGTTTGTGGCATGGTGCACATCAAAGGCTGTGAATCCCCTCTGCCCCTCTTTCTGATGTTCTTCTGTTCCTTCTTTCCCTGGCCCAACAGGGTTCTGCCCTGGGTACCATCAAGGGCTATCTTTGTGCCATCTCGGCCTTCCTCAGGCTTCCTGATCAGCCCTCCCTTTTCAAGTCCCCTGTTGTTAACAGGTTCCTAAAAGGCATTACACACCTCTTCCCTCCTGTTCCGTTTGTGATGCCTCAGTGGGACTTGAACTTGGTTCTTACCTTTCTCATGTGCGCTCCCTTTGAGCCTCTACATAATTGTCCTCTTCGTCTTCTGACTCTGAAGACAGCCTTTCTGGTGGCCATCACCTCCGCTCGGCGGGTGAGTGAGCTCCAGGCTCTATCATGCAAACCTCCCTTTCTGTCTGTCCATCCAGACAAGGTTGTTCTTAGGACGCGTCCGTCCTTCTTGCCAAAGGTGGTTACTGCCTTCCACATTGGGCAGACCATCACTTTGCCCACCTTCTTTCCGCCTCCGCATCCTTCCAGAGAGGAAGAGAGGCTCCACCGTCTGGACCCAAAACGTGCGCTTTCCTTTTATATCAACCGCACACAACACTTCCGGGTGGATGACCAGCTCTTTGTTGGCTACGTGGGCGCCAAAAAAGGTCGGGCGGTGCACAAGAGAACCATCTCCCGCTGGGTAACCTTCTTTATCAAAGCCTGCTATTCTTTGGCTAAGAAGGAGCCTCCTGTTGGGCTGCGTGCCCATTCCACCAGCGCGGTGTTCCGCTGCAGGATATCTGTCAGGCAGCTACGTGGGCCTCGCTGCACACATTTACAAAGCATTACTGCCTTGACAGTCAGGTCCGGAGGGACGGCTTCTTTGGCCGTTCTGTCCTCCGGTACTTCCTTGTCTGATCTTTGTTCGCAGACCCACCACCGGGGTTGGTATTGCTGGCGTATCTACTCTAAGGTAAGGAAAGGAATCTGTCACTAACGTGTCTCTTTCAGATGCACAAGTTACTAACTTGTGTAACGATATATCTGTAAGAGACAGTAGTTAGTGACAGATTCCTTACCGCCCCACCCATCCTCCCCGTTCTGCGAACTGATTTCTAGGGTTAAGGACATCCCTTTCAGGGCCCTAGTAATTTTCAGTCACCTATGTCAGCTTCTTGCATGGCTCTGCGTTCCTGGCGCGGAAAGTCGTGTACAGAACTGACGTCAGCGCGCAGGGGCGGAGTCTAAGTACTGCCCGCGACGTCATCCCAGCGGTCCCGACGCCGGACGCGGAGCCGCACGACGCCGCCTACCGACGCGCAAGGGTACTGCTACGCAAAAACTTTCCGGATCCAGTCTGACGCCTGGGGATATTCTAAGGTAAGGAATCTGTCACTAACTACTGTCTCTTACAGATATATCGTTAGTAACTTGTGCATCTGGTAGAGACGTTGTCTAGCCGCAGATTCCTTAACGCCCACCCATCCTCCCCGATCTGCGAGGACCTGTTCAGGTGGGGTTTTCTACATTCACTCCCTTGGAGTGGTTTATCCTTCTACAGGGCGGTATCTTTCGCCACCCTCCCCGTTTGGCTTATCCTGGCATTGCTTGTTCTGCTTCTCCCAATCTCATGCTTGGGCGATAGGTTCAGGTGTCCTTCTGCGTTTCTCACATCAGTTTCCTCCAGTATGGAGCCTACTGGTGTTTTCTACCCTCCCACCCACCTTCTCCGTTGCTTTTGAGGTCTTCTAGCCTGTTCCTCAGTCCAATAGTTCTATCATACGGGACACAGTCTCCCTATTTCTTTCTTTAACCCTATGGGTTGGGGCTTTCTTGTTTGTCGCAGTTGGCTCAATTCATTACTCCTTTTGCCTCAGAGCATTCTGTCGCTTTTGTGGGGTTGCTTTTCATTCCCTTCATCGAGTGCTGACTTTCTGTCGTCTGCCTCGGTCTTCTTTTTATACATCTATTTCCCTTAGGGGTAATATTCACTTCGCTTACGCGCAATAGCTTCTCCATGTATTGCTCTGCTCTTTCCTTTTCATCACCTTTCAGTCAACAGTGCTTCTCACTGTTGTTCATGGTGCCTTCTCACCCATTTTCTTTTTTATTCGCACACTGTTCCCATACTCTCACAGTTTTGCTGGGGGCTCCGCGTTGTGGCGCGGAAAAGTTCTTCCGAAGAAAACTGACAGCGCGCCAGGGGGGTCCTATATAGCTTCACTGACGTCATGTCCGTGAACGACGTCAGGCCGGAGCCAGGCGGCGCCCTCTTCCCCCCCCCCCGGCGCGCTGAGGTACTGCTACGCAAAAAAAATTCCGGATCCAGTCTGACGCCTGGGGATATTCTAAGTTAAGGAATCTGCGGCTAGACAACGTCTCTACCAGATACACAGTTACCGAAGGTAAGTAACTCGTACACCAGATGCTTACGCAATCTTTACTTTCAGAACACGAAACACACCTTTAGTTGATTGTGTAAGCGTAGCCGAGCCAATGCAATGTGCTTAATGCTAAAGTTTACATGTGTTTCATCCTGTCAAAAAAGAAAACGGCAGGTGACGGCTTGCTTAAATGCACTGCTTTTTGCAGCGAACCTTTCGCTACATTTCCCTCATCTATACATCTCGCTTGTATTTCGGGGTTTATTCACCCCCAGTTTTGTATAGCGCTGATATCAACTCTCGCCAGCCCACATCGGACGCGCATCTATTCTGCTCGTGCGAGCACATCACTTGAAATAATTCTCTAATGAAGTCCTGGGTTTTGAAATGTCAAAGCAGCTCGGATCAGACAGACCGATGGCCACCGTACTGCGACCATCCACCAAAGGCGCTATATCGCAGCACTTACTGCAAGTATGTCTGCGACATTAAATCGTACACATACTACCTCACAACCATAGGCAACATTATACTGCGCATGCTTTACAACAAAAGACTTGCCCAAATTCTGCACAGTCCTCGTCACGACAGTGTCGGCGACATCACATCGCACAGGCATTATATCGAAAAGACGACGCTTACATCAGCGCTACAGTGTCGGCGACATTATATCGCATGCCAGCCCACGCTGCGAGATCGCCGTTTTAGGGAGGGGATGGAGGCACAGTACCTTTGGCGAGCTTCCGCAGGATCTGGCAACGGCACTTGAAGGAGATGGCGCCTGCGGTACCGCTCGGGCGGATGCGGTAGGAGCATGCAAGAGCCCCCTCCGGTGCCCCCTGCCTGGGGGAGCCCACTGTGGCGGCCGGTGGACGCGATCAGATACCGGGCATCCCCGCGCGAGGACTGCAGTGCCTGCCCCTGGCCTGGATCGATGGCAGGAAGGGCAGTGCCGGTGCCCCCAGCGGCGGAGTGTCGAGGACTGCACGACCCAGGCAGCCGTGCCGAGCCCGCGGGAGGGGGAGCCGTGTGGCTCCTGCGCGCATTCCTTGGACCGCCTAGTGCTGCGTGGAGCGCTAGACACGAGTCACCTGTCTCCACATTCCGCTGCTGAGCCCGGCCCGCCGAGGAGCGCACCGTGCGCCTGCTGTGCGCAGGTCAGAGCCCGTCACTGGCCGCTCACTCCTCATGCCTGCGCCTCTCCGCTGGACTGTGAGGGGACATGCAGAATAAAGCAGGGACCGCGCGCCCTGTGCATCCGAGCGAAAATGCTGATCTTTCACAAGAAGGGAATTATTGCAAGCCTCAAGTTCTGCTCAGCGTCTGACGGAGCGCGAGAGCACAGAGGTGCCCTGGTGTTTCACGGCACCGTATTATACACACACGTTCAAAGCGTTAACCAGTGCCCCTGCTTTGACAAGTCTCTAAAAACAAGCGCGGCGAACGCGCTAATTGAAAACAGATGGCGGCTGGGGTGAGAGCGGAAGGAACAAGCGCGGCGAACGCGAATGCGCTAATTAAAAACAGATGGCGCCCCTGCTCGTAACCGCAAGCCGTAGGTCGTGGACGGATACATTTTCTGGGAAAGATGGGACATGCACCCGCCTTTGCCCAATTGCGTGCTGTCTTTTTTAGAGACGCACGCAAAGCCCAATAGAAAAAATACTATAAAAAAAAACACGCACGAGCGTGTGAAAAGTCCTGAGTGATTCCAAGAGGTCGTTTTCCTAGGGCAGCGCATGCGCGCTGCGCTAGGCTCGACCTAAAAATGAGAAAGTGCCTTTCTGTTGTGGGGCTTAGACACTTTTTCAAGCAAAAACTTAAAAAGTTCCAGAGCCTTAGTGAGACCAACCTGTGGCAGGTATGTGACCATGAGTTCCACGGCAGTGGCTACAATTTCAGATTTGTTCTGCTGTTAGACAGCTTTTTCTTAAAAAGAAAAAAGAAGAAAAAAATCAATTGCAAAGTCTCTTTTTGGATCACTACTTTGAAACCTTTTAGAACTTTTTGATTTCCAGACTTTTACCGGAACCTATACACTTGGTGTATTCGAGGAGTCCATCGTGGCTGGCCTCAAATTGCTTCAAGTTCCCGGTCTACTGCGGCCATTGGCTACCATTGGTGCTCTGCTCATTTTGTTGCTAGTATGACTTAAATCTTTAAAAATTCATATCTCCGGTTCCCCCTATTGGGTTTTTACCTATTTTGGTCTCATTTTGTTCATAATTTTTCCTCTATTTTTCTAATTTAGTTTGGCATTTTTATTGATTGGTGGTTTGACTTTTACTGTTCTGGTTCTGAATAAATACTTTACACAGTTTCCTAAGTTAAGCTTTTCTTCTCTGTGCCATAGCTACAAGGGGGTTTAGCTGAGGTTAATTTAGGGACTTTAATGGTTCATCCTGACAAGACCTGTCATTATTCTTTGAGGTGAACAGTAGTCTACCTTAAATAATAATTTCTTACAAACCCATACAACAGGTTGCAGTTATTGAGCCTCTAATTGCGCCTAGGGTGATTCATATTTAGGGCTGGAGTTGAAATCTCCAGTGTGACTTCTGACGAACTGTTCTCACCTAAACCATTAGTTAATATTGAACAAGTTACTTACCTTCGGTAACGATATATCTGTAAGAAACATTAGTAGTGATAGATTCCTTACCTTAGAATATCCCCAGGCGTCAGTCTGGATCTGGAAAGTTTTCGTCAGCAGTACCCCTGCACGTTGGAAGGTGGCGTCGTGCGGCTCCGCGTCCGTCGTAGGCGTCGTGATCGCCGGCATGACGTCGCGGCAGCTACTTAGACGCCGCCCTCGCGCGCTGACGTCAGTTCTGTACACGACTGTCCGCACCAGGACTGCAGAGCCATGCAAAATACTGACCACTGGTGCATTGAAAATAGGGCCCTGAAAGGGATGACCTTAACCCTAGAAATCAGTTCGTAGAACGGGGAGGATGGGTGGGGGCGGTAAGGAATCTATCACTACTAATGTTTCTTACAGATATATCGTTACCGAAGGTAAGTAACTTGTTCATCTGAAAGAAACACATAGTGATAGATTCCTTATCTTAGAATAGATACCCCAGCAATACCAACCCCGGTGGTGGGTCTGCGAACCAAAGTCACACCAGAAAGTCATGGAGAACAGAACGGCCAAAGATGCCGTCTCTCCGGACTTGGCTGTCAAGGCAATAGTGCTTAGTAAAAGTGTGCAGCGAGGCCCATGTGGCTGCCTGACAGATGTCTTGCAGGGGGACACCATGTCCCAATGCAGTAGTAGCTGCAGTCGCCCTGGTAGAATGGGCGCGTAGCCCCACCGGAGGCTCCTTTTTAGCCAGAGAATAACAGGCTTTGATACACAAGACGACCCAGCGGGAGAGAGTCCTCTTGTGCACAGCCCGGCCTTTCTTGGCGCCTACGTAGCCAACAAAGAGCTGGTCGTCCACCCGGAACTGTTGTGTGCGGTTCAGGTAAAACGAGATCGCACGTTTTGGGTCCAGACGATGGAGCCTCTCTTCCTCTCTGGAAGGGTGCGGAGGCGGAAAGAAAGTGGGCAAGGTGATAGATTGCCCAATATGGAAGGCAGTGACAACCTTAGGCAAGAAGGATGGACGTGTGCATAGCACAACCTTGTTTGGATGAACCAACAGAAAAGGAGGTTTACGGGAAAGAGCCTGGAGCTCACTTACACGCCTAGCGGAGGTGACAGCAACCAGGAATGCAGTCTTCAAAGTCAAGAGACGAAGAGGACAGTTGTGAAGCGGCTCAAAGGGAGCGCACATCAAATAAGTAAGAACCAGGTTCAAGTCCCACTGTGGCATCACAAACGGAATAGGAGGGAAAAGGTTAGTAATGCCTTTGAGGAATCTATTCACGACATGGGACTTGAAAAGAGAGGGCTGATCAGGGAGCCTGAGAAAGGCCGAAATTGCAGAAAGGTAGCCCTTGATAGTGCCCAGAGCAGAGCCCTGCTGGGTCAAAGAAAGAAGGAACAGTAGGACCTCAGAAAGAGGGGCAGAAAGGGGATCCACAGCTTTTGCTGTGCACCATGCCACAAATTTGTTCCACCTGCAGGCGTATACCGATTTAGTGGAGGGACGCCTGGCTGCCAGAATGACATCACAGACTTCGGGAGGCAAGTGAAATGGAATCAACTGTCGCCGCTCAATCTCCACGCAAGGAGGTGGAGGCTGGACAGGTTCGGGTGGAGGACCGTCCCCTGCTGCTGCGACAGAAGATCCTCCCGAAGAGGCAGTCGGATCGGGGGATCCACGCTCATACTGAGTAGCTCGGAATACCAAACGCTTCGAGCCCAGTCCGGAGCCACAAGGATGACTTGGGCCCGGTCGCGTCTGATCTTCTTCAGCACTCTGGGTAGAAGTGGTATAGGCGGAAAGGCGTACAATAGACCGCAGCTCCACTCGCGATGAAAAGCGTCGCCGAGCGAGTGCCGCCTTGGAAATTCCAACGCGCAGAACTGCTGACATTGCGCATTCTCTTCGGTGGCGAATAGATCTAACCAAGGCTCTCCCCACTGTTGAAAGAGACCTTGCGCCACGTCCGAGTGAAGACGCCATTCGTGATCCATCATGCACCTGCGGCTGAGTTCGTCCTCCCTGGCGTTCAGTGAACCGGCCAGGTGTTGAACCACCAAGGAAATGCCCTGATGTTTCAGCCATGTCCAGAGGCGCAGGGCCTCCTGACATAGGGTCCACGACCCCACCCCGCCCTGTTTGTTGCAGTACCACATGGCGGTGGTGTTGTCGGTGAACACCTAAACTACTCTCCCCTTGACAGAGGGAAGAAATGCCTTCAGTGCAAGTCGGATCGCCCGAAGCTCCAGAAGGTTGATATGGAGCCTGGACTCTGCCGGAGACCTCTGATCTCCGCCTCTCCCATGTGGCACCCCATCCCAGGAGGGACGCGTCCGTCACCACTGTGTACTCCGGTTGGGGAAGAGAGAGAGATCTGCCGCTGACCCAATGTTGGTCTGTGAGCCACCACTGCAAGAGTTGTGCAGTGACCTCCGAGATCTGGACGTAGTCGGACAGGTTTCCCTGATGCTGCGCCCACTAGAATTTCAGGTCCCACTGCAGAGCCCGCATATGCCACCTGGCATGATCGATCAGCAGGATGCAGGAGGCCATGAGGCCCAGCAGCCTCAGGGTCATCCTGACGGAAACCCAGGATAAGAGCTGAAAGATCGGAATTATAGCCCGAATATCCCAGACTCGCTGTTCGTGAGGATAAACCCGAAACTGCGCCCTGTCCAGAACCACTCCGATGAAGAGGAGCTTCTGAGAGGGGATCAGGTGTGACTACGGCACGTTGATGGAGAACCCCAGCAAATGCAGGAGGTCGGCCGTAGTCTGGAGGTGGGAGACGACTGTCTGGGGCGAGCCCGCCTTCAACAACCAGTCGTCGAGATAGGGGAAGACTGAAGCCTCTGATCTGCGCAGATGAGCTGCGACCACTGCCATCACTTTCGTGAACACCCGAGGGGCGCTGGTAAGGCCAAAAGGGAGCACAGTGAACTGAAAATGCTCGTGGCCTACCGTGAACCGTAGGTAACGCCGGTGAGCCGGCAAGATGGGAATATGAAAGTAAGCATCCTGCAAGTCCAACGCTACCAGCCAATCTTGTGGGCAAGACAAGACCTGAGCAAGTGTGAGCATCTTGAACTTCTCCTTCCGGAGGAAGAGATTGACGTTCCGAAGGTCCAAGATAGGACGCAGGCCCTTGCCCTTATTTGGAATGAGAAAATAGTGGGAATAACAACCACGACCTACTTCTGGCATCGGAACGCGCTCTATGGCCCCCTTGGCCAAGAGGGCCGCAACTTCCTGCTGGAGAAGTGCCAAGTGATCCCCCGATACGCGGTGGTACTGAGGTGGCATGGCTGGAGGGGTAGTCTCGAAGGGGGGAGGGAGTAGCCCCTTCGGACTATCTGTAAAACCCACCTGTCCAACGTGATGGTGCGCCAGTGGGGGAGGTGATGGCGGAGCCTGCCACCCACTGGCATTTGATGGGCCTGAAAGGTCGGACTAGGAAGGTTTGGAGGCAGTGGTGGCGGGGGTGGAGGTGGACTGACCCGGCCGCTGGCCTCCTGAACCACCGCGGCGGTTCCCACGTCCGCGGCCGTGCGTGGACTGTTGCGCTGGCCTGTGGCTCTGTTGCGAGCACGAAAGGAGTGAAAGGCAGAAGGCGGAGGAGGGCGCGTGGCCGAAAGGCACAAGGACTTGGCCGTAGCCCGTGAGTCCTTAAAGCTCTCCAAAGCACTGTCTGCCTTATTGCCAAAGAGGCGAATGCCATCGAAGGGCATGTCCATCAAAGTGTTCTGGACATCCCCCGAAAAGCCAGTTGTCCTCAGCCAGGCGTGGCTGCGGAGCGCCACTGTCGTGGAAATCGCTCTGCCTAGCGAGTCTGCGGTGTCAAGGCCACAACGGATTGTGAACTTGGCTGCATCTCTCCCCTCAGCAATAGCCTGAGAGAGTGCCGTCCGGGCCTCCTCCGGACAGCTAGGCAGCACCTGCGCTACCGTATCCCACAAGGAGTGCGAATAACGGCCCAAAAGGCATGCGGTGTTCATAGCCCGCAGCCCGAGGCTGGCGGAAGAAAAAATCTTCTTCCCGTACTGTTCCAGCCTCTTGGATTCCCTATCCGGGGTGCGGAAAGGAATGCGCTTGGGGAAGCAGAGGCTTGGACAACCAAGCTCTCAGGGGTGGGGTGTTGGGAGAGGAAAAGGGGGTTGCCCAGTGCCGGGCGATGGCGTCGGGCCACGTTCCTGTCCACAGGAGCCCCTGTGCTGGGCCTGGACCAGGAGCCCAGAAGAACGTCAGAGAGTGCTTCATTGAAGGGCAGCAGTGGCTCCGCAGAGGAAACTGCTGGCTGAAGCACTTCTGTCAGGAGGTTAGTCCTGACGGCCACAGTAGGTAGCTGCAGGTGGAGTGCTACAGCAGCCCTACGCAACACCACATAAAAACTAGCGCCCTCCTCCGTAGCCACGGTAGGAGGAGACATCATGCCAAGGTCTGGAGAGGTGTCCAGACCACTGGCGTCCCCCAGCTCCTCAGCCCAGTCCGGGTTATACTCACATTGAGCTGTGAGAGGGTCCTCAGACCCCTCCCAGTCCTCCCCTTCCTCCGCCTGCTGATGCACAGGCCGAAAAGGAGGAGGATGGATATAGGGAAACAGATTCCCAAACGGCGTCGGAATCGGCGTCGGTCGACACCGTTCCATCACCGTATCCACGTCGGGGCTGAAACCGGGGTCGACGTCATCCGGCGCTCCGGGCGACGTTCAACGTGGTGCCGGTGGGGCCGACGTCGTTGGAGGTGTGACTAGGTCAACCGGCGTCGACCGGGATCCACGACGGGATCCATGGGAGTCCTGCGGCACCGAGGCCGGAGCCGACGGCGACGCCGGGGCCGGAGCCACCGGCGTCAAAGGGCGAGGCCTCCCAGTCGGGCCCGCGGGGCCCAAAGGCGCTCCGGAGGGGCCCGACGGCCCAAATAGGCGAGCCATAGCGGACAGGAATTCCTGTACCTGGGCCGGAGTCGCTGATGAACCCGGGAAGGGCGGGTAGGTCACCGCCGACTGCGCAGGCTCCGCCGGAGCCGCGGGGGTGGCACCACCCGCTCCCTCAGCCGCGTCGCTCGACCGGCGAGGGGAAGTGGAAGAACAAGGACTTTTCTTCGACTTCTTTTTGTGCTTCGCCTTACCTGACCCCGAGTGCGAAGACTTCGATTCGGATGACTTCCGATGAGGACGGTTCCACGACCGGTCCCTCGACCTCCCTCTGGACCTGGACCTCTCACGGCGCGGAGCCGACTGCCTGGCTTCCAGCAACTTTCGGGACTGCTCCCGCAAAGACTTCGGTGCCATGGCTCAGCAGTCTGGGCATGACTTGGGGTCGTGGTCGCGCCCCAGGCAGAAGAGACACACGCGGTGCGGGTCCGTCACCGACATCATGCAATGACAGTCCTCGCAAGATTTAAACCCGGGCATCCCTAACTGCACCAGGAGTCGATCGACTCAAAAAGGTGAGACAAAAATCTCAAAAACTCAGTCAAAAATTGACTGGGGTACCGCTCTCTCCGGATCTGCGCTTGCTGGCGCGGAAAAAGAAAGAACTGACGTCAGCGCGCGAGGGCGGCGTCTAAGTAGCTGCCGCAACGTCATCCCGGCAATCACGACGCTTACATCTGAAAGAGACACGTTAGTGACAGATGCCTTACCTTAGAATATCCCCAGGCGTCAGGCTGGATCCGAAAAGTTTTGCGTAGCAGTACCCTTGCGCGTCGGTAGGCGGCGTCGTGCGGCTCCGCGTCCGTCGTCGGCGTCGGGATCGCCGGGATGACGTCGCGGGCAGTACTTAGACGCCGCCCCTGCGCGCTGACGTCCGTTCTTCTTTTTCCGCGCCAGTAAGCGCAGATCCGGGAAGAGCAGTGCCCTAGTCATTTTTTTACTACGTTTTTGGTGATTTTTCACTGTTTTCTGGAGTCGCTCGACTCCAAAGGTGTCGGTAGGGATGCCCGGCTTCAAGCCATGCGACGCCTGTGGTCGAATGATGTCGATCACGGACCCGCATCAGGATTGTCTCTACTGCCTCGGGCGCGACCACGACTCCAAGTCGTGCCCCGACTGTCGGGCCTTGCATCCGAAGGCTTTGCGAGAGCGGTCTCGAAAGCTGCTTGAGGTCCGGCAGTCGGCTCCGCGCCGCACCAAGCCCCGGTCACGTGAGAGGTCGAGAGGCCGGTCGCGGAGTCCTCCGGTAAGTCGAAGCATAAGAAGTCTAAGAAGCGTCATCGCTCGACGACTTCGCCTCGCCGGTCTCGCGACTCGGCTGAGGGTCCTGTCGGCACCGTCACCGCGGCTCCGGGAGTGCCCGTGGAGCCGCCCCCGCATTACCCGTCCTTCCCGGGTTCGGGGGCGACTCCGGCCGAGATACAGGAGTTCCTGTCGGCCATGGCCCGCCTCTTCGGGCCTCAAGGTCCCCCCGGTGCGCCTTCGGGCCCCGCGGGCCCTGATGGGGTTTCCCCGGTGCCGCCGGCGACTCCGGTCCCGGCGCCGCCTGTCACACCAGCCTCGGTCCCGGCCCCGGCCTCGACCCCGTCTCCGGTGCTGCCACAACCCCGATCGACGCCGGTTGACCTAACAAAACCTCCACCGGCGCGATGTCGCCGGTGCAGTTTCCGACGCCGCCCAGGGCTCCGGGCGGCGTCGTTCCCCGGTTCTCTCCGGATCCAGACACGGCGCCGGGCTCCGACGCCGATGAGACCTTGGGTCCCGCATGTCCCTCCTCCTTATTTTGAACCAGAGGAGGACGAAGAGAACTGGGAGGGGTCGGATGACCCTCTCACACAGCAGTGTGAGTTCGATCAGGACTGGGCTGAGGAACTTGGGGATGCCAGTGGTCTGGACACCTCCCCTGACTCTGGCATGCTGTCTCCTCCTTCCGTGGCAACGGAGGAGGGAGCAAATTCTGCAACGGTGTTGCGTAGAGCAGCTGGGGCCTTACACCTCCAATTGCCTACAGTGGCTGTCAGGACTAACCTCCTGACGGAAGTGCTTCAGCCGGCGGCTACCTCCTCGGAGCCACTGCTGCCGTTTAATGACGCGCTTTCCGACGTTCTTTTGGGCACCTGGTCCAAGCCCGCCACAGGGGCTCCTGTGGATAGGAACGTGGCCCGACGCCATCGCCCCGCTCCCGGCGACCCCCTGTTCCTCTCCCAACACCCCACTCCTGAGAGCTTGGTTGTCCAAGCCTCTGCTTCCCAAACCGCCTTCCCTACCGCTCCTCCGGATAGGGAATCCAAATGCCTGGATCAATTTGGGCCGATATTCCCACTCTGTGGGATTCGGTGGCGCAGGTTCTGCCCCAGTGTCCTGAGGAGGTCCAGACACTGCTTTCCCGCGCCATTGCGGGCCCTAGTTAGGTTCATACGGCGCCGCCAGCGACTCCGGTCCCGGCGCCGCCAGCGACACCAGCCTCGGCTTCGACCCCGGCTCCGGTGCTGCCACAACCCCAATCGACGCCGGTTGACCTGACGACACCTCCACCGGCGCCGATCTCTCCGGTGCCGTTCCCGACGACGCCCGGGGCTCCGGGCGGCGTCGTTCCCCCGTTCTCTCCGGATCCGGACATGGCGCCGGACCGGCGTCGCTCGACGCCGGCTCCGACGCCGATGGGACCTTGGGTCCCGCATGTCCCTCCTCCATATTTTGAACAAGAATTGGAGGACGCAGAGGACTGGGAGGGGTCTGATGATCCTCTCACACAGCAGTGTGAGTTTGATCAGGACTGGGCTGAGGAGCTTGGGGATGCCAGTGGTTTGGACACCTCCCCTGACCCTGGCATGCTGTCTCCTCCTTCCGTGGCAACGGAGGAGGGAGCAAACTTTGCAACAGTGTTGCGTAGAGCAGCTGGGGCCTTACACCTCCAGTTGCCTACGGTGGCTGTCAGGACTAACATCCTGACGGAAGTGCTTCAGCCGGCAGCTACCTCCTCGGAGCCACTGCTGCCGTTTAACGAGGCGATTTCCGACGTTCTTTTTGGCACCTGGTCCAAGCCCACCACAGGGGCTCCTGTGGATAGGAACGTGGCCCGACGCCATCCCCCTGCTCCGGGCGACCCCCTGTTCCTCTCCCAACACCCCACCCCTGAGAGCTTGGTGGTCCAAGCCTCTGCTTCCCAAAGCGCCTTCCCTACCGCTCCCCCGGATAGGGAATCCAAACGCCTGGATCAATTTGGGAAGCAGGTTTTTTCTTCCTCCAGTGCTGGCTTGCGGTCCGTCAATACCACTTGCCTTTTGGGCCGATATTCCCACTCCCTGTGGGATTTGGTGGCGCAAGTTCTGCCCCAGTGTTCTGAGGAGGTCCAGACACTGCTTACCCGCGTCATTGCGGAGGGAAGAGATGCGGCAAAGTACACCATCAGATGTGGCCTTGATACCGCCGACTCGCTAGGCAGATCGCTTGCGACGACAGTGGCGCTGCGCCGTCACGCCTGGCTGAGAACCACTGGTTTCTCGGGTGATGTCCAAAACACTCTTATGGACATGCCCTTTGATGGGGTCGGTCTTTTTGGGAACAAGGCAGACCATGCGCTGGAGCGTTTTAAGGACTCGCGGGCTACGGCTAAGTCCCTGGGCCTTTCTACTGTACGCCCTCCGCAGCCATCTGCTTTTCGCCCCTTTCGTGGACACGGAAGGGGCGCCCAGTCACGTCCGCTGCCCAGCCACCGGCCCGCGCAGCAAGCGTCTTCGCGTGGCCGAGGACGTGGCTCCCGCCGTGGCGGGTCAGGCAACCAGCGTGCGGGTCAGGCCACAAACCCCCCCCCCCGTGCGAGGCCTCCAAGCCCTCCTAGTCCTTCCTTTCAGGTGCACAACACGCCAGTAGGGGGCAGGGTCCGCCATCACCTCCACCACTGGCGTGCCATCACCTCGGACAGGTGGGTCTGGGACATTGTCCGGAGGGGCTACTCCCTCCCCTTCGAGACCATCCCCCCAGCCATGCCACCTCAATTCCACCGCATGTCAGGGGATCACTTGGTGCTTCTTCAAAAGGAAGTTGCGGCCCTCTTGGCAAAGAGGGCCATCGAGCGCGTTCCGACCCCAGAAGTAGGACGTGGTTGCTACTCCCACTACTTTCTGGTGCCCAAAAAGGACAAGGAGGACATGCGTCCTATCTTGGACCTCCGGAACGTCAATCGCTTCCTCCGGAAGGAGAAGTTCAAGATGCTCACCCTAGCTCAGGTCTTGACTGCTCTCGACCCTGGAGACTGGATGGTAGCGTTGGACTTGCAGGACGCATATTTCCACATCCCCGTCCTGCCGGCCCACCGGCGTTACCTGCGGTTCACGGTAGGCCTCGAGCATTTTCAGTTCACTGTGCTCCCTTTTGGCCTTACCAGCGCCCCTCGGGTGTTCACGAAAGTGATGGCGGTGGTCGCAGCTCATCTGCGCCGGGCAGGGGTTCCAGTCTTCCCCTACCTCGACGACTGGCTGCTGAAGGCGGGCTCGTCCCAGGCAGTCGTCTCCCACCTCCAGTCAACGGCCGAACTCCTGCACTCTCTGGGGTTCTCCATCAATGTGCCGAAGTCACACCTGATTCCTTCTCCACCACTCCTTTTCATCGGAGCAGTTCTGGACACGACGCAGTTTCGGGTGTATCCTCCCGAACGGCGAGTCCGGGATATTCAGGCTATGATTCCGATCTTTCGGCCTTTATCTTGGGTTTCGGTACGGATGACCCTGAGGCTGCTGGGCCTCATGGCCTCCTGCATCCTGCTGGTCGATCATGCCAGGTGGCATATGCGGGCTCTGCAGTGGGACCTGAAATTCCAGTGGGCGCAGCACCAGGGCAACCTGTCCGATCACGTCCAGATCTCGGAGGGGACTGCAAAACAGTTGCAGTGGTGGCTCTCGAACCGGCAATGGGTCATGGGCAGATCCCTCTCCTTCCCCAGCCAGAGCACACAGTTGTGACGGACGCGTCCCTTCTGGGATGGGGCGGTCACATGGGAGAGGCGGAGATCAGAGGCCTCTGGTCTCCGGCGGAGTCCCGGCTCCATATCAACATTCTAGAGCTCCGGGCGATCCGACTTGCACTCAAGGCATTCCTTCCCTCTGTCAAAGGGAAGGTAGTGCAGGTGTTCACAGACAACACCACCGCCATGTGGTACTGCAACCAACAGGGCGGGGTGGGGTCGTGGACCCTATGTCAGGAGGCTCTGCGCCTCTGGACATGGCTGGAACATCAGGGCATATTCCTGATGGTTCAACACCTGGCAGGTTCCCTGAACGCCAGAGCGGACGATCTCAGCCGCAGGTGCATGATGGATCACGAATGGCGTCTTCACTCGGAGGTGGCGCAAGGTCTCTTTCAGCAGTGGGGAGGGCCTTGGTTAGATCTGTTCGCCACCGAAGAGAACGCGCAATGTCAGCAGTTCTGCGCGTTGGAATTTCCAAGGCGGCACTCGCTCGGCGACGCTTTTCGTCGCAAGTGGAGTTGCGGTATGTTTTACGCCTTTCCGCCTATATCACTTCTACCCAGAGTGTTGAAGAAGATTCGGCGCAACCGGGCCCAAGTCATTCTTGTGGCTCTGGACTGGGCTCGAAGAGTTTGGTATCCCGAGCTACTCAGTATGAGCGTCGATTCCCCGATCCGTCTGCCTCTACGGGAGGATCTTCTGTCGCAGCAGCAGGGGACGGTCCTCCACCCGAACCTGTCCAGTCTACACCTGCTTGTGTGGAGATTGAGCGGCGGCAGTTGATTCCTTTCGACTTGCCTCCCGAAGTTTGTGATGTGATTCTGGCAGCCAGGCGTCCCTCCACTAAGGTGGTATACGCCTGCAGGTGGAACAAGTTTGTGGCATGGTGCACAGCAAAGGCTGTGAATCCCCTTTCTGCCCCTCTTTCTGAGGTTCTTCTGTTCCTTCTCTCTCTGGCCCAACAGGGTTCTGCCCTGGGTACCATCAAGGGCTATCTTTGTGCAATCTCGGCCTTCCTCAGGCTTCCTTATCAGCCCTCTTTTTTTAAGTCCCCTGTTGTTAACAGGTTTCTTAAAGGCATTACACACCTCTTTCCTCCTGTTCCGTTTATAATGCCTCAGTGGGACTTAAATTTGGTTCTTACCTTCTTAATGTGCGCTCCCTTTGAGCCTCTGCATAACTGTCCTCTTCGTCTTCTGACTCTGAAGACAGCCTTTCTGGTGGCCATCACCTCCGCTCGGCGGGTGAGTGAGCTCCAGGCTCTTTCATGCAAACCCCCTTTCTGTCTGTTCATCCAGACAAGGTTGTTCTTCGGACGCGTCCGTCCTTCTTGCCAAAGGTGGTTACTGCCTTCCACATTGGGCAGACCATCACTTTGCCCACCTTCTTTCCGCCTCCGCATCCTTCCAGAGAAGAAGAGAGGCTCCACCGTCTGGACCCAAAACGTGCGCTTTCCTTTTACCTCAACCGCACATAACAGTTCCGGGTGGATGACCAGCTCTTTGTTGGCTACGTGGGCGCCAAAAAATGTCAGGCGGTACACAAGAGGACCATCTCCCGCTGGGTCATCTTGTGTATCAAGGCCTGTTATTCTTTGGCTAACAAGGAGCCTCCTGTTGGGCTGCGTGCCCATTCCACCAGGGCTACGGCTGCTACCACGGCTTTAGGTCGCGGTGTTCCGTTGCAGGATATTTGTCAGGTAGCTACGTGGGCCTCGCTGCACACGTTTACCAAACATTACTGCCTTGACAGCCAGGTCCGGAGGGACGGCTTCTTTGGCCGTTCTGTCCTCCGGGACTTCCTTGTCTGACTCTGTTCGCAGACCCACCACCGGGGTTGGTATTGCTGGGGTATCTATTCTAAGGTAAGGAATCTGTCACTAACGTGTCTCTTTCAGATGCACAAGTTACTAACTTGTGTAACGATATATCTGTAAGAGACAGTAGTTAGTGACAGATTCCTACCGCCCCACTCCAACCTCCCCGTTCTGCGAACTGATTTCTAGGGTTAAGGACATCCCTTTCAGGGCCCTAGTATTTTTCAGACACCTATGTCATCTTCTTGCATGGCTCTGCGTTCCTGGCGCGGAAAGTCGTGTACAGAACTGACGTCAGCGCGCAGGGGCGGCGTCTAAGTACTGCCCGCGACGTCATCCCGGCGATCTCGACGCCGACGACGGACGCGGAGCCGCACGACGCCGCCTACCGACGCGCTAGGGTACTGCTACGCAAAAACTTTCTGGATCCAGCCTGACGCCTGGGGATATTCTAAGGTAAGGAATCTGTCACTAACTACTGTCTCTTACAGATATATCGTTACACAAGTTAGTAACTTGTGCATTCTGACTAAACCCATTAAAAATGTCCAAATTAGTTTTATTCTTTTTTTCCTCACTAGATTCTTCATTAGTCTAGTACTGTTAGCATTTTATGCAGCATGTGTGCATCTATTTACATTTCTATAATCTAAGACTATTGTAAATGAATTCTCAAGTTTCAGTACTGGAAAAAGAGGGATTTTCATGATGGAGTGACAAGGCACTATTATGCCTTGCTATTTTAGCTGATCTCCATAGCTTTTATGTCGCACTTAGCTTCTGGCTTCAGAGGATAATGAGCCTGTATCTGGGCCTCACTTCGAAGGGAATCGAAAGTGGAACAGCCTCTCTGTCCCACCCCACTATTGTCACTTCTTCTGCACTGTACAGATGCATCCTCACCCAAGACCCATTTTGCAAGAGTATCTATAGTGTGCAGGCAATGCTTTTTTGCTAACCACCCACTTTGTTTTCGAAGAGTGAGTCTTTATTTTAGAATATTTCAATTCCTTCTTTACACTAACTTCACCTTTATGTCCTGATTCACTTTTCTGCTTGATATGTTCGTCTTTCCTGCGATACTCAGTCTGTTTACTTCTGTCTGCCCTTTTACTGTCCTTAGAGTCCTTAAAAGAAGGGGAATACATATCTGGCTTTTTAATTTTGTCACAATAGCTCACATTATGTCCATCCCTACTAGATTCCTGAAGTGAGGGTGATCCAGTCCTTGTTTTCGCATTGCTTTCTGCTTCTTTTTAATCTCCAGTGCAGCGTTTTCCTTGTCGGATACACGCTCAGTCTCATTTTTTGCTTTCAAGATACCGTTTTATAGCCCATGATAAGGTATCATGGGCCACAGAAGTTAAACTTCTGAAATTATATTTGGAAATTCCTGTACACGATCATGAAGGAGAACTGCTGCCAGTTGCTGATGCACTGCCAGAACTGTGGCTTCTCTGTGAACATTGTTCAGAACTATCAATGACAATTACCCATTAATTCATCCCTAAATATAGAGCAGGTGCAGGCCTATTCTCATTCTGCACTTGTTTGTTAGCACTGCTAGTGAAGGTGTACATGCATAGTAGTGTAAATACCCACATATACTGTTCCCTAAATGACACACTTTTCTAAAGGGAAAGACACACAGTTAAAATCCTATGCCTGTCCTGGATTATTATATGAGGATAGATCACTTCCAATTAATTGGTGTTACAATCAGTTATGTTATGTGTTAAAAAATGTTATGTTACAAATTTGTAGAGCGCATGGCTGCCCCAGCGACGGGGCGTCCCAGCGCTAAAGTAGACACCAAGAGAGGATCCCAGACAAAGGAGACAGTTATATTTGGGTGAATAGCCAGGTCTACACCAACCTTCTGAAGGTAAGGTGTTCAGAGGTGTAACGGATGTGGAAAGGGAGGGCATTCCAAAGGACCGGGGCAAGATGCCCAAATGAGCGCCCGCCTGCTCTGGCTCTCCGTATCCTAGGAGTTTTGGCCAGGCATAGGTCTGCCGAACGCAGCAGGCGAGTGGGAACATAGTAAGAACATAGATCACTCAGGATTTTTGGGCCGGAACCCCCCAGAATTCTATGGGTGATGCAGAGCGTTTTGAAACGCACTCTGTTCGAGGGGGAGCAAGTGAAGCTGACGGAGGAGGCCCGAAGTGTGACAATATTTGGGAAGTGCAAATATTGCACGCGCAGCTGCATGCTGAGCAGGTTGCAATTTTTTAACCGTGCCTTTGTTGGCGCCCAGAAGGAGCGCATTACAATAGTCTAATCTGGCAAGGACAGAGGCTTGAACATTAGTTGCCGGGTCTTGGCATCAAACAGACCCAGTATAGGTTTGAGGCCACGCAGTAGGCCAAAACATTTCCCTGCCACTGATTTGGCATGGTTCTCGAAAGTCAGGTCACTGTCCAACAGTATACCGAGGTTTTTTACCACCGGTTTAGGGGTGGGAGGAGCTCCGAGCACCTGCGGCCACCATTCATTGCTCCAAAGATGGTGATCTTTACCAACTAGAAGGATCTCGGATTTGGACGAGTTCAGCTGCAAATAATTGGCGGCCATCCACTCCGAGATTACTGACAAATCTTGTTTGAATTTCGCCGAATTCTGGCTGGGGTTCTTAGAAAAAGCAAACACCAGCTGGGTGTCATCTGCATATGACAGCAGGGCAAGAGGCCTCACATAGATATTAAATAAAGTTGGGCTGGGTGCCGAGCCTGGGGTACCCCAAAGCACAGTGGATGAGTGCGAGAGTGGAAGGGAGGGGCTGACACTTGGAAGGTCCGGTAACTCAGGAAAGATGAAAGCCAAGAGAGGGCCAAGCCCTTGACACCGATCTCCTCCAGGCATAGAAGCAGGATCTCATGGGAGACCGTGTCAAAGGCTGCACTCAGATCTAGTAGGATCAGTGCAGAGGTTTGACCATTATCCAGGGAGGACCGTAGTAGTTCCGTAACTGCCAGCAGGGCCGACTCCGTACTAAGTTTGGGCCTAAATCCATTTTGAGTGATATCGAGTATGGAGTTCGTTTCCAAGTAAGATGTTAGGAGAGAGTTAACATAGGATTCCGAGATCTTGGACAGGAAAGGAAGCAGCGAGATGGGGCGCTAGTTTTCTGGCAGAGAACTATCTAGGGACGTTTTTTTTAGTAGGGGGACTACCTTGGCGTGCTTCCAAGGCATAGGTACCACCACCGACGAGAGGGACACATTTATCAGCTTCAGGCACTCGGGCAGGAGATATTGCTGATATTTCCGGAAGGCATCGGGTTTTAAAGAGTCGGCAGGCGATCCTGATTTGACTTTACTAAACAGTGCTTCCATAGCTTGATATGTAATCGGGGGGAGCACTGTAAGTGAGGGGAGCACATCGAGTGAGGGCACCTCGGAGCTGACCATACTGGACAGATCCGTGCCCCCTAGTGGAGACCCCCGGGTTGAAGCTACTGTAAATGCGTTCTACCTTCTCCAAAAAGAACTTGGCCAGTGCCTCGCATTGCAGACTCGACGATATGGTGCTGTCATTGGTATCTGAAGGCTTGACCAACTCTTTTAAAAGGGAGAAGATAGTTTTAGTCGGGTTGTTGCTTGCGATTATCTGGTTGGCATAGTGTGCCGCTCTGGTCTTCCGAACCAATTGATGGTAGGCCTTGATCGCCTTACTATATTCTGATTTGGCCAGAGGGTCATAAGAGCGCCTCCAGGTGCGTTCCAAGACCTTGCATTTTTTCCTGGCTAAAATCAGAGGTTCATTGAATTAGCCGCTGGCCCGAGTTTTTTTAGGGTACGAAAGCTTGAGCGGGATATGTAGATCCAAGGCTGAGATAATCCACCTCTGGAAGTGCAGTAGGGCCTCGTCCATATCGGCCGGCCAGTCTGAGTGCTGGGCGCTTAAAGAGGCCAAGAAGGACGCCTGATCCAGTTTATGCCAGGGGCGCTTCAATGAAGGAGCACGGTGGGGCTGTAGTTTAGGGCCTGCCAGCAACAGCCGCATCCTGATGAGGAAGTGGTCAGTCCAGAGCATAGGAAGGGGTGGTAGTACTTCTAAGGACTGAAGATTAGAAAAGATCGGATCTAAGAGATGGGCAGCTATATGAGTCCATAGTGGAATTTTGTCTCGCTTTGTGGGGACTTTTCCCACAGTAGTGTTAATAGTCTGTTGACTATTCACTTGCACTGCAGGCTGCAGATGTAGTGCAGGTCTAGGAGCAACTGCTCCTGTAGCATCAATTGTAAGACGTAGTGTCGAGGTCGCCTATAAATAGCCACTACCTGATTTAGTAACTGTCTTACTTCTGCTTTTCTTAGATTCATTGTGTCAGGATATGGCGTATACCCTACCAATATTGACCCGGTGGCCCCGTCATTACTTGAGGGGCCCATTCTAATATTTTTTGCTCTAATTGGGGTAATTGACCACCAAACCATGCTTGGTGTTCTTGCTATCCTAACAGGACTATCTGAAAGAAACAGTTAGTTATAGATTCCTTACCTTAGAATCTCCCCCAGGCGTCAGACTGAATCCAGAAAGTTTTTCGTCAGCAGTACCTCTGCGCGTCGGTCGACTCCGCGTCCGTCGTCGGCGTCGTGGTCGCTGGGATGACGTCACGGTAGCTACATAGACGCCGCCCTCGCGCGCTGACGTCAGTTCTTTCTTTTTCTGCGCCAGCAAGCGCAGATCCGGGGAGAGCGGTACCCCCAGTCAATTTTTGACTGAACTTTTTTCTCGATTTTTGACGACTTCGTTGTGTCAGAGTCCATCGACTCCTGGTGCACGAGGGATGCCTGGCTTCAAGGCTTGCAATTCCTGTACCCAACTCATGTCGGTGACGGATCGGCACCGCGTGTGCCTCTACTGCCTGGAGCACGACCACGACCCCAAGTCGTGCTCCGACTGCCGGACCATGGCCCCGAAGTCTTTGCGGGAGCGGTCCCGAAAGCTACTCGAGGCCCGGCAGTCGGCTCCACCACCAATCTTCGTCGAAGTCTTCGCACTCGGAGTCAGGTAAGTCAAGCACAAAAAGAAGTCGAAGAAGCATCGTCGCTCTTCGACTTCTCCCCGTCCGTCGGCCGACGCGACGAGGGATGCGGGTGGTGCCCCTCCCGCGGCTCCGCGTGCCGAGCCTGCTGCGTCTACTACGGATTTCCCTCCCTTTCCGGGACCCGGTTCGACCCCTGCCCAGCTTCGGAGTTTCTACGAAGCGATGCACGCCATCTTTGGGCAGCCCGACTCCGCCGGCGCGCCTTCAGGCCCCGCAGACTCAGCTAGGGGCCCTGGGCCTTCGGCGGCTTCGGCGCCGCAGGGTCCCCTTGGATCCAGGCCTGGATCCAGATCGGCGCCTCTGGTCTCTGGCGGAGTCCGGGCTCCACATCAACCTTCTGGAGCTTCGGGCGATCCGTCTTGCACTCAAAGCCTTCCTTCCCTCTGTCCGGGGGAGAGTAGTGCAGGTGTTCACGGACAACACCACCGCCATGTGGTACTGCAACAAACAAGGCGGGGTGGGGTCGTGGACCCTATGTCAAGAGGCCCTCCGCCTCTGGACATGGCTGGAACGTAGGGGCATATTCCTGATGGTTCAACACCTGGCAGGTTCACTGAACGCCAGGGCGGACGAACTCAGCCGCAGGTGCATGATAGATCACGAATGGCGTCTTCACTCGGAGGTGGCGCAAGGTCTCTTTCAGCAGTGGGGAGAGCCTTGGTTAGATCTATTCACCACCGAAGGGAACGCGCAATGTCAGCAATTCTGCGCGTTGGAATTTCCAAAGCGGCACTCGCTAGGCGACGCTTTTCATCGCGAGTGGAGTTGCGGTCTTATATACGCCTTTCCACCTATACCACTTCTGCCCAGAGTGCTGAAGAAGATCAAGCGCGACCGGGCCCAAGTCATTCTTGTGGCTCCGGATTGGGCACGAAGTGTCTGGTATCCCGAACTGCTCAACATGGCCATCGATCCTCTGATCAGACTGCCTCTTCAGGAGGATCTTCTGTCGCAGCAGCAGGGGACGGTCCTCCACCCAAACCTGTCCAGCCTCCACCTCCTTGCGTGGAGATTGTGCGGCGGCAGTTGACGTCATTTGACCTGCCTCCCGAATTCTGTGATGTAATCTTGGCAGCCAGGCGTCCTTCCACTAAGACGGTATACTCCTGCAGATGGAACAAATTTGTGGCATGGTGCACAGCAAAGGCTGTGGATCCCCTTTCTGCCCCTCTTTCTGAGGTTCTCTTTTTCCTCCTATCTTTGGCCCAGCAGGGCTTTGCTCTGGGCACTCTTAAGGGCTACCTCTCGGCCATTTCAGCCTTTCTTAGGCTTCCTGATCAGCCTTCTCTTTTCAAGTCCCCTGTTGTAAATAAATTTCTTAAGGGCATTACTAATCTTTTTCCTCCTGTTCCCTTCGTAATGCCCCAGTGGGACTTGAACTTGGTTCTGACATTTCTTATGTGCGCTCCCTTTGAGCCACTATATAACTGTCCTCTCAGACTTCTCACTTTGAAAACTGCTTTTCTGGTGGCCATCACCTCTGCGCGCAGGGTGAGTGAGCTACAAGCTCTGTCTTCCAAGCCTCCCTTTCTGGCTGTCCATCCGGACAAAGTCGTCCTTAGAACGAGGCCTTCCTTTCTTCCCAAGGTGGTTACTTCCTTCCACATTGGCCAAATCATCACCTTACCCACCTTCTTTCCGCCTCAGCATCCTTCGAAAGAGGAAGAGAGGCTCCACCGTATGGATCCAAAACGTGCACTTTCTTTCTACTTGGATCGCACAAAACAATTCCGGGTGGACGACCAGTTCTTTGTTGGGTACGTGTGCGCTAAGAAAGGTCGGGCCGTGCACAAACGGACCATCTCCAGTTGGGTCGTTCTGTGCATCAAAGCCTGCTATTCTTTGGCTAAGAAGGAGCCTCCAGTGGCGCTGCGCGCCCATTCCACCAGGGCGACGGCGGCTACTACTGCTTTGGGACGAGGAGTCCCCCTGAATGACATCTGTCAGGCAGCTACATGGGCATCGTTGCACACGTTATCTGAAAGAAACACATAGTGATAGATTCCTTACCTTAGAATATCCCCAGGCGTCAGACTGGATCCGGAAAGTTTTCGTCAGCAGTACCCCTGCGCGTCGGTAGGTGGCGTCGTGCAGCTCTGCGTCCGTTGTTGGCGTCGTGGTCGCCGAGATGACGTCGCGTCGCTACTTAGACGCCGCCCACGCGCGCTGACGTCAGTTTTCTTTTTCCGCGCCAGCAAGCGCAGATCCGGGAAGAGCAGGAACCCCCAGTCAATTTTTGACTGACTTTTTGAGATTTTTGTCTCCATTTTTTCATCGAGTCTTCGACTCCTACGGTGCAGTTAGGATGCCCGGTTTCAAGTCCTGCAGGGATTGTCAGCGCATGATGTGGGTGACGGACCCGCACCGTGTGTGTCTTTTCTGCCTGGGGCGCGACCACGACCCCAAGTCGTGCTCCGACTACCGGGCCATGGCGCTGAAGACTTTGCGGGAGCGGTCCCGAAAGTTGCTGGAAGCCCGGCGGTCGGCTCCGCGCCGTTCCAAGTCCCGGTCCAGAGGGAGGTCGAGGGACCGTGCGCAGAGTCATCACCATTGATCTTAGGGATCCAAGTCTTCGCACTCGGGGTCAGGTAAGGCGAAGCACAAGAAGTCGAAGAAACGCCATCGTTCTCCGACTTCCCCTCGCCGGTCGCGCGACGCGGTTGAGGGTATGGGTGGTGCCACCCCCGCGGCTCCGGCGCAGTCCATGGAGTCGCCGCCCGACTACCCGCCCTTCCTTCGGTCGTCGGCGTCTCCGGCCCAGATACAGGTGTTCCTGTCGGCCATGGCTCGCCTCTTTGGGCCGTCGGGTCCCGCTGGTGCGCCTTCGGGCCCCGCGGTCCCGCATGGGTGTCCTCGCGTTTCCTCGCCGGCGCCGCAGGACACTCTTGGATCCAGGCCTGGATCCCGGTCGACGCCGGTTGACCTCGTTACGCCTCCACTGACGTCGACCCCACCGGCACCGATCCTGACGCCGCCCGCTCCTCGGGACGACGTCGACCTCAGTTTCAGCCCCGAGGTGGACACGGCGCCGAGCCGGCGTCGATCGATGCCAATCTCGACCCTGCTTGGGGATTTCTATCCCCATGTCCCTGCTCCTTATTTTCGGCCTGTTGAACAGCCTGAGGAGCAAGGGGAGGTCTGGGAGGGGTCTGAGGACGCTGCCGCCTGCGAGTCTGAACAGGACTAGACTGAGGAATTGGGTGACGCCAGTGGTCTGGATACCTCACCAGACCTTGGCATGCTGTCTCCTCCTACCGTGGCTATGGAGGAGGGCGCCAGTTATGCAGTGGTGTTGCGTAGGGTGGCCGAGGCCCTACACCTCGAGCTCCCTACTGTGGCCGTCAGGACTAACCTCCTAACCTCCAGCAGCTACTTCTGCGGAACCGCTGCTTCCTTTTAATGAAGCCCTCTCTGACGTTCTTTTGGGCACTTGGTCCAGGCCCACCACAGGGGCTCCTGTGGATAGGAACGTGGCCCGACGCCATCGCCCGGCTCCGGGTGACCCCATTTTCCTCTCCCAACACCCCACTCCCGAGAGCTTGGTTGTCCAAGCCTCTGCTTCCCCAACCGCCTTCCCTTCCGCACCACCGGATAGGGAATCCAAGAAGCTGGATCAGTTTGGGAAGAAGATTTTCTCTTCCACCAGCTCTGCGCTGCGGTCCGTGAACACCGCATGCCTCTTGGGCCGTTATTCCCACTCTCTGTGGGATACAGTGGCGAACGTGCTGCCCCAGTGTCCGGAGGAGGCCCGGCCTGCTTTCGCCCAAGCTGTTGCAGAGGGGAGAGACGCAGCAAAGTTCATGATCCGTTGTGGCCTAGACACCGCCGACTCACTGGGCAGATCCATTGCAACGACGGTGGCGGTTCGCCGTCACGCCTGGTTGAGGACCACTGGATTTTCGGGGGATGTCCAAAACACCCTTATGGACATGCCCTTTGATTGCCGTCGCCTCTTCGGCGACAAAGCGGACAGCGCGTTGGAGAGGTTTAAGGACTCACGGGCTACGGCCAAGTCCTTGGGACTCTCGGCAGTCCGCCCTCCTCCGCCTTCCGCTTTTCGCTCCTTTTGTGGCACAGGAAGGGGGCGCCCCGCAGCGTTCGCAACAGAGCCACAGGCTGGCGCAGCAATCTTCCCAGTGCGGACGCGGGTTCCGCCGTGGCGGACAAAGGGGCCAGCGGGCTGGTCAGTCCACCACCACCCCGGCCACCACTGCCTCCAAACCTTCCTAGTCCGAACTTTCAGGCCCATCAAACGCCAGTGGGCGGCAGGCTCCGCCATCACCTCCCCCACTGGCGCACCATCACTTCGGACAGGTGGGTTTTAGAGATAGTCCGGAGGGGCTACTCCCTCCCCTTTGAGACTACCCCCCAGCCATGCCACCTCAATACCACCGCATGTCGGGGGATCACTTGGTGCTTCTTCAGCAGGAAGTTGCGGCCCTCTTGGCCAAGGGGGCCATCGAGCGCGTTCCGACGCACGAAGTAGGTCGTGGTTGTTATTCCCACTACTTTGTGGTGCCCAAGAAGGACAAAGGCCTGCGTCCTATCTTAGACCTCCGGAACGTCAATCGCTTCCTCCGCAAAGAGAAGTTCAAGATGCTCACTCTAGCTCAGGTCTTGTCTGCTCTCGACCCACAAGACTGGATGGTGGCGCTGGACTTGCAGGACGCCTATTTCCACATCCCCGTCCTGCCAGCCCACTGGCGTTACCTACGGTTCACGGTAGGCCACGAGCACTTTCAGTTTACCGTGCTCCCCTTTGGCCTTACCAGCGCCCCTCGGGTGTTCACCAAGGTGATGCCGGTGGTCGCAGCTCATCTGCGCAGATCAGGGGTCTCAGTCTTCCCCTATCTCGACGATTGGTTGTTGAAGGCGGGCTCGCCCCAGACAGTCGTCTCCCACCTCCAGACTACGGCCGACCTCCTGCACTTGCTGGGGTACTCCATCAATTTGCCGAAGTCGCACCTGATTCCCTCCCAGAAGCTCCTCTTTATCGGAGCGGTTCTGGCCACGGCGCAGTTTCGGGTCTATCCTCCCGAACAGCGAGTCCGGGATCTGCGGGCTCTGATTCCCATCTTTCAGCCCTTGTCCCGGGTTTCGGTCAGAGTGACTCTGAGGCTGCTGGGCCTTATGGCCTCCTGCATCCTGCTGGTCAATCATGCCAGGTGGCATATGCGGGCTCTGCAGTGGGACCTAAAGTTCCAGTGGGCGCAGCATCAGGGAAACCTGTCCGATCACGTCCAGATCTCGGAGGGCACTGCACGACAGTTGCAGTGGTGGCTCACGGACCGGCATTGGGTCGGCGGCAGATCCCTCTCCCTTCCCCAACCGGAGTTCACAGTGGTGACGGATGCGTCCCTCCTGGGATGGGGCGGCCACATGGGAGAGGTGGAGATCAGAGGCCTCTGGTCTCCGGCGGAGTCCCGGCTCCATATCAACCTTTTGGAGCTGCGGGCGATCAGGCTTGCACTAAAGGCATTCCTTCCCTCTGTCAAGGGGAGAGTAGTGCAGGTGTTCACAGACAACACCACCGCCATGTGGTACTGCAACAAACAAGGCGGGGTGGGGTCGTGGACCCTCTGTCAGGGGGCTCTGCGTCTCTGGACATGGCTGGAACATCAGGGCATGTCCCTGGTGGTTCAACACCTGGCAGGTTCTCTGAACGCCAGGGCGGACGAACTC